>JAGPOW010001296.1:106450388-106508358 GCA_030014935.1 Caiman crocodilus
TGCTGGGGTCATCTGACCCCGGTGCTCTTTCCTGCCAAGGCAGGGGGTCGGACTAGATGATCTGCCCAGGTCCCTTCCGACTCATGATACTATGATACACTATGATACTATGATATAGAGTGTTTGCAAGGTCTTTCTTGGCAATGGTCATAAATACTTTATGTTTAACTTCAGCAAATACTGCTCTCCCACAAACAAAGACATAGGGCATGGCTCCATGAGCATGGAGGGGCATGTGTTTCCTGTGGGACAAACACCAGGAGCACATATCTGTGCCACTGCAATTTGGCCCTGGGCACACCCCTGCATATGCACTTCAGTGGGGCAAAGGGACCAGGGTGGGTAGGGAAGGCTGGGGCCAGTAGCCATGAGGGCCTTCCGGGGCAGCAATGGCATCAAGCCAGCTGCTCAGAGCCTGGCTGGCAGTCAGAGTGTGGCTCTGGCTGGCCAGACTTTGGTTTCTGGAGGCACGTGCTGCTGTCATGTGCTATGCACTGCTTTTTTTTAGTGACAGGGTTTTTTTGACACAGGGGTCTTCTGGTGTCAAAAAAACCCTTTGTGCTGAAAATTACCAGTGTGGTGCATGGGTGCACATGTGCCATGTGCAGTTTGCAATGCCTCAACTGACTTTGAGGCAAGACCCTCTAGTCAGGAATCTCCAGGTTTCAGCCCCAGCAGAGCGCTGGCACAACCCAGTCAAAATCCTTAATATTATAAGAAAGGAGAACATTTAGAAAACAGCATACATGTTCCCACATTCTAAAGCCTGGCTTCCTAGCTCAGTCTTCAGTAACTTTTCACTCCTTCAGACTGCCATCCTGCAGTCAAACCTTTTTAGACTGGTTTGCCTATGCCTCAGCTAGCCCACCATTCTAAATTCAAGATACAGCTCAAAGCTATTTATTTAGATTTGACACTGGTCCTGTCTGCAGAGACGGCTACATGTTCATTGTACAGCTGCATGCTGAGAGGTCTTCACGCCTGAGTGATTTTCATAGCATATGAAAAAATGTCATGATGTCAATCCATAAATCACACAAATCAACATTTAAAACAAGAACTCTTATCAGAAATCCGAATGGATTTTTTCATGCATTGGTTTGTATAAAATAAAAAAAATCACTATTATTTGATGCAAACTTTAGTAAATCTTTTAAGAGAAATCTTAAAAATTCGGTAGAGTAGAGGATCTCTGCCAAAACTGTCCAGACAGCCTAGGAGATCCTTAAGAGGACAAAGATGATCACAACCTAACTGCTATTTGATATAGAGCCAAACTGTAAAAGACTTTGCTTTTTTCAATTAACTCAGGTTTATTAAGCTATTGGGTAAAGTAGCTGTCAAAAAGTCAGTGCTTAGGCACCCTGGAGATTTGCCACATCTAATGAATAACTTAGCCATCACCACTATCATTTCAACAGATTAAGGACTTCTGCATGCTGTTCATTCTGTCCCATCACTCACTAAAATTATTCCACAGTGCTTTGCTAGTACCAGGTGGCATTTCTAGTAGCACCAACAAGGGAATAAGATGAAGGGAAAGGTGGTCACTTCACTTCTTCATATTCTTTCTATGTGAGTGGTGTTCACACTAGAATGCCCTTCTAAAATGATTGTCTTCCATGTGCAGACATTAATTTGTTCACCAATATTAAGCTTTATGCAACTGATAATCAGGAAGAAAAATATTTTTGTTACTCTTGGTGGGAACTGAATGGCTAACACAAAAAGTGCCCTCTGAAGAACAAAGCTCCATCTGCTGGAGAACAAGGAGAAAACAGTCTCTGCGATACCTGACATCAAAATCTTCAAAACTTAGATTTATTCATGCGGTGCTTCCTGTAGCAGCACCATCACCATGATCTATGGGTTTTGGTAACTGTCTTTTTATTGTTTATGTGAACCCAGGGGTTCATGTATGTTCAGTTGTCACCAGTTGCACAGTTGCCACAGAAGAGATCATAACTAATCCTGCATTTTAATGGGTGACAGTCATGATTTTATGCTAATTTCAAATAGGAATAAAACAGCAAATACTTGTTCATCTATTCATAAACATTGGAGATGGGAGGGCATTGTTAGGTCAGGATTCATCAGGTCAGGATTTCTCCTGTTTTTCAGAGGTTGAACTGAGCACACAGCTGAGCAGGTGGGTGCATCTCCACCCTGTTGTGCCATGCATGAGCAGGCAGATGCTTCCCTTTCTGTTGCAAGGTGCACATGGAGGACTGCCCCCCCCCCCATGGCATGTGGCAGCACTGCACCCCACCTCACCTGGGGCTCTCCATGGTTTCCACCTTGGCATCGCACCACACAAGCACTTTGGGATGCTGGCTCCTCTGGCACAATGGTCTGTGTGATGCCACACCGCCCCACCCCATGTCAGGTGGCAGAAGACAGGGCAGGAAAAGGGAGTGCTAAGACGCTGGCTGTTGCTGCAACCAGAGTGATAGGGACAGCAATGGTTAGGTAACAATGATAGAAGCAGCAGCAGCCAGCATCTTAACCCCTTGCAGGTCCACATGTGACTCACAAGCTGTCAGGTGGACAGCTGAGCAGTCCAGCACCAGACACTATATTGTGGCCCTCCACTGTAGCAAGGGGAGGCAGACACAACCCCTCCCCTCTTTCCCCCCACATCCTTACCTTTGTTCATCACTGTTGTAGTCCCTGTTGTAGTAGAAAGCACTGTTGTGCTTTCTGAAGTCTTATACAGAATATACTGGCAGGCCACAACTTCAAAGAAACTGGTAACAATGCCTCTAACCACAGAGCAGACAAAAGGCTTCGTTTACTTCCACTGTCCTAGAAAGAATCCGATACACCCAGCTATACACCAGGAGAGACAAGTGGTGATTGTGCCCATTCTTCCCCTTCAGTCATGCCAGCAGTAGAGGACTTACATTTACAGTCAGAGTTCCTGTACCCTATTTCTATACTTCTCCCCAGGCTCATGGTGCCCACTTCTGAGTTTGTGCTGGCTCTGTGCACCCTGGCAGTAATTCTACAAGTTCCTACTGTATGGATTCAATCTCTCTGAGCAGATCTTTCACTAACAGGGATTCATAGATTTAAATTAGATGAGTTCAGTTTCTGCCAGTATATCCTAGGGCTCAGGCAAGCTCCATAGATTTAAAGCTAGCTTGAAATGTACTTCTAGCCAGATATTGAATGGCAGTGTTTGACTAGTAACAAACATGGCGAAAACAACCAAGCCATCCTGGTAGCATGCCTCAGGCCATAGCAAATGCTTGGCTAAGATGCAGCTGAACTCAGCCTTGCAATTTTGTGTTAAGAAAACATGTGATGCATTCTTAGAAGTGTGGAAAAACTGCAAACACATGTGGATCATAAATATTGGCCTGTCAAGAGAATTTTTTTATTACAAGAAGTCCTGTAATATTCTGGCTGTTGCTGGTGAAGTGAAAATGTATTTGGTTCCTCTGATTTTTTCCCAATTAGCTTCAGTACACTAACATAAAGCTCAGGTCACAGTCATGCTGTACACATTAAACAATGTGCTTTTCCCCTGAGATTAATTACTACACGGTGCATAAACTTTGTAAGCAGACCAAAAGCCAAACATCTTCAGCTACTTGGGAAGCCAAATCATGTCTTTGGCTGAAACGTGTTGCCTGATGCAATAATTCCCATTTAAAAGAGCTTTACCACAAAGATATAAGCAGGTAGTTAATAGGGCTGTGCGAAACTTGTGTTTCAACATTTTGATGGAAAAGAGTTTCATTTCGAATTTCATTTCAACTCAAAACCGCTGGTCTGTTTCATTTAGTCGAATCAGTTTTGCTGTTTCAACACTGTTTCGATGTTTTGCCCATAGGTTATAATGGGGAAGATTGAAACAGCCTATAACTTTGTCATTTCTGGCCTGATTTAGACTAAACTTACAGGAATGTAGCCCCTTCTGAGGGCATGAAGCCTGCCAAGTTTTAAGGTGCTAGGTGCAGGGCTTTCAGGGAAAGCAAACTTTCAGTTTGAAAGCAAAACTCATGTCACATGTAAGTGTTAAGCCACAACAGAGTCAAAACTGCAGGCATGCTAGCCCCTGCTGAGGCCGCGAAGCCTGCCAGCTGTCAAGGAGATAGGGGTTCTGGGGCCCTGCACCTCTGGCTTCTAACAGGCAAAACTCACTAACTGACACCAAGGCAGAAAGCAGGGCAGTTCAAACAATGCTGCCTTTTATGCAGTTTTTCCATCCCTTCCTAGAGCACTGGGATCAGGAGGGACCCCAGGGAAGGATGACAGTCAATATGAGAGCCAGCTTCACAGTCAATATGAGAGCACTCCTTCCCCCACATTTCCTGTCCCTCTCTTTGCTTCAGTTTCTGTTTCTCTGCAGGCAAGCCCAGCTTAAGCTTCGAAACTCGAAACATTTCAAAATTTTCAAAATGTTGCGACTTTCCTCATTTCAGTTTGAAGCTGTTTTGGAGCTCTCTGCTTTGTTTCAATTTTGCTGTTTCAAACTCGGAATGTGTCGAAACAGTGTTGAAACAAAACTGTCAGTGAAATTTCACACAGCCCTAGCAGTTAACTCCTTTCAGTTCACCCTTTTGTATGGTGAAAGACTGCCTCAGCTTTCTGTATTACTACTATTACCTGGGCCATCTCTAAGATGGGATTCAATACTGACAAGTACAAGGTACTGCACCTAGGGAGGAAGAGCCAGCAGCACACCTACAGGCTGGGGAACTCCCTTCTCATCAGTGCAGAGGCAGAAAAGGATCTTCGAGTCATTATAGACTCCAAGATGAACATGGGCCACCAATGTGGGGATGCAGTCAGGAAGGCTAACTGCACCTTGTCATGCATCCACAGATGCATCACGAGCAGATCTAAGGAGGTGATCCTCCTCCTCTGTATGACATTGGTCAGGCAGCAGTTGGAGTACTGTGTCCAGTTCTGGGTGCCACACTTCAGGAGGGATGTGGACAGCATTGAGAGGGTCCAGAGGAGGGCCACTCACATGATCGGGGGTAGTGGGGCAGGACTTACGCGGAGAGGCTATGAGACCTGAACCTGTTCAGCCTCCACAAGAGAAGGCTGAGTGGGGACCTGGTGGCCATCTACAGACTGGCCAAGGGAGACCAGCAAGCAGTGGGAAGAGTCCCTGTTCCCCTGAGCACTACCAGGAGTAACAAGGGATAATGGCCAAAAGTTGATGAAGAGTAGATTCAGACTAGATATCAGGAGGCACTACTTCACAGTCAGGGTGGCTAGGATCTGGAACCAACTTTCAAGGGAAGTGGTGCTTGCCCCTACCCTGGGGGTCTTCAAAAGGAGGCTGGATAATCACCTAGCCAGGGTCGTTTGATCCCAGCATTCTTTCCTGCCCAGGGCAGGGGGTCAGACTTGATGATCTGCTTAGGTCCCTTCTGACCCTATCTACTATGAAAGTATGAAACTATGAAGTCACTAAATAAAAGCACACCCTGCTCTGAGGATATTATAAATTTTGAAGTGCTGATGTATACAGTCCACAAGGCTACACTGCAGGCTTCTCCCCTCCTCCCCCCATGTTCTGCACTTAGTCCATTAGATAGATTTCAAGTGCTTAAGGAAGATTCATTCAATTCCAATATCCCTGCCAAATAATCAGAATATCCCACTTACATCTAGAGTACTAGATACCATTTTATAATGATTTTTTTACTTGAGGAAAGTGATGTGTGATGACTAGAGATTTATAGAAATGTATATGGCAGGTTGCACACTAGGAATAATCTTTAAGTTTGTCAGAAGAAGCAAGTGGCCATGCTGGAACTCCTATAACAGTAAACCAAGATCTGTAGATTTATGAGCTTTAGGAGCTTTAAAAGTATGGGCAAGATAATAAATCCCAATATTAAACAATACTATGGTGACAGACAGTAGTCATTTATATCCAGCTCACAAAGAGATGTTGGAGTATGGGGCAATCTGTTCCTAGCTATGGGCACTCAGCTTTGTTTATAAAGCATAAAGATGACTTATAGGGGGTAGGCAGCACATCCAGAGAATATTTCCAATGCAGGGGTGGCACAATGACAGGTATATGCTTATAGGCCAATGTTCATTGCAGGGCACCGTGGAATAGGGACATGTTGAGGATGGGGCAGGGAGTGGCCAGTGCAGTCCATGCTTTGGCCACATATGCCACAAAGCAATATGTTGGCACCTGCCTGGAAGCCGGTGGAAATCAGAGCAGCTCCTATAAGTTGCTCTACTTTATGCTGGGGAACTCATTGCCAGTAACAATTGAGAATCTGGGACACATGAAGGTGGAATAAGTACAGACTGTGGTGCACAGTATTTAACCTGCCTGAGAGACAGTGGAGACCTTAAAAGTGAGTTGCTCTTGGCATGAATCAGTACACACAGGTATTCCCTTTTTCTTCCTACAACATTAGACTACTGCAAAAACTACAAGTCTAATTAACAGTTTTGTTATGAATGAAAAAAATCACTAAGAGAATGTGAATACTATAACTCCTGGGGGCCATTCAGGGAGGACAGTTGCTTTTCAGGGTATTTTTTCAGGCATGGGTTTGGACTAGATGACCTCTCAAGGTCCCTTCCAGCCGTATGTCCTATTTCTCTATGATCCTATGATTCATGACCTGGATCAGGGCTGTCATTATGACTAGATAGAATTTTGATAGTGACATGATAAAATAAAGAACAGCTTCTCCTTCTACTCCCCTTCCTTCCCCCCCAAAAACCCTCCAACCCACCCACCCCCCAAATAAAAAGAGAAAACTTGAAAATTAATATTAAGCAGCAGCACAAATGATTCTCTGGAAGGTTTAAACAGAGTAGTATCTGGAGCAGTTCACCAAAAACCCCAATCCTGAAAATAGGTTTTTGAAGCCCTGAATGCTGAAGGACAAAGGGTGTTTCATTATCAATAATTGACAATTCAGGCAACATTCAGAACTGTATGAATCTTGCTGACGAACCTAATGGTAGGAGACTATCAACTCATCTCCAGTATCTTACCAAATTAGGTGCCTCCTAAAACCTGATCTACTTTTAGTTCAATTATGATATTGTAAGGGGATGTTACTGCTTACTTTTTAAATCTGTTACTCTGAGTTTACTTCATTCCCACAACTGCTAGGGGAAGGGATAATTGGGCATTATGAAATAAAAAAAATCAAAGAGAATTCAGGATAAATTACACTCTGCCGAGAAAGGAGAACAAACAGAATTGTTTTTATTTTAAGACACTAGAGCAAATAAATGGGTGTCACAGGGGGAGAAGTCCTGGGGGCACGCCGAAGCTCCCCAAAGGAGCCGCGGAGGCAGAGACGAGCGATGGAGACCAAGAGGGAAGAAAAGGAAAATGGCAGTTACTCACCTTAGTAGTAGGAGAATCCCGCACGCGACTGGGACGACTGTGTGGAACACCTGCAGACGGCGGGTGACGTCAGCCCGAGGCACCCGCCAGAGAGAATAAAGGAAGACGCCACGGCCAGGACGAGGAGGAGCACGTGGCTGCCGGGTGGAGGCCGCGGTAGAAGCGGCTGGAGTTGCGGAGCGGGTGGAGCAGGCTCCAAGTGGGAGAGCGAGCCTGGGAGGCGAGGCTTGCTGGAGCTGGCTGCCGACGCGTGCTCCAGGCTAAAGAGCCAGCCCGGAGGGCACAGGACACCAGGGCTGGCTGCAGGCACGTGCGCCAGCCAAGAGAGAGACCCCAGAGGATGCCGAACGGCGGGACCAATGGCAGACGAGCCACTCGGAGGCGGTGAAAAGCATGGAGAAGAGCAGACGCTGGAGGACGGCGTGGCTACAGCGGGTGAGCCAAGAAAGAGCAGGGAGAGAGCCGCGGCAGGGTAGGGAGATCTGCGACCCGAGGAAGACCCAGAGAGAGGACTGCGGTTGTGGGTAGGATCCAGGAGAGAGGCTGCAGCCCTGGGAAGACCCGGGGAGGGACGGCAGGGCGGAGGGGACCCTGAGAGAGGGATCCGCATCCGGGAGAACCCTGGAAGGAGGTTACAGCAGGGGGAGCAGGGCAAGGAGTGGTGGGTAGCCAGCCCAGAGAGTGAGGGCTAGCCGGCTGAGTCACGAGGAGTGACTTGATAGGGGTCCAAAGGGGCAGAGGCCCCGTTGTTGGTAGGCAGCAAGCTGTGTTGAAGTTCAGCAGAGTTTTCTTTTGGTTTGTGTTACCCCGGGTAAGAAGGGGCTGCGGTGTGGAGGTAGGCAGGGAAGAAAACCTTCCACGTTGCTGGCGGCCACAGAAAGTAACAGCAGGAACACCTGGAATCGCCGGGCAGGGTAAGGGTGAGGTGAAAGGGGTGGAGGAGCCTTGCAGAAGATCCTGACTGCAGGTAGCCAGAGGGGACAGCCGCCTGGAGGGAAGCTACACTCACTGGAAGATCAAAGTCATGGCAGGCGAGAAGGGGCAGACCCCAGAGCGGAAAGAGACCTGCCCCAAGGCTTCCTGCAATGGCCAGCCGGATATCTACAAAACCTCGGGGCAAAGAGGCCCGAGGTAAGATGTTCGACACCTGGCGGCTACAATGGGTCTAAATGGCTTAGTAGAATGTCTCTCAGAAGAATGAGCTATTGAAGATGCTAGAATAACATAGGCATTTATATAACAAATCTTCCATGTTAAGCCAGAAACCTTTTCATAATTCGCTTATGTAATGTTTTCCTGTATCATTGTTCTCTTTTATATTTTTAGCAAACACGTTCAGTTAAGGTACACAATGACCAACTCTAAACTTCTTATTTCTTTCACAATCAATGGGATTTTACCTGATGCTACAAAGCTCCCTGTGTAAAGAAAAAACAAGAAGCCAATTGTTCACTTACTGCCCAGCTATTTAATTTCTGGACAGAATATCTTGCAAGTTTTACAATTCTGGCTTCAGGAAAATGTTTGCATTTCTGACAGGACGTTGGGGATTTGGCACTAATATTAATGGTATTTCTGGCAGCAGGAACTATGATATGTTTGTGCTAAATCAAGAAATACTAGTTATTGTTTTCTCTACCAGCAAATCTTTATGCTGCATAGAAATGCTACGTGCTACATTGCTTCCATTGATTCAGTCAATGACTCCAAGCAGCAGGTAGCTCTTTCAGAGCACAGCGATCTTTCTGTATTGCCTGTAGTTCAAGACCTGAAACCTTTCTGAAACCAAGCTACAGTTACCACCTGTTGTTATATGCTTATCTGAACTCAGGAAAGGCAATAGGAAGTTCAAACGTAGTGCAGATATCACATTTAAAGATCTTGTTTTCTGAAGTCCATCCCCCCATGCCCTCCAACCATAGTCTCCCTGCCCAAACCCCCACGTAAGCAAACCCTCCTGCCAATCCCAAGCCACCCTCCTGCAAGATTCTCTCTGAGCCCACACCCGGTCTCCTACAAAGCGGTTGCGGCTGTTACCTTCCCAAACATACCTAACTCCTCTCACTCCCTTAGGGGATGCTGTGGCATCTTCGCACCTCTGTTTTGACCACGTGGCAGGAGCAGAAGCTGGGAGCTTTAAGGTCCCCGTTCCTTTCCCCTTTCCTATTCTTCCATTCCCCCATCGCTTGCCTGCCATGGTTGCTGTCCTGGGGCAGCAGGAGCTCCTCTTCCACTCCTGTCAAGTTGCTTGGAAGCTCTTATAGGAGATGCAGTATAGTTGTAGGAGGAGCAAGAGAGTTGTCTGCCCTATTAAGGGCAGGAACCAATTTCAAGAAGAGGACTGAAGAGTGTTCTGGGTGTTGTCTAGGCCATGGCTATCCAGTTGGTGGCCTATAGGCTGCATGCAACCTATGAGGGGTTAATGTGCACCATCACCCTCAGGCTCTCACCAGACTGCTGCACTCCCATTGCTCTGGCTACAATAGCAGCTAGAGTTTTCAAACTCACCCCTCCCTCCTCCAGCTGCTGATTCCTGCCTTCACACCAGGGGCTGGGGCTGTGCAGCAGCATGGGGAACAGGGAATGAATCTGGGGCAACACTTTGGGGTGAGGGGTAAAAACACAGGGGTGGGGGTGTGCTCATGTGGTGCAGCAGTTGGGGAGGGGAGGGAACGCCTGCTGCAGTCCCTATTGCATGCAGCTCTGTAGGTGTGGCTCTTTGAGGCTTTGAAGTTGGACAGGTCCTGGCCTTGGTGGTGGTCTGGTGGCTCACACATTTTGTTGAGGGGGATAGGGCTAAATCTGTTCTCTATTTGAAGGGACATAGAATTTGGATCTCCTACTTCCTGGGCCCTATTTGGCTAGGGGCACCCCACCTCTTCCAGCATCAGTCACTAGTAGTCATAGCTTTTCTGTGACTAGAGTTTAAGAGGCTTACACGGCTTTGTGCACAAACTCAGACTATTTTATTCCACCCCAGAGCCTATGCAGGCGAAGTAGAACCAAGAGTGGGCAGACTGAGCATCACTACACAGGTATAAACAGAATCCAAACTCTGCAGAAGTACCAAAATAGCATTTACACATATATAGGAATGTTGTTCAGGTGCAACAAGATGAAATTGGGATTTAGCCCTACTTTTATTATTATTTCCTTGGATATATGTTACATGGTACGGATTACCACTGAGCCACTCCAGCTGAATATGCTCAAAATGAATGGAGTTAAAATATACCAGTACACCAAATGGGAAGCAGTATTGTTTACTGGCTGCAGCAGGGACCATGGAATTAATAGATTTGAGTGTTTTGGTTTTTTTTTTCCTTGGTTCTTCCACTGCAATGCTGTGAGACCTTTGGCAATCTTTCCAATTTGGCTGACAGGTTATTTGAGATATGAAACATCTCACTGTGAACAAGGACAGTGCCTACTACAATGTGGTCCCAAGGTGCTATTGTGTTTAGAAAAATGCTAAATCAATGAACCAGTTAAGTGCAGCAAGCAATTTAATAGATCCCCCGAAGAGTGAAGGCAAGAGTAGATTAAGGAAAAAGAACTGCAGATACATGTGACACATAACTGATGCATGGATATATAATTAATTATTGATTAAATGATTAATTTTCAATTAAGTTGTCCTTAATATATATACATATGAAAATATACATGCATATATATATGTATATATACTTAGTGGAGGTACCAGCCTGACAATGAGGAAGCCTAAGCCCTCTGCTTTATTTATGCAGAAGAGGTATGAATTCTGCAAAGCAATTGCCAAGCATATTTATAGGCATACCAGGACCTCTGCCTGTCAACAGTTAATGACTCCTAACACACACATTATTTCTTTGAAAGCCTGTACAACAAACGCTTCTTATATTATTGAATCAGAGTCTTCATCCCATAATCTGCCTTCTCCATCAGGACTGTCTCAGTACAATGACCCTAGGGATTGATAAACAGCTCTGAGAGAATGATGCTGAGTACATAATTAAAAAATATCTTAAATAGAAGACTAAGTCAGCATTAGCATCAGGAAATCTTTATGACTGCCATTAAACCAGATTGCGTCATGTTGCTGATATTTCTGATTTCAAGTGAAACTAATGCAAAAATAATAGCCGTACTAATATTTTATTTTACGGTATTTCTTAATCTACACACTGTAGATTTAATTTGTTGAATCTGTGAGCCTCAGGGTTCCCCATATTCATCCAAATATGGAATCATACATTACCTTACCAGAAGTTAAGATGAAGGGCAGGTATTCCTTGCTAGTGAGCACATTTTGACATGATAGGGAAAAGGTTTAATATACTTGTACTAGATGCTATTGACATTTATGTCTCCCTTGATGCAGCCATTGGCCAAGGCCTTCAAGTTTCCATACTTGAAAAATAATCCCTGTCTGTCACCTCCTTCTTTAGTGCCCAGTGTGGATAATTTTTGTTTACTCAAAGGTCTATAGAGAGAGGCAGAAATGGATGGTTTTGTACACTCGGCAGTACCCTATTTTTGTGCCCTCAACTCTCAAGTCAGTGCCCAGGGTTGAGTCCCTGCATCCCAACCTCTTTGCAATGCTATTGCCTGTAAATGTTTTAGCTCCAGTGTGCAAGAGATAGGGATTTCTTAAAGTGATATTTTTTTACTGGATCGACTGTGTAGTTGGGATAAAGTTTGACAGCCTACACAACCTAACTCCAGTAGGCAGTCACTCATATGACTAGTGGTAGATTGATGTTTTAATGGATACTGTGACTGTGTTCTGAGGCTTCATTGATATGGGAAGTCTAGCTGCTGCCTCTTCAACAATCTGATAAAAGAGGTCTTTTGCCATATACCTAGAAAATTACCACCCAAGTTATTTCAGATTCAAGAGTTTAGCAAGCCCCAGAGTCCTCACAGATAGCTTCATCAGCTGCTTTCTGTCTTTTATTGCAAGGGGAAGCCTGCACTGCTGACTGCAGTTGTAGCAGTGTGATATGGTGAGAGAGGAGATCTATCAGTGGGCTGGTCCTACATTAAAAGAATTTTTACAACTCATAATAAACACCAGAAACTCCAGAGACCAATGAATAGATTAATAGCCAGCCAATACAGATCCTGGAGCACTGGTGTCAATGGTCCCAGTGAGATGTCCTACCCAATAAGCAAGCTACCGTGTTCGGAATGGTTCAAGATTTACAGACATATTAGATGGGTATCTCTCCTTGGACAGTACCTGGTGTATCATATTTTTTTTGCTGCTTAGAAAACTATTTCTCTATTCCATTTAACTTCAAACTGAAAAACGGAAAGAGTTTGGCTTTATTTCAACCACTCCCCTTAGCTTAGATATGAGTATCTTCTGTGTAATACTATGATTTTTCTGGCTGGGATGCTGATAGGAAGCTAAAGCTCTCCTGGACTGATGCCCTAAAATGTCCTGTAATGTCATGGGTCACTAATGCTTGTTCAGGCAAGATGCAAGCAAACACTTTTCAAGTCAAGAGGATTCTCTTGGTGGCTGTTAATGAGCATAGTGCATCTGAATTAAGTGCTGATATGCTTATTTACACTAGCTGATGATCTTGCTAAATGATGGGTTTATCAGCTAGAGAAGGGGTATCATCCATCCTACAGGGCTTCTCATGGATTGGATGACTCACTTCTGTAGGCTGAATTCAGCCTTAAGGGACTATTATTGGAGCTATTAGAGCCACAGTGTTAGCATGGCTCCAAAGCTCAGGGGCTGATGCTACCAGTTTCCCTACCTGACCCACTGCTAAAGTCAGTGTTCTTTGTCACCATTAGCAACTTAAAAAAACAAACCAAAAAAAAATACTGGCAGAGGACAAGTTGGGAGGGGCTGTGACAGCTCCATTAAAACTCTGGCTCCTGAAACCAAGCTGATAGAGCAGCTACAGCATCCATGGGGATTAACACCTCCACTCATGGGTCATCTAGCCCAGCCATTCTCAACTGTGGGTCTGTGAGCAGGTTTCAGCAGGTCCACCCTGTCCAGCCCATAGCAGGGAGAAGCGCTTCAGCCCCCTGTGAATGAGGTGAGTCCAGGGGAAGTGGCAGGCAGGCCTGCCCTGCCCAGCCTCCATCTTGCGGGAGGCACTGCAGGCAGGTAGGTGAGGCTGTATGATGCTGCTGCTTAGGTGAGTGGGGCCCTGGGGCTCCCCACTGCTGAGCCTCACCTGCTGCACTTGGGGCCATATGGATGGGACTGGCAAGTCAGGCAGTTGCTGTGGCACAGGTGGGCCATGGCATTTTTATAGCATATTAAGGGTCAGCCTCAGGAAGAAAAAGGTTGAGAACCCCTCCTGTAGCTCATTAGAAGCTCTGTGCTCCAGATCCAAACCATGGACCCCAATGTGTTCAACGCTGCTGATCTAAAGCAAAATATCTTGGCCTATGCATGCTTCTAGCCTATGGTGCCATACTACTTAAGGTGTATACATACCCACACACCTGGGTCAAGTTACAAGCTGAACCAAGCTCACATTTAGTCCAACTGTGTGCAGGTAAGCATGTCTTAAGCCTTCTTTATGCCACTCCTAATCTTGAGGTAGCCAAGATCTTGGATACAAATTAGAGCAGTTCTTTAACAGCTTTTTCTTTGCTGGGTACTGACAGAGTGTATCAAACTCCAGTCTCTCCGCTGCTGCCAACCAGTTCCAACATGTCCACTAACCTTAGAGTGGGTTTGGATGTACAGTGTAGTTGAACAAGGTAGCTCAGGTAACAAGCATTTCCTGTGTCTTATTGCTTTGTTAGAAATTGTGAATTTAAACTGTAGGGAGAAGAATATATGTTTATTATAATAGTAGATATAATAATATCCCTTCTTTCCATGAACAAACTTCTACTCTGTGAATCCAGTAATAGCAACTATATCGTTATCAGTGCAGTACCACAGAGGACAATGTAAATCCATAAAATATGCTAACATAAGCACACCTGGAAGATATATGGACATGTATTCCAAGTTTTTCTCTTGTAGTATTAATGCATTGTTATTTAATGAATCAGTAAACAACAGCTCATGAAATGGAAAAATGTGTTTACTATGCAGTGAAAGGTGATTTCTGAATACAAAGGAGAAAAACCTCATTGTCTGCTGCTAACAAGATGACTTTTTGCAAAAAGACTAGAGGTAAATCTGTTTAGACAAACCAGAATTTCTGCTCTCTATCCCTCACTGAGATGAATTAAGATTTTATTGTACAAATTCAGTGAAAAACAGGTTTTCCTACTCTGTCATTTTTGAAGTCTTCATTTCATTATGTATTATGAAAAACACATTACTGACCTTGGGATCTGTAAGATTAGGTTGCAAAGGATACATGGAATACACCAATACAACTAGATAGGACTTTGTAAGTAATGTAGACAAATACCGATTCAAAACTTTATGCGCCCATGTCTGAACACCAGCAGTACTGAAACTTGAATGATATGATAATTTTTCTGTTATAAGTTGTAGGTAGATTCAGGTTTCAGTTATTAGACTATTTTAGCTGATTGTCAGTTTTGCTTTCTCCAGCAAAGGTTTGTCATTTTAATTCATACCATTTTTTTAAAGGAAGCGTACTATGAATCCTCCTTAGAAATAATATAGGAAACCTGTTGCTGATATCAGTTATCGTTATACCACAGCAAGTAATTAACAGATTGTTACACATGCAGTTATCGTTATACCAAGGCAAGTGATTAACAGATTGTTACACACTGAAAAATTCTTGTTCATACCTGACTGAAGACAGTTGGGCACCATATATTTAATGAGATCAGATCTAGCCCACAAAAATGTTTGTCTGTGTGTATAGCAGCCTGATGCCCCAAGAAATTGGCAATGTCTAACCTAGCCAATAAGGGAAATACTGGAAACAGGAGGGGATGAGGGGTCCCAAAATCCTATCCTTCTCTAGAGTTTATGCAGCTCACTCAGGAAATGAGGCACATGCTACATGCACTCAGGATCCAGAGCCCCAAATACTGAATCTTTACTGTAGCCTGACAGAAAGTGCCTACATGCACCTTAAGTGCTGGAGGCCACAAGCAAGAGAAACAGTGGACAAAACCCTGGTCATGCCCTGTTCACTCTTCTTTTTAGCATCCACTGTGCCACTGTGTGAGGCAAGATGGGCCTACTGTCTGACCCAGGAAGTAACAGTTTTTATGCAGTGGTGTAAGCAGGAGTGGGCAAATAATTTAGAGGGGCTGCTAGCTTCTGCAGAGCCCCAACTGCTACAGTGACAGTCTGTACCACTAGAACAGCTGCAGCACCCCTGTGTGAGGTGGTAAGCACTAAATAGCATTCCCTCCCTCCTTCCCAAACTATCCAGAGAACCACATTTTAGCTACATCTCTGTCTTATGTGGTTTTTTTTCAAAAAAGGTTGGGGGAAGGGGAGGAGGGAAGGGGAAAGGGGTGATGCAGGGGCAGAAAACAGGACAGAGCTAACATGTTTTCTTTTAAAGTTGTGACCCAAGTAGAAAATGCTTCACACTTAGTATATACATGTAACATCTAGTAGCACAGGGGCTGTTAACCTATGGTCCACATGCCAGAGTATGGGACTCTTTGCCCATGCCACAGTCAGGCCACCAGGGAGATGCAGCAGTTAATAGCGGCGGCAGCAGTGGCTAGGTGCCAGTGCTGACCAGTTGCAGCTGAGCTGGGTCATCCTGGTCCACCTCTAGAAAGAGTTGCTGACTGCTGGATTAGAGCATTTGCACACGGAATAGGAACCAGTTCAGTGCTCTCTTCAGCCCAACTCTGAATTTAAAATTTAGTTAGGAAATTTAAGTGCAAGCTATTACAACGGGTGGTACCTGGGTGAGCTACCTCAACTGGATGATATAGAAGGCAAGAGAAGTGTTCAGGAACCAACGGCAGAGTACACCTCCGTCTCCTCCCCACAGCAGAAAGGCTGGGCAGAATCCAGTTCTGACTGCTTGGGTGGAAATGGATTTGGCAATGAAGTATGAATATCTTGCAAGTTATTCAAGTCGCATCCTATTGGCTTCAGTGAGACTGGACTAGTGTGATGTGGGGGGAAAACTGAACCTGGGCTATTTTAAAGTTTAATGTACTAAGTGCTCTTAACTCTTCAGTTAGTTCAGAAGTGGGAAGAGAGGAAAGGGGGAAAGAGGAAGAGGCGGCAGCGGGGGAAAGGGTTAGGAAATAATTTGTGCACTTGACATGTAAAGAGATGAAATGTAACATCTGAAGGGAATTAAAATGGAAGTGAAAGGGGAAAAATGCTTAGACAGGAATGTTGGAGGGAATGTGCCAGTCCCCAGTAAAACAATGCCTTGGATTCCCCCTCCTTCCCCACAGGACACAATGAGAGGTATTTTTTGCTAAATATTAGGGACTGAGAATCAGTTCCCTCCCTTCCCCCTCTCCCCCCTACCCTCAGAAGATGATCTGCATCTATTGTATAATTCTATCTAGTGGAAGGTGCCATGGATTCTTGGTAATTATCAAGAATTAAGTAACATTTATGTCTAAGGAAAATAAAATCCAGTTTGCATTCAGTCCTACCAGCTCCTGCGCCAAAGTATTTTATGTACAGGAAACACTCACTATTTGTGGATTTGGCACTTGTGTCAGACTCCTGCCACCATCAGCACAGCCATGCCCCCCTAGATGACATTCATGAGTGCAGTGCAGTATTTGCGGATTTCCCCATTCACGGGGATCTCTAGAACATATCCCCCATGAATGGCAAGGGTCTCCTGTATTAGCCATCTGTACTAAACAAGTCTCATTAATGGGCCTCAAGAACCAAGTGCTTTTGTATTTTTTTGTAATTCTCACTATATATCCACTAATGAAATATCATTAAAAAGCTACCTATTTGTGGAATCACTTAGTCCAAGTCAGACTAGTTGCTTAACACTATTACAGCTTATTCACACATGTCTGTATCTCTTATCATACATCTTTGGCTGCCCTGAATATGATTAGCTATTTAACATTTGAAATGTTAATATTCTGGTGCAGACATTGGTGTGTCTGAGCATAAGGACTATGGACATACATTCAAAAAGCCTGAGCCTGAATTGATTCCATTTTTGCAAGTTAGTCTAAACTGGCTAGGCTAAACTGGTTTGTAACTGGACAGACATTCTCTCTTCAGTGAGGAAATGCAGGCATATGCCTGCAGTGGCTCAGGCTAGAAGTTTGGGGGTGCTACAGGAGCCCTTTTTTCCCTTCCAGAGTGCTGAGCTGCGGGGGTAGGGACGGGGAGAGGAGACTGTGGTCAAGCTCTGGCAGGATGCTCTGATTAGGGAGGGGTGTAAACCCCCCACCCTGCCTGTATCATCCCAGGATTTTCCCTGGTGGTTGCCCAAGGGGCAGGAGTGTTGCCAGACCTCAGCCAGCACTCTGAGTCAATGTGGGTGAGGGATGTCCAGTGCATGCATCTGTTGATGATATGGAGCTTATCTTTCTCCCTGCTTCTTTATACTGTCTGCAGTAAACTGACAGCTGAGTGTACTAGCAGGGAGCTGATAAGAGTTTATCACGTCATCAGAAAGACAACAGCCTCTCTCCATTAGTTCACACTTTTCTTAAACAGCTTACCAGTTGACCTGCTGATTAGCTCCAAAAAAGCCCGAAGTCGCCACTGTTCTGTCTGCCTGACCCAGTGACATTGGAGAGATACACACAGACACCTCTCAGCATTAGCTAGCATAGCACATACCTAGGGTCCATGGGACTGGGGTCCATGCTGTGGCAGATGGGAGGGAAGAAAGGGGCAATTACTGCTTGAGCAGTGAGCAGCAAGGTGGAGGGTAGGGCAGGGGAAAGCTAGGCAGACCCTGCTGTGCCTGCAGTCTCTGCCAGAGCTCTGGCCAGGGAGCGGGGGGGAGGGGGGCAGTGCACAGTCCTGTTGTGGAGCAGAGAGCCTTGCCCAGCTCGAGAGCATGTTGCGATGCTGGGGGAGTCTGGTTTAACTTAAACCAGCAAGAGGTCTGGGACAGACATTACATAAATCGGCTTGAGCCAAATCAATTAAGTCTATAAAAATGAGCCCTACTTATAGAGGGCATAATGGAGACTTGAAGGATTTGCATGCCTTATTCTGAACTTCACCCTAATGCCTGAATCCTATATAAAAACTTTGCACTGGCATAATTCCAGTGTAGGTTCAGTTCTGATTCTCACAGCTTAGCACTTTTACTTGATTGGTATTTAGGGGTTTGAGTCACTCGAGTAAGTGCTAGTCAGTGAAACTGTGGGTTGAAAAAAGCTCAGGACTGCTCTCTTCGAGGAAGTTACTGTCAATTTATCCTGCTATCATGGAGAGCTCATAGTGCTGAGCAGCCTCAGTTCACAGTGACTTAAACAGAACTATGCAGGACTGGCCCTAGTTATTTAGCCAACAGATGGCATAAATGCTAATAAGTGAAATACTACACTTACCTGTATAGTGTTTGTCTTTGTCTTTATGTAGTACAGTAACTTTTGAATTTAGGAACCAATTAATGGGGAATTTCAATGAATGTTCTAGACATTGATGGGCAGAGCCCAGCTCATGCTGGCAAAAGAGAAAAGCCTGATTTAGTGGAAAATCAGGCCTACAGAGGGTTAGTACAGCAAGCAAAGTTATTGCTCTGCTGCCCCCTGCTGCTGGTTACTCATATCCCAGAGGCAGCAGCCTTGCTGGTTGCATGGAAAGCTTGTAGTTGGACTCTATTAATTTTTACTCTTAAGGCTTCATCAGATGTGAAATGCTCTCTTGTATATTACGATTAGGTTAGATGCCTTGATCACAAAAATAAGGACATGTACAATATAGTTCTGATCCCTGCGTGAAGCTCCT
Organism: Caiman crocodilus; assembly: GCA_030014935.1. NCBI lineage: Eukaryota > Metazoa > Chordata > Crocodylia > Alligatoridae > Caiman > Caiman crocodilus. Next base: position 106,469,573 of record JAGPOW010001296.1, read on the forward strand.
AGATGCTGTTGAAAGATGAAGAATAAAGAAGAATAAAAACTCCTTCCTTGCCTTATAGTCATGCTGAAAAATCTCATATCTCATTCTTTCATACACAAGCTGTACTTCCCATATTTCAAACAGCACTTGTTTTATTAGTAATAATCTTTTTTCCTTCTTAAAAAGCTTTAGAAAAATAAATGTAAATCACCACTACTTCTTTAATTATTTGCAAACATTAGATAATTATTAATTAATATTCCTTTAAATGTTATTTCACTGCTCTGTGTGCATTCTTTTAAATATATACAAAAAACTAGAACTCTTGGTTCCAAAATGCTATCTTCTATTAGACCAACAGGGAAATTGCAAGAAAAATGCCCTTTTCTGCAAGCTTTTGGGATCAAGGTCCCTTTGTCAGGCTCTGCGGAGATGGTACAAGATGGTCAAAAGTACGCATAGGTAGGAAATAAATTTCATTTTTGCACAGAGGAAGCTGAAAATGAAAGACTGTCCCTCTGGGTCCATAAGAGGGTCTTTGTGAGCTGTGCTGAGTAGCTCTTTGATGTATAGATCAGGTAGAATTCCTGCCCTGGATGTGTCAGATGGCAAGCAGGGAGGTAAAAAATCTTGCTGTTCTGCAATTAAGTTTAAAATCCAAAATAGGTTAAATTCGGCATCTTCAATTTTACAGGGGTGTAAACGTTATTTCAGTGTGTGCGCGTGTGTGTGTGTGTGAGAGAGAGAGAGAAGCAATATACTGCTTAAAATACATTTCTATTTCAATACATATTTGCTGAGAAAAAACCCCCATGGCATTATGTACAAGCACAAAGACATCAATAATAAGCAAAATCAGAAGCTCCAGAAAAGAATGAATTCCCTGTTCCCTTCATTGATGAAGAGAAGGAAGAAGTACCATGGACTGCACTCCCCCGCCCTTCGCCATGACACTGTTAGGGACACTTGGCTTACCAAACTCAAAATTGGATAATGGTGCATAAATGGGCTCAGGCAACAAACTGCAACATCATGGCAAACAGTTAATTTCCAAGTAACTAGAAGTTTGGTTAAGGACAAGCTACTCTTGCCTCTCTACCCATGAGTATTTTGCCATGAGAAATAACAGAGACAAAAGCACTTTGGGGCAAGAAGTAGAATCTACTGAAGTCCTTGATTACTCAGCACCTTAACAAAAACTAAGCAAAAAACAAAGTTAATTAAAATTAAAACAGTTCCCATTTGGGTGAAGATAGATGTGCAAAGAGATACTTTGATTGCTGTTTCTCATAGATGCAAACAGCAAGTAGATGCCAGAAACGGTCCATATAGCTCTCAGGAAATTCAGAGGGAGCTAGAGACTACTGCTATGCTACTGGAAAAGAATGGAAGGAGGAGGGATATACAGTTGTACATCTGTTTTGTTACTGGGTTTTCTCCAATTTCCCAATGCCCCCTCTCTCAACCATCCTTGTTTATAGGTAGTTTCAGAGAACTTACAGACAAGGTCTGTGTACTTGTAGCAGCCTTTAAAAAAATGGACCTACCTGAACAGAATGGGCAGGGCTGTCTGGCAGAGAGACAGCGTTTGTCCCAGAGGGGACACTGTAGGCTCTGAGGGTAGGTGAAGCTGTTGTGGAAGCAGCCCTGTTGGAAGTGGGAGGGGTGATGTAACCCCAGCAAAGGTTTGAAATAGAGCCTTAGCAAAAGCCTGGGAAAGGCCCTGAGCTGGGATTGGCTGAGAGGCTTGGATAAAGCGGGGAGCAGTTTTCCAGGGCGGGGGGGGGAGAGGCTTATTTAATGATTATTTGTTATGTGTAAATAATTAAATCTTGTAAATAGTTTGAGAATTGTCTGTGAGGGTGAATGATTGTAAGGGGAGGCTCTCTGCTGGGGGGCACAGCAGCAGCTTCCCAGGGGGCTGGGCAGGGCTACTGGGTACCCCTGGATCCCATTATTCAGCTGCAGGTGCATGTAGTGTTGCACCCAGGGTTGCATGCAAAAGGAACCCCTGCAGGGCTCTTCAGGATCCATACGCTTGCCCCACATTTGGTTCACACACCAGGTACGGATCAAGTAGAAGTAAAATGTGGATGTTTACATTTCAGGAACTTGCGTAAATCTCCAGGTTGCTTGTTTGGGCAAAGCCCCAGGCCCTGCACAGCACATACCACTCTCTAAAGGGACACTCTTCTCTCTCAGTCTTTCCTTTGTTCCATTGCTTGATTTGACCTTCTTCAGCAATTGCCAGGTTTCTTCCAGCTGAACTGCATTTAGCAAGTCCTCAAGCTCTCCAGCTGCTTCCAGTGTTTCTGGAGCTACTCACTACTTTCTGCTCAGGGCTTCCTAGTCATTACAATATTCCTTCAACCTCCTTCTAGTTCATTCTCGTGCTATTTTAAGCTTCTCTCAGAAGTCTCTTTGCTCCTTTCTCAGCTATCTGAAATCAAGTGGGACATATTCTTTGGGCTTGAACTTCTGATATTGTTAATGTGATGGGCTGGCTAGCAGTGACCTAGCCCAGGGGTTTTGAAAGGGCAAAAGATGATTGGAGGACTTGGGATTCCCTTTCTTCACCAATCAGGCCCCAGAGATTCACTCCTCATATCCCCTGATTGGCCCCTGGGGTCACCTGGAGGGGGTTACAAGGGGCAGCACAGCTGACTCGGGGGACCAGTGAGGGACTATGAGGAAGGAGCTTTGAAGAGCTGAGCCAGTGGGGTGGAAGTAGTTGCCCCAGAAGAGCCTGAAGGAGCAGGACCTGCAGGCAGCATTTGGACCCTCAGCAGTACGGTGTGTGACCCACAGGGAAGGCTTCCTGCTGGGCTCCCAGGATCCCCTATGAGACATTGTGGTCAGCAGGAGAGACTTCCTACTGGGCTCCAGGATCCCCTACGAGAGGCTGTGGCCAGCAGGAGGATCTGCGCAGCAACCTGAAGGGTTCCCAGCTCAGCTTCCAGCTCCTCCAATTGAAGACCAGGTAGCTTGAAATGAGGCTAGGGCTCCAGGAAGGTCAAGACCCCTAGCAGCTTGGAGTAGTACTAGTACTGGTGGCTGTGTGGTAGTGTTCTTGTCTGCCATGTGAGAGATCTGAGTTCAAATACTGGCTTTGATGACTTGGTGAGTGAGTTAATAAGGAGAAAATTCTCTTGCAATAGAAAGGAGCCATTTTGTTTTCCACCTTTCTCCCCCTCCACGTACCTAGGCCCTATATTTCTTTGTCCTTTTGACATTTTGTATCTTGTGCCTTTTTATATTTCCCCAACCAGTATTGTTTGCTCTGTTGTTTGTGGTTTATATTTTGTTAACCCTGTCTTTTGCCAATGATTGTAAGTGTCTAACCTTTGTGGAATCCTGCCCCCTTAGGGCGTTGTGGTGTCCACTCTACCCCCTGGTTATGCCTGTTATGTCCCCAGTATTGTTTCCTCATTGAAAGGTATATGGTTAAGTCCCCAGTGGTGGTCTGGCTCTGCTCTATAGGGGGAGGAGAGTCCCTACACCTCCCACAGCGCTTGTGCATCTGCTTGGATCCCTTCAATTGAAGAGAGGGTACCTTTTTGGAGTACCACCCGGGTTACATTAACTTGGTTTTTCCACATTTTTTTCTGGTTGCTAGGTATTTCTTTCACACCTTCATGCCCCTTTGCCCTTTTAAGCAAGCACTTACACACTCGGTTTAAGAACATTAAGGGCTTGTCCTTACCATGGCGATCTCAGCAGGAGCGCTAGGCAGGGCGAGCTCCAACAGTGCACGGATGGCTGCTGAAGATATTCTACAGCTCCAAAGAGCATTCTGCATCAATAATAGGGAAACTCCTCCCTCAACAGCAAACTTCATGGCATTTGTGTCCCATGCCCCCTGTTTCTCACTCCTCTGCCACCCAGCTGTTCTGGGCTGGGTCGTTGCACAAAATCATTAACTCACATTTAGGGCTGTGGCAATTCCTCTGGCATTCATGCTCTTGGCGCATACGGGAATCAATGCACCCATTGCACAAACTCTTTTCTTTCCAAGCGGGTGAAGATATACCTGATGAGATAGAAAACAGATAAAGATACTAGATTCTCTCTGGCTAGTTTAGCCCAGCGTGTAGAATGTATCCTTCCCCCCCTGGAACTGATACGGAGCCATATGGAGCTTGTGTATGTTTTCCACTGGACAGAACACAGTACTACTGGCCTTTAGATTTCTAGGCAAGCTAGTTTCCCCAGCCAACAGATAAAGACTCATTCACACTGAAAACCAGCTTCACCAATTCCTTTGTTCAGATTAAACTGTCTATGGCTCTGGATATATTAATTCTATGATTAGTGGGATCTGTGTAGGGCTGCAACACTTTGAGCACTTCATGGGAGGTGCCAAGAACCCAGTTACCACTGGCAGGAATGGAGGGGTGCAGCACTTTCTACAATCAGACCTACAGAGATTTGTATAGACTCATTTATCAGCTTTTCTGTTTGCACACTGTTGCAGAATAACTCAGAAAGCCATTCAGTGAACAGCAATCACTGTACATGTCCTGCCAAATGGCTTGTAAATAATATAAATAAAATGGTTCTTTTAATTAAACTCTGCTTACAGGCATAATGGAGAGTCTTTCTGTGAATGACAGAAAGAAAAATAGAGAAATGGATGGATGTTCACAAAGATAATTATCCCTTTTAAAATCCCAAGCATATTCTGTAACTTGCAGGGTTTGAATGCCAAAACCATTCCTTCTCTCACTGAGGAGATTTCAATGATCTGATGTTTCCTAGAAGAAAAACTATTTCACCTGGGCATCACCCCTGAAGATCTGCGTCATCACATTTTATAGTGGTATACAGGAGATTGGGGTGAATGAAGCACTGGAATTTGGGAGTCACAAGACATGGCTTCTCTTTGTAGCTCTTATTGATTTATTTGGTTACCTCAGATGTCACTTTTGGGTATTTTTCTCTTCTGTAGGATAGGATCAATAATGTTAGTATGCTTTAAAGATTATCAAAAGCTCTGGATGAAAGTGCTAGACACAGTGCTAGGCATTGTTACTAATGATGACTTTTACACAGTGGATTCTATTCCAGAAGAGAAGAAAAAGAAAACCTTGTTTTCCTATCTGAAGTCAAATGCAGTTATGGCCAAGCCTAACTGTCTGTCCTTTGAGTCAATGGTAAAATTCCCCATAGTGAATATACATGGTGACTGGAACATCCTGGCTGCCAGAACAGTCCAAAGAGAAGGGTGTCAAATGGAGATAGACCATGGCAACCTTTGGGCTGCATCACCTCCATTAGGGGCTACCCTGTACTGTGGCAGCCTCAGCATTGCTGAGGCATAAAGGTGCACTCAGGGCAGTGAGCAGTTATATAACCAGTGCAAGAATGATGCACGTCTTGTAATTCAAATGCCTGGCAAGCACTAAGAGCAACAGCAAATATACTCACTAATGTTCACAGTGTCAAACATCAGTTTACTGACAACATGAATCTGCAAAGAACTGAGCCTCTACAATTTGATGCTGAGCAGTTGTAAAGAAGTCAAAGATACAAAGCACTATGTCAGACTGGGCAAAAAAGTTGCTACTGTTAAATAAACTGATCTTATTCTATAGCTCAGCTTTGAAATGGAATATAGGAGATGCACTTACATTGCGCTAAATATTATATATTGTCCATCTGTGGTTGAATACACACACACACACACACACACACACACACACACATATATGTATTCAACTACAGATGGACAATATGTAATGTTTTATGCAATGTATGTGCATAGATATATATTCCACAGAGCCAAATGTCGGTAATAGCAATGTTCAAAGCATTGGTGCATTAAAATTTTCCATGAATGTTCTGTGTAATTAGCTGCCAGATATAGAGTGCTGGCCTTTTATTGGGGATGGCCAAGAACTAAAAATAGCGTAAATGATGCTTCTGACAGTTGACTTTTCTGTTCCAGGTTTTTAAGTGCACTTGAACAAGAAAGAAGGCTGGCTATATCTGTGCTCATGGAGGGCCCATCCCTGTGCCCAGAGAACAAAATGGGAAAACTACCATTAACCTGAATGGGACAGAAAACAGACCTTGAAAATGCAGACAGGTTGAAATGTTTTAATTTTGCCACAGCGCTGATTAGCATAGGGATATGCAGGGCTATGTGCCCATTCTTAAAGGGAGAATTTTAAATATGGCTGTTTCTAATTACATAGGGCTAGAAAACAGTATTGCCATAAACCTTCTTCTTTTGTGGCTCATTGGTTGTTTTTCTCTTGCTTCATGGAGACAGTAGATAAACTTACACCATAGATGACCAACTCATGTGGCCCCACAGGCTGGATTGGGACCACAGAGTTCACTGTGGGCTACATCTGGGCTGCAGGGCTTTTGGCCACAGCTGTTGTGTCAACAGCACCAGCCAAGGAGATAATGCTACTGCTGCTTAGCCCCCAGAGCCACAGTGTCAGCACAGCCAGCATCTTGCAGATGAATGCCACCAATTTCAGTTGCCATCAGTGATCAAAAACCTCTAAATTCTGCAAAGGCAGTAGATGGTCACCTCTGGTAAGCAGTGGTATTATCTCCTCGGCTGCTGGGAGCTACAGTGGAAAGAAAGCTTTGTGGACCAGATGACTTCCCTCTACAGGCTGGGTGGGTTACACCTCTGCTGCATACTGCACCATATAATGCACTGTAGAAATACCTGAGATAGCTTTAATGACTTATCTTAGTTTCTAGAAGCAGTAAAACTGCATGCATGCAGCATTCTGCCACAAGCCAATTTTCTACTTAGCTGGGGAAATGATCCCACACAGCACACTAATGCTTTTGGTACTCAGCTAGCCCATGTGTCTCTGCTGGGCACTGCATTGTTCAGCAGAAACATACACTGTCATTTGCTGCTGGCATATCAATTGGAAAATGCTTCCTGTCTCACTGTGCACTAGGTCAGCTATCAGTAGCTAAGTACATGCCATCATCTTCCCCTGGCCACTTGCTCAGGAAGGTAGAAGGAATGACATACAGCCTAGGCCACAGTCTGCCAAAGTGTAAGACAGATCCTGTATTTAGCAGCTCCAGGAAGGTCAGCAGAGCTTGCTTTCTCCATAGGACAATAGAGAAAGATGGTCCGAAAATTCAAGGTATCAGTCTAGCCAACTATAACAAGAATCTTGATGTTGGAACAGGAGGAACCCAGGAACACCACAGCATATTCTTGTGTACACAAGAATGCAGGACTGGATGGATACTTTGAGTGATACAGCCCCCAGCACAGCAGCCCAACCCTTCTGCACAGCAAACTCCCAGCCTGCTTCCTTTCCCCTTGCAAACTGCTCCCTCATAGTTTGCTACCTAGCTATACTCTCCTCTGGGGTTTTATGCTCCCTCATCCAAACGTTCCACAGCTGAACCTGGTTCATAGAGCTCCAGCAACCACAGGGATCAGGAAGAGATAAGCTCTAGACTGAAGTCAGTCAGGGGCTCATGAGCAGGCTGGTCAGGAGGTTGATGTCTGAAAGACATATGCAGTTACCCTTGGTAAAGTCATGGGGGTGGTGGTGTATGTGTATAGAATCATGGAGAGGGTGTGTGTGTGTGTGTGTGTGTGCATAGAGTCATGGGGTGGGGGCATGGAGGGGCGGTGCATCAGGACCAGGAATCAGGAATCCAGACCAGAGTAACTAGCTTGGTGGTCCAGAACAGGCAGCTCCAACTGTGAGGGACTAGGATGTGGACAGTCACCAAACTAAAGCCCTAAGGCAGTAGATAGTTATCAGAAGATGGGGGCTGAGACTAGAGTCAGGAAGGGCAGGGGTCTGGAGCCAGCAAGTCTGAAGCAAAGGAAGAAATAGGCAGGAACAAGGATGAAACCAGGATCCAGTAGCCAGAAGTCCAAGGTTAGAAAGACATCTGTTCTGTTGAACAACCTCATGGGCACCTGAAACAACTGCTGCTTATAAGCAGGCAGTCACTTCCGTGCAAGTAACTGTGCCAGCTTGAAGTAGTTGGGTTGCTGGCAGCCAGGCCCTCTCAAGTAACCTAGTTGGTTGGCTGGGAATAATTACACCCGTCTGCTGCTCTGGCTCCTGACGCACTACTCTGGGTGACACCAAAGAAGTGCTTGGGCTGCTCTGCGGTAGGGTCTTGGAGTCCTGGACAAACAGTATTTGAAGCAGAGTTTTGTTGGATGAGGGCTCTGATCTGGAGATAACTATGGTAATGTGGATACCTGTCTAATGAGGTTGCATAGTGCTTGAGTTCAGGTGTAGTGCACTCTGATATACCCATCAGCTATAGGCTACATACTTATCACATCAGTGGACTCATCTGCAACCCTTTACTTGACCTGTGGGAGTGACCATCCTTGACCACAAGGGATTGCTGCTGCTGACACCATGGCTATCTCTTAGTTTAGCCGCATGCATTTTTACTTGGAAAAATCTCCTGTCCCTTCATCTTTGGGTGGAGAGGACCAAAATGGCTTAGTCATCTATAACCAAAAAGCTAATGTGCACCTTGTGTCTAAGTAATAAAAGCCTCTACCCTTGACACACAAGGCTTTGGAAAGAATATCAGAAAGTGAATTTGTTCATTTTAGGTAGAATCTCATAGCTACCTTCTTCAGAAAGAGGGTTGAGTCCTTACTGGTACCTTGTCGGTATGGAAAACAGAGTAGGGAGGATCCACCATCTGTGCCAACATTTCCTCACCTGTCTCCCTGAGAAAATAATGAACAGGAATGCCATCAGTTTAAGAGCCAGTAGGGAGGCTGATGCTGATGACACTGGGAGGAGAATGGAAGTGGATACCAGCATCAGTTGCAATTCAATTGTAGTTTACATAAGTTCACAAGTTCTGTGAATCTGAGTGGTATGTTTTGTTGTTCCAGTACTTGTGAGTGGAATGGAAGTAACAACTCTCTCTGAACCTGCCCTGATGTTGTGGGTTGTTGGCTCTGGATTTAGGACCCAGAGACCTTGTTTGGGGGGGCCACCTTCAGACTGACCACAATCTCTCCCTTCGGTAACGGGCAAATTTAGTGATACACAATGATAACAGAAAAGAAGCAGGACAAAGAAACAAACAATTCTATGTATCTACTAAATCCTAGGGCTGTCAACAGAGTCAAGGTACACCTGCCCAGGACACAGCCTCCACTGAGGCATTCTCTTAGGTGTTAGCATGTCAGCATGCTGGAGGTGGGCTGCTGAGGGGTGTCTGAGATGGGCTGGTCATATGTCCTCTGTCTTAGGGTGGTCTTGAGGACCCTTCCTGGGGGACAGGATGGGGATGGGGAGGGATTAAGGAGGGACAAGACAAAGGGAGGTACAAAAAGGCAGAGAAGGAGGGACCCTTTTTTTTACTCTCAAATCTCTGCTTTTGTATTCTCCTTCCCTCATGATGACTCCTGATGACTCTTTGTCCATAGCTATCTCTGGTTAGTTGTCTCTCTGTGGTCACACTTCCACGTAGCCTTTCAGGACTTCTCCTAATTTGATCAGTTCCCCCAAAACTGGGATCCCTCCTCACCCTGCTCTGGGGCCTTGTCAGCTGGTTTCACTTTATCTCATGTTATGGGCAGTGTAGTGCATACTCCCTCAATTCTCAGGCTGTGTCCTTGTTGTGTTAGATAGCCTGTCTGCCTCCAAGGCTGTGATGTTGTGTGATTGCAAGATCCAGGCTTCTTAGAAATCAATTAACCCCTGCAGCCCATCCTGACCCATTATAATGAATATATATCTATACCTATAGGCCAATTCCCAAAACGCAAACCTTTAAATACCATTACTAAGCTAACACAGATGGAACTATGATTGTGTCAGGTGCTGGGAGCTACAGATGTGATGATACTAAGGGTGTCTCAACAGAGGTCAGTGCTGCTCTACTGGGGACTTCTGGGGTCAACCGGTCCACAGGAGCAGTCTGGGTCTAAGTTTTTTCCTGAGTCCTTGGTGGCCCTGTGACATACTCAAAGTTAATCAAAAACAGCTGGGGCTATGAAGTCTTGGTAGGAGACCAGCAAGGGGCTGGAAATCTATTGGGGATCCCTTAATCAAGGGAACTGCCCCTCAAATTCCCTTTGCCTCATCTGACAATTTTCTTGTCCAAATGAAAAGATCTTTTAGGGTTGGAATCTTCAGTGATGCTCATCATCTCCATGGTGCAGGTGTGGGCAAAATGCAGCTTGTGGGCCAGAAAATGCGGCCCTCCCGGCCATTCTACCCAACCTGTGGGGCCCCTAAAAAATTTAGAAAATTAATATTTATCTGCCCCTGGCTGCCTGTCATGTGGCCCTTGATGGCTTACCAAAACTCAGTAAGTGGGCCTCCGCCCCAAATAATTGTCCACCTCTGCCTTGGTGGGATGTGCAAGGGGGCCTGAGTTCCCTTGGAGTTTCCCATGGGGTAAGAAAATCTGTAGTCTTACCTTAGAACAATATTTAGAGCCAAGGGATCTTGGGTATGCCATTCTGGATCCAAAGAAGCTTTCTATCCTCTGATACAGTATTAATAATTATTATTCTTTAATTAAGGTAGGGACTCCTTTGGGCAGAGGAACTGAACAACTAACAGGAGCTAGCTAAACATTCAGGTAGTTTGCTGCAGTCTGAAGCAGTCAGCAAGATGGCAAAACCTGACATTTTGTTCAATACAGAGTACCGAGGGCAATGACAAGACAACACAAGAGGTTTTTTTCTGTGAGTGTAAAACCTTTGGGCATCTATACACATGGTCTAGGGTGGTGGGATGGGTGCTTTAATTAAAGCAGCTCCAAGAGCCGCTCTAATTAAAAAGTGCCTGCAGCATCACATGTATTCAATGTCCCATGCTTCAGGATGGCGGTGGGGGTATTGAACTAAAACTTGCTTGACAAGCTTTAGTTCAAGTGCCCCTGCTGCTGTTCTGAAGCATGGGGATGCTGCATAGATGTGATACGGAGGCTGCTGGAGCATATTAATTAACATGCTCCAGTAGACTCGATTAATTGAGTCTGCCCTGATGCATGCTCATTTGCACGTCAGAGCAGATGTCCAGAATGTGTATAAGTGCCCATAGCTTCTAACACATGGCATCAGGAAAAACAGTCCCTGTGCTGATTAAACAGCTGCAACTCCAGCTGCACAAAGGAGTTTTTTCTTAAACTGATTGTGAATTAGGCCAATGGCATTTCCTGACTTTTGTGGTCAATAACAGGTTTCTGATCTTTTTAGACAATTTTAAACAGTGTACGAACTTCCCACTGGAATTTACAACCACAGTACTTTGGCTGTAAATATATTCAATCTAACCTGTTAGTTTCTGTCTGCTGTAGTGCATGCAGTCAGCAGAATGTGCACAAATATAATGAAGCCAGGCAGTCATACCTACCAGGAATACTTCGATGTGTGCTGATTTCAGATGAAAATTACAGAGTGCAGCTGGTCAGCAGGCCAAATGAAAAAGCAGCTTCATGGAAGTTCATGTTTAAGAACCAGATTCTGTACTCTTTATACAGTCCAACTAGTGCAATTTTATCTAGATATGAAAATCAGAATAAAGCCCCAAAGCTGTCATTGACTTTTTATTATTTTAAAATTGTATACTATATTATCTGCCATCAGCAAAGTCAGATGTGCAAGCTGGAATGGGATATTGTTTCCAAAACTTAGGTTTAACATTTATCCTAAAGGTTCAATAGTTGTCATGTGGTAAGGATGGGTCATTTGGTTATGAAAGAGTACACATTAAAGATATTCAGAATAATGTTTATTTTCAGTGCTATTTTTCATTACATACTGGCATCACATATCCATGTTTGAGGTAATATAAATTAAAAATATATTTAAGATTTCAGTTCCATACTTGTGCTGTATATTTTGTTCTACCATTATGCAGAATTTTGAAGCAAACACACAAAAGTCCATCATTTTGAATGCAGCTGTAATTATTTTAAGTTACTTTTATTTCACTATAATTTTGCTGAGAATGGTTATTGCACGATACATTTTTAGTTGATGTTTTAATTACCCTACAGTTTTCTAATAAAAATCACACATGTCAAAGTTATTGGAGGATGGGCATGAGGATGTGCTTTCAGCCAAGATAGGCAGAATTTGAATCACAAGGAGAACATATACTGCAGGATTACTGTCTGCATACATTAGGATCCAGGCCCAGCAGACACACTTAGGCATACGTTTAGGTTTAACTATGTGAATAGTCTCAGTGACTGTCAGCGGAATTACTTATTTGCCAAGAGCTAAGCACATACTTAAGTGTTTTGCTGGATTGGCCTCTGGAGATACTGCAGACTTAAATTCATAGTTCTCCTTAACTGTGCATTGTTTGACAGAATTGCTGGTTTATATTTTATCAGCTCAGTAAGATTTTTCATATCTATAAAGCACCCATGAAAGTTTTTAACCTGGTTTACAGAAATACTATGAAAAAATAAGCAGCTAAAATGACCCTCTTCTACCCATTTTGTTAAATTAACACCTGATTTGAAAAGCTACAAAGTAATTTTTATGGTAAAATATATTTAAAAAAATAAACTCTTCATTTTATCATCTTCCATCAAACATATAAGCTTGTTAAAGAACAGGGATTTCTCATTCAGGCATACAAGAAATTGAAGAATTTCAATTCCTTTTGCACTAACCACTGGTGTTAATAGGCCCCTCAACCTAAATTTCCATCAACCCCAGCATTAGTGAGCCAAAAAAACAAAAATGAAGAAAAGCTTGCCTGCAGATTGTTCCTGTTTTTTGAGAAACATTCCCCTGACATTTTCCTCTTATTAGTTGATACTCTCGACTCCTGCCATTTTCCATTTTAAATGGAATATACACCTTACCTTTGTTTGTTTAACTTGAATTCACGATTATCAACTACAGAGGATATAAGCACTCCATAAAAAATTGCTGCGATGTGTCACTAAATGAATATTTCAGAAGTTGTCTGGACCATGTGGAGCTCAGGAGGCTACAATTTTGTGTCACGTGGCAGTGGGGAGGGGGTTGACAGCAAAGCTGTATTTCCATCTGGATTTATTATTCTTCTGTTTTGTACGCTACTGACAGTGTGATGATGTGACCCTGGAAAACATCTGAAGTATTACCAAAGCTTATAGTTTGTATTAAAACTCTCCATGCTCATGCAGTAAATTGCATTGTTTTGGATAGCAAGGTCTAACTTACAGTGGTGCTAGACCTAACCATCAGGGTACAGCTGTGCTGTGCAGTCTCTTTAGTACTCCACAGAGCTCACTATTGCTATTGGTTCATCAAAAGTTGCTATCATTCTCTGTTTTGGGGTTGGTATGGAGAGTATTTCCCTGGGTTCAGTTGGTGAGTGAATACCATTGTCTATAAGGTTTGAAACCTCTTCCTCATGATCTTCATACAGTGTATTGATGTGTAGCAGAGGGTGAGCAGCATTACAGTTTAATGCAGGTGTTGGCTCTGATTTGGCCTGGCTCAGAGTTACATTTGTTGCAGCAGCACTTGTTCCTATATGTTTGTGGTTACAGGTGAGAAACACCCCTGCAGCAGGTACAGTTCTGCATGTCTCAGATGAGTACAGAGCGTCTTTTTCAGGATGTGGGTCTGAAAGAAAAGAGAAGAATGACCATAAAAGAGTTGTTTAGCTTTCCGTCCCTAACTAACCACTGTACAGCAACATCCTAATCTGACAGAAGTCAATGGGACTGATTTCAACCAGAGCACGAGTCTTTATTAGACTCTGAGAAACCCATGATGACTTATTCATGAGAGCACTGACTTTGAGGTTCTAAGCCTGAAAGCTCATTGTCATGAATAACAACAAACCTACTTTCTTATGCATGTCTATACTCATTTATGGAAAAACATTTATATAAAACAAAGAAAAAAAAAATGTAAAGATTATGATTAAACAAACATCTACAATGGCTATAGGATGGAATATAAAAAAATACTGATTATGTTTTAATGAAAAACATAGTAATCATATACTGTAAGACAATATTCTGAATGAAGAAAAGCAAAATATAGTTAATTGGTGTCTAGTATTGGAAAGAACTAGTGTAAAGAATGGATTATAATCTTTACTTAACTCAGAAGTGGAGTTCTGGTGTTTTTTGAATAAGGGGTAAAAAGAGCAGCTGTGGTTCAAACCTACCACAACTTCTTGTGTGTTTGTAATGTAAATGGTAACTAAGGCTATAAAATAATATTGGCTTTTGGAGCTGGAACTGGAGCATGGTACTAGATAAATGAGACTGCAGGATGTCCCATATGCACAATGGGGAGTTTGAGAGCTCTAAGAAAAGTAGGAATTTGGAAGTGACAAAAACTTTTATACCTCAAATCACTTATTTGCTGGACAGGGGAAAATAGTAGCTATTAGTCTGTCAACACCCAGAAGAAGGTTTTAGCTTGAAATGAGATGAGACATTGCTTTATGCACACATCAAGTTTTATGTAATTGAAATGACATACTTTTTCTTTTATATGGGAGTAATTGACAGAAATAAACAAGATCTCTATTAATGCATGTGCATGCTCCCCTAGCACAGTAGTGCCTCACACCCTGTGTAGTAGAAAAGGGTTTCTATCCCCAATGCACAGGTGGGGAATCAAGGCACACCAGGTAATGGTGCCTTGCTATAAATTTCCTGAAATCTCTTGATTTCCATGCCAGCACCTATATTACAGACCATCCTTCCTTAAGGCCAAGTAGGATAAAGGGAAATCTAACTGAATATTAAGGATTAAGAACAGTAACAATAACCTGAAATGGAAAATATCTAGCTTCAGGGCATGTGTCAACTCTCAGAAATGGAGATCTGAAAGAAATATTTGTGAGCAGCTAATTGCCACTTGCAAAATCACTAATCCCTTCCTCAGATGTAGCTGATACTGGCCAAGGTCAGACCTAGAATACTGGTTCAATCTACTATGGCAGGCAAGGTTGTTTGGGTAATCTTTTATTAGACCAGCTGAGTAGTTGGAAAAAAGTTCTTAGCAAGCTTTTGGTTGTAATCACCATTCTTCAGACATAGGGAGTCTCTGCTGTTTTGAGACTCCAATGAATGAGAGGAGCTATGGCATTCCTGTTTTCCTGTTACTCTAAAATGGGTGACAAACCTACAGTGTGGTACAACTGAGAGGAGGATGACATTCTTTGGAGTCACTCTCTCCCACACTTGGCAGAAGTGATATTTTGCCTGTGACCAGATTCATAATTTGTGAACATTTCTTAAGACTTCAAAAAGATTGTAGAAAGGAAGGATATTTTGTGCAGCTTTACCTGTACTAGATCCTAATGCATATATTGATACAAGCTGGTACATACAGCAAGTGAGAGAAAGCATAGTTATCTCCTTTAAGAGGCTTCCCTGCTTTTATATTATGGGCTATTTAGAAATTTTATAAGAGAGAACAAACAGATCTGATCATCATGGAGTTCAACCTTTTACAATAACTTAAGGCCTGTTGGGTTTGTCACTACTGAAATGGTACCAGAACAGCATACTGTACCTTTGAGAGAAGAGGTGACATGTACTGTGACATTTTCTTCTTGGTTTAAAAATCCACCCTCTTGACTATTGGATGTAGGCATTGTGGCAATGGCTTGAGTCTCTGGTTTGGGTTTTTTACTACTAAGTATATATGGATGGACGTCCAGGGAGAAGTGGCGGGTATGCTTTTTTTCATTATTTGCACCAGAGATGGTATTTGGCTCAGTTTTCTGAGATGATGATTGCTGTGAGGATTTTACTGTGGACTCTAGCAGAGGAGCTATAAGACTGTCAGTTGCTGTTTTTCTGCGCACTGGCTTAGGCTTTTCAGGCTTGTGGTTTTCAACCTTCATAATGGCTAACTGCTCCTTGAATGGCTGAGGGAGTGGATTGCTACTTGGAATCCATTTCATTTTCTTTCTAGGTCTCTTAATGATGAGCTGTTCATTGGCATCAATGTCTGCTGGATCAATACTGGGGTCTATTGTTTGAATCCCTGAATCGCGCATTGTTGGTGTAGCATCATGGTTCGACTGAGCCAAGGCTGCAAGCAACTGGCGTACCACATTGTCATACATCAGATCACTTTCATTTGTAATAAAATCCAGGCGGTTCAGTGATTTTATATGGTCCCGATTTTCATTGCAAAACATAGCTAGAATATTGATATCACAAAATTGAGACTTCTGCCACTGTTTTTTGGTCTTTATCCCCACCTTGTTCAATTTATCAAATATGAAGTTGGACTTGCGGAATATGAAGAGGTGAATTAAGTTGATAAGAATGATCAAGTTCATAAAGCAGAGGAGGACAATGTCTACTCCAGCAATTATACGCTGGAGCTGGACCGATGGCAGTTTACAGTTCACTCGGATGTGCAATTTGGAGTTGCTTGTTTTGTCTGGAGGTTCCCCTAGTGCACACGTAAACTCATTTTGCTTCTGGGTAGCATAGTAGGTGGATAAATATGTGATGGGTATAATGCTTAAAAATATTATAAATAAATGTCTTGCAAGATAAAGTTTAGCTAAAAAGTTACTTCTCCCTCTTCTTTCCAGGTATTTTTCAAACAAGTTCTGCTCTGGACTTTTTTCCTTCTCTGCATTCTCAATGATCTCTCTCTTTTCTCTCTCCGTGATTCCTGGGCCTTTCGATTGAATTTGTTTCTCTATTTTTGGTGCACGCCCTTCTGCTGCACGGTGGTAGCAGTTATCAATCTCCTGAAGCAAAAAATTAAGCTCTGAAGTCAGTCTGGTGGAGGCCAGAAACTCCCAGCCAAGAGCTGGAATGTACATTATACCAGCAAAAGCTAGCAGTGCATAAGGAAGGAACTTATGCTCAAACAAGGAGGGCCAATGGTTGGCATCAACTCCTGGCAAGGCATCTTTTAGTTCTGTCCAACAATATCCTCTGGCATACAACGCTTGGTCGCGGGTGAAGTTGTGTGGTGTGTAACAGTATATTGGCTCCTCTGTATAACAGAGAGAAAAGTCACTGCTGTGCATTTAACCTACAAAAGGAACTCTGGAAAATAAGTATTTCAAATTATATCAATTTTCCTTTACTGTAGCTCTACATGATACTCATGTTCACAATACCTTAGATAGCTACACTCTACATAGCTTTTCCTGGGGGCATATACGCATGAGCAATCTGCCTGAAGAGGGTAGAATGAAGCTAAAAATTTTAATCCATCTGTAAAAATTAGAAAAATTGATTTGGATACTACTTGGAATGCACTAAACTTTGAAAAGCTAAATGATAGGCTTACCTACTGTACAAAAGCCACAGTTATTATATTGGAATGACAGGGCTTCCCTCAACAAACAAATACAATATATGACCCGTCTAGGTGAATTTTCATCCCTTCCCATAAATAAAACCAGATTAGCTGCAGCTGAAGGCAATGGGCCAAAGCCTGTAAAATTTTGTTAATAAATTCAATGTTGGACACAGCAGAGAGGTTAAACTTAATACAACTTTAAGTTAAATTGACTCCAAATAACTTCTGGTTTAAATGGAGACAAAAAAATGGAACATCTTGCCTATTAACAGTGTACTTAATACTGTGAATATTTACGAGTAAAGATTTTGCAGCATTGACATTACAATATTTTATACAGTCTAGTGGAGTTTTATCAACAACAGACTTCACCTAGACATGGTCTTAGAAGAGACAAGTAATGTTTTATCTATGTCAGTTTTTGTGTGTGGCAAATAGAGCAAATGGAGTATTTTTTTTTAGTTCTGACAGGCACTCTGAAAAGAAGTTTCTAAAATGAGACCCTCATTAAGTATGTAATTTACTTTGTTGAATATAGTGCCCCAGAACACCAAGCCTGTTTCCATTATGAACACACTGTCTGCACTCAAACTGGAGCCAGCAGGCACTGGGGGAAATTTTGATGGGTGTGGAATTGTTCAAAACCAGCAAATTCCTTGCTGTTTGTGTCACTTGATTTTAGTGAAGAAGGATTCCATCTAAGGAGCTGAAAAGCAAAAGCTGCACATGGAAAAAATGCTCTAATCTGGAGGTGACCAACCTGCAGCACAAGTGCCTGAACTGGCACAAGCAGCCTCTGGATATGGCATGCGGCAGATTTGGTGGGAAGGGGAGGAGGTGGACAGGCAGCAAAGTGCCAGATAAGGCAGGGAACAGAAAGCAGAGCAGCAGATCAGGCAAGGAGCATGGGGCAGGAGGCGGAGAGCAGAACAGTGGGCTGGTAGGGGAGCAGAAAACAGAGCAGCAGATCGGGTACAGGAAGGGGATTGGACTGGTGCTCAGGGAGAGTATAAGGCTTATCTGTAGCGCTCCTGAGAAAGTGCTTGGCTCTCACTGATCTAACCTTTTCTACAGTAGCACCCACGCAACTTGCCCAACATACTTTGCTATACAAAAAAACCCCAAGGTTTGCATGTGCTTTGGTAGGATCTGAATGTACATGCATATACTCCTTTTTGGTAACATGATGACCTTGTAAGGGTTTTTTTCCTTGAGTAACACATTGAAATATGGAACAAAGTGGTGGGGAGAAATTCCAATAAATGTTACTTACTCACATAAAACAAAGTATGATAATATTATAATTAATTCTGAGATCTTCACTTGAAAAGAATACTTAAAAATTAATCATTTTGAAGCTTTCTATACTGGGAGTTTTGCCATTGACTTTAATGGGGGCCATAATTTCATGGTCTATCATAATATATTATCATCAAGGAACAAGCTATGTATTCAGCCCACTAAATATAAAGTTCTTGTAAATATGTTTTCTGAAACATTTATGTAGAAGTCCCCTTTAGTGCAATGCCATTAGTTTTAGTGAAACAATTTCAGGGATGAGTTTGACTCAATCTACTTTCCAGACTTAGAACATCAGGGCTGATGGACCATGTGTCACCAAGACAGACATACGTAATCATGTCATGACAGCAGAGGCAACAAATGGACCTGATTCTCCTCTCTGTTACGTGCTCATTAGGAAAAGTCAAGATCTTATAAATGAGAATTATGAAAGATAACAACAGTGTGCATCTGGATTAAAGAATGATAATACAATGGAAGACAGCTGAAGTGAATTTTTATTTTCAGACACTTACAGCTATCATTTAAGCCAAAAATTAATACGTCATAATGGAGAGGGAACAGGCTGCTTGGTGAAATTGCTCAGGTTCAGTGTTCAAGAGGCACAGAAATACATATTCTGTTTTAAAAAGTTCTGTTGAGAGGTAAGAAACAATTCCTACAAAAAAGGCTATGAGAACATTATAATGGCAGCTTCAGCACTGGGCTGACCACCGCATGTAATGCAGTAACCTGGGCTTATAGCTTTATGTATCAGTCTTAACATTTTCAAAGCACTTCGAAAACTTTTTTTTTCCAGGTAATTACTTCGGCCACCAGGACATGCAGTCTTCTCTGTGGTGAAAAACGTCAACTGAGCAATTGCATGAAGCACTATGTTCCTGCATATCCATTTAGGAATACGCATTTAAAAGAACACTGGATGAAGGGGGCATTTTAAAATATTGCTTTTTAGAGGTGACTGAGGTGACTCTCCCTATGTATTGACTGATCCTGCTAAGGTCATGTAGATAAGCAGCAGATTTGTCTAGGCATGGATAATGTGCAGATACCATGATCCCTCTGTGCTTTTTCCTGGCTGCACTCGTGTAAGAACAGTGGTAGAAATTCACCACCTTAAAACAGAATGAACAGCAAGGTTATCAACTGTCAAAAGATCTCTTGCCAATTCCCAGTAAGTGACATGAAAAATATGTATATTTGCAACTAATACCTATGTACCTGCCACTTCAATTCACTAGCTTATGCAGTGGATTATAAGGCCAGCAGCTAAAGCTTTTTGCATTTAATTTAAATAGCCCACAACAAGCTCTTGCACTGTACATATTTAGTATAAAAATCTCATTAAGAGATGTATAAATCTGCTTTCAGTTCTTTCTATACAATCCCACCAACTGCATGCCAGCAAACAATGCTAAACACAATTGTTTTAATAGAAAACTACTTTTAATACCTAGGAACAAATTCTGCCTTTGATTTTACCTACACAACCCATTGCCACAGAGGTAGTGTTCCTTCAAAATAAGTAACTGTGCAAATGCCATTGTGTGGGACCTCCCTGCAATTCCTTATTATATGATATTGCACAGTCTAGCTGCTAAGTTTCAGTAGCTGTTTCCATTGATACTTCTTGCAGAAATATGAATAATTTGAAACACTGCTTGTCTTGACCACCTTGCACTTGACCTTTTCACCTAAGGTAAGATGGGTCAAATCCTGATCATTTTACTCATAAATTACTGTGGAAGTCCTGAAATTATGCACATAAATAAAGTAACAAAGAATTGGGCAGATACTATTGAATGTTTCTGGTCATACATAAGCAAAGTTAAATTGGCAAAGAATTTTGTATTCTTATATGTATACAAATAGCATTGTTCCACTAAATCACTTTAAAAAAAATCTTTTACAGCTGTGTTTGTCAGGCTAAAAGTACACAAAAATAATATATCTTTTAAAAATAAATTCTGCTACTTTAATCTTGGCAGAGCTCACCGCACTGTACAAACTCTATCCTATACTCATTGCATACAAATGTGCAACTCCTATTTATGGCCTCCCAACTATACAGGGCTCACTTCATCCACTGCTGACTGAAACCTTTTCTAGAAGGTAACAAAGTGGCCATTTTGCATTAGCAACACTATGCAGGTAATAATAAGAGAGGAAGAAAAAGTCCGGAGTACTTTGTTTAAAGTTCTAATGAGAAGGCAATCACCTAGTAGCATTTCACAGTAGAAACTATTGCAAACCTTTGTCATGAGGTGGCAGGAACAAATGACACAGCTTGCTTAAGACAGTGATTCTGAACCTTTTCAGACTCAAGACATTGCTTGGAAACTGTCACCTCTAGTTTTTGTTCATTTTTTGACTACAGAAAAGTAGTAGCGCAATTTTCTGTACAAAGAACTCAGAAAGATCACAATACCACAAAAGGTTTTAAACACTATAGATTCCTATTTGAAGTCTCTGGGTTTATCTTGTGAATCACATTTGCACATCTAACATTGTATGGCACCCCGTGACATCCATGAAAGGCTATCAAGGCAGATCAGCATGCCATAGCACCCTGGTTGAGAATCAGTGGCTTAGGAGAAAATGGCTGCTTCTGGATAGCTACAGATGCATTCCACTTACATGGGTACAATTCTACTCATTTTCCTCTATACCAGGTTCAAGGAACTTATGTTGGCATGTGTCTGTTCTCTGTTTAAACCAACAAAAGGGTGATTTTACATCAGGACAAAGCTCATCTAAGCCCAGTTCTCTGCCTATATTAAAAAAGTATAGGATAAGCCCAATCCTTCTTCCATTGTTCTTGTATCCACTCTCAAAATGCATATAGTTTTACAAACGTTTCTTCAAAACAGTAAATTTTGCTTAAAATAAACACAGCATTTCTTTTTTTCACCAAAAAATAATAATAAACATCAATTTTTTATTAATCAGCACTGGAATTAGGTTCTGCTTCTGGAATGACTGAAGCATGGGGCTGACTTTGTATGCTGGGTAGTCCCTTTGAAGCCAATGGGATTACCTACAGTGCATGAAATTAAACACTTACATTACTCTTTGAAGGACTGCAGCCTTAGGTGTTTCAATTTCAAGCTTCTAAAACGTTATTACAAGCAAGAATCAGAAGTAATTTACATATTTAAAGTACATTAACTGTACTATTTTGGAGATCTTGAAAAGTATTAATATATTTCTTTTCACTTACCACTGTCTGCATAAGACAAAGAACCTCTTCTACTTACTTGACATACACCTCCAAAATAGTGCATTCAACAGAAGTAGACTAGAAACCTTATTAATGGAAAAGGTATATCTTGTATAAATACTTTTTTTCAGAACCCTGAGAAACAATCATCCTTCAATTAAACTTGCAAGAATTCAGCATTCTTCAACAAAGACTCAATAATAGAGGAAGGGATCAAACAAACACAGTTGTAACAAAAAGCTAGGAGGAACAAAGAAAGTAGGAATAAATCATTTAAAAGTAAGTAAAAGTAAAATACATATTCTTGTCCTAGGCTAGTACTAAGCTAAAGTTAGTGTTGCTTGTACAGATAGTTGTTTTAAGGCCTGTTCAACAGGTTGAGCTATTTCTACACTGCAAACTTACTACATTGGTAATCCATGAACCCATTGTACTGGACATGCTATCCCCTAACTAGACAAAGTGTAGTCAATTCTCTCTGCTGCTGACATGATTACACAGCTTGCACTGGGAAACTAGCAAGCAAGGAGAAGCATGGGGCATTTCAGGGTGCTGCTACTGGGCACAGTGAGTTTGAGGTCCAGACAAGGGCAAACAACTACAGTTCATGAAACCAATGGAATCATTCATGTACATACAATTAGAGAGAGAGAGAGTGTGTGTGTGTGTGTGTGTGTGTGTGTGTGTGTGTGTGTGTGTGTAAAAAAGATTCAAGGCTGTGTGTTGAATGAAGAGGCTGCACACACAAGTGAAGGAACACAGCACCTCCACATTGCTCAGAATCTTTCAGGGTCAAATTCATCCTACATAAATGTATTCCACAATGCAAATCCCTTAGACTTTAAGAAATACTGTAAAGAACCAGGGTTTTAGAGACAGTGTTCATTACACATATGCATTAGGTAATATTGAAAAGTAGGAGTTTTGGTTCTTGAAACACAGGTTTCTAATAGGTAAGCCAGACTCTAGGAATTTAGCTACTAGAGCCCACTGTTGTATACTGATGGGTCTATCTAAAATAGAATCCCAAGGAGGACACAGAGAATAACCCACAATACTTCACAGCACAGACATATCTGTAAGCAAACAGACGCGTGTACCGTACACCCTGCATACATAACTCATGAACAAAAGCACAAGAATATTTTATTTTTAAGAAACAAGCTAATTTATTTGGGGGCTTTTAAAAAACTTTCAAAGGAAAAAAAGGCTCTGGATCCTCTTCTCTCTGGAAAAAAAATATTTATGTTACTCAGGTTAAAAAATTTAGTCTAAAGAAAAGATATACTACTTGACCGGTCATCAGATCTTTCATGCCTATCAGTAATATACAGAGAAATTATACATACTACTATTATTTAAGATAACATTTACACAAATTCTGGGTGTAATCTAGGTTCCACTGATGTTAATGAAAAACTTCTATTGACTTCACTGATCTAAAGATTTCAATCAGTATACTGGAAGAACAGTTGTAAAATAAGTGCTGTATAATGGCCTATTCCTTAGCATTACTTATAGGTAGACTTATGTAAGTAGACCCATTGAATTAAATAAGTAAAATTAAACATGAGTAAGTGTTGGTAGGATCAAACTTTGAGCTCTGTATTATCACTAACATTCTTTTATTATTAATAAAATAAAGAAAAAAAAATACCTCTACTGAAGAATATTTTCTACAATTTGAATAAGGACTTCATGCCTGATGGTTCAGTTTGTCTTTCTGAGGCACAATATCCCCACGATGAGCAAGGCTAAGTACAGACCTCTAGTTTCCTTTCTCTGGATCCAGTTTGCCTGTTTAAAAAGAATCTGTTAAATAAAACCAAGAAAAGGGACTACCTAATTGTTAATAATGCCCCTAATTCTACACACCTTACCCAAGATAGGTAGTATGTGCATAGGTAGCCCTCATGATTACTAGCTATTAGACTACCCATGTATGTAACTGCAAAATAAAGACTTCAGAAAGAGGCCCCATATTTATAAATATGGAAGCTTTCCCTTGCTATACCGCTGCTGTATTTGCATATATTTCCAATCCACACAAAATAACCTTATATTACATACAATTATAAATTAAAGCCTCCCAAACAGATTTGTATATTTGCACAAAAATATTAACCATATATCACAGGCATCACTTTTTTTCTGAAATTAACTATACAGTGCTTGCTAAAATTCACTTACCAGTGGGCTAAGGCTGAAAGGCCTCAATAGTGCCTTTTAAGACCTCCCCCAGTGTAGTCACTTAACTCAGGGAAGAGAAATACCTACATGTGGGTCCTCATTGAAAAATAGAAGGTCTGGTTGATAGGGTTAGTTCAGAATGACAACTTGCTGTAGGGAGTGCCAGAAATACTTAGGCTGCTTAATGGGGAGACATTTTCTCAATAATGACCTATCATACATTGTGATGTCCAGTTTGCATGGTGATAACGTAATTGTACATAGATGCTCCATGGTGCTGTACTACTTAATCTCACTTCAGTCATTTCCTCCTCTGCTATATAGAACTCATGGAAGAAAAAGAGACCGCTGGGCAGAAGAGACACTGGTTACATTCATTCCCACATGTACATTTCTTCATATAATGTTGCTTTCCATGATATTAAAATTAAAGGGACAATTTCAATTAGTTTAGAACCAGAGCTGATATTTTGGAAGAAAAGCAATACTCAAAATTTAACAGGAGAAATCCACCCACAAAAAGACCCAAGGAAGAGACTAGTAAAGTATCTACTTCCTAGTTGAGCCGTCATCTGAGGGCTTCAGCAGGACACAGGCCTTTTGCAGGTTGTGAATTTCACTTAACAAGGAAAAAAATTATCTCCTGAAATTGAGAAAAATGAAATCAATGAAAATAAATCTTTGCCAATTAAAAATTCCCTTCAATGATGGAAACCCCAAAGCAACCACATGCCTGCCACAGGAATGCCTATAAATGAACTGGCCTTGTGCAGGAACCTGTGACACAGAAAGTACAACTGGTTATATGCAGGCCATGCTGGCTTCACAGTCCAAGCAGAATCAAGTGTGAAAAAGTATGTAAAACATGAAATTTGATTGTACTACATTATTTATTGTCATTTATGGCAGATGTAAGTATAACAGTTGGGCTTTTGTCTCAGCATAGCTCAAGAATACTTTCCATTTAGAAAAAGAAATATAACATATAATTAGGGATCTATTTAAAGTATGCAGAGGGGAAGTAAAAAAAAAAAATCATAGGCTGCTTGCAGTGCCCAGCACCATTTTCGCAGTCTTTTCATGGCAAGCCTCCACCCACTGCTGGCTGGTAGAGAGGACTGTCCTTCACATGGCCCTGCCCCTCACTGTTGACTGGTGGGGAGGGGCAGGTCCATGCAAAATGTAGGCCTCTCAGCCAATCAGCGGCTGCGGGGGGGTGGCATAGTTGTCATCTTGGCTACTCCCTGCCTGCCAGTGGCTTCTCCCCAAGCAGGCTGTGAGGTTGGGTCGCAGCAGCTGCTGGCTCCCACTGGGAAGCCAATATTTTATATTTAATAAGGGGGGGGTTTCCCTGACCCCGATTCTACACAAAACTGTGGGGAACACCAGTTTTCATGGTGACTGAGGAAACTGCCTTTTTGCTGGTTTCTGTGAAAATTGTGAAATTGAGACTCAAGTAGATCCCTACATACAATAAGCTCCTAAAGTGGGCAAATTATTTTAATCCTTTCTAGTAGGTTTTTGTTTTCTCATCATTGTTGGAAAGAACACCTAGAGATGTCCGGACTACTGATTTCCACAAAACTAGCCACTGCAGATGTAGAGACTGCTTTTGCAACACACCAAAGCTGTGCTATGATCACAGCATAAGCACAAGAAACAGATGCACTGAAAGCATCACAGTTCCACTGGGGATAGCTTTTTATCCCCCTGATCTGTTCTACTCACTGCTTCTACTCTATGCTTTAGGAAAAGGCTGTGGTATCCCTTCCAAACTGGCATCTTCATGTCCCCAGATCCTGCAAGGCATCTCAACCCCCTAAATGGTTTGGAAATATTTACTTGCACATGCACTTAAATGGCTCTGCACTTGATGTGCCCCAGGAGTAGCGACTGTACCATATGGCAAGTACTTAACATGAGCCTGGCTGCAGTTTACCAGTGTAGGTTGTCTGTGAGAAAGAAGGCTGCAGCTACAGTTCTAAGTGGGGGACTATACTTCCAAATTCAAATGCTAGCACTAGTATGGGCCAGATCCAAAGTCCATTAAGACAACAGAAATATTTCCTCTGATTTTAGGGACATATATGGAAAAAAAAAAAATCTCAGAAGGAATCACAATGGTCTACTGAGAAATAATATATCTTGTACAATAAAACATATATGTAATTAGCTGATGCAGCATACTGATTGTACTACTGAGAAACCTGGGAAATTCAATGGCCAGACTGATAATTGCTGAAATCTTTTTAAAGCTTTAAACCCTTTTAAAGTTGGGTTTTATTAGGGTCTATGGCTACAGTGGGCAAACCACAGCTCGTGAGCCACATGCAGCTTGCTGGCACAGTACTTGTGGATCTTCAGGAATTGAAAGGCCCTGCCCACTTCTCCCTGAGGCAGCACCAGAGGACAGTGCAGCCTGACACCTCCCACTGTTCTGGCTTTCCCCAGGGAGTGTGCCCTGAGCCTGCCCTCCTCCCTCTGCCTCCGGGACTGCCGGCTCAGGTGCTGGGCTAGGGGTTGTAGCCATATCACTTACCCTGGGGCATGCTCCCCACAGGGAAAACTGAAGTGTCTCAGTAGCGCAGGGATGGAGGGGGAAGAGACACGGACAGGGTGTCATCTACACTCCAGGTTGCTCAGCACCCTTTCTTCCCCACCCCAGCTCTTGAATTTCAGTGGAGAAGCAGATGTGGTTCCCAGGGTAATTAACTCTGGCCACTGTTGGTCTATGGATATAGATGCCCAATTCCAACTAAAGCTAATAGGAAAAAGGTATCAGCCCTCCTTGGGTTGCTTTAAAAAAAAAATGCAACCACTTTCCTAGCACTTACATCCTAAGTGTAACGGTACTTAAACCGCAGTTTTTCTTTTGATTAAGGAAGAAGTTAGCACTGAGATAGATGAATAATGTAGGTCATCCATGAGAATTCTTTCAGCTGGGTCTAGGTGTGTGTTCAGCTAAACCTCACTCACTCTGGTCTTCATTGTGTGCAAGACATTTGAAAGGATGAAGTTGTGAATTACACAGAGAGAAAGATCTCAAGAAGACAGGATGAATTTTTTGAAATATGAAACAAAGGGTAGATGTATACAGAGCCTCTAGAAATTGCACTAGGATGGTTACAGAATATAAGTTTCAATCAGTTAACAGAATCACAGAAGTAGGGTCAGAAAGGACCTTGTAGATCTTCAAGTCCAACCCCCTGCCTGGGCAGGAGGAAAACTGGGCTCAATTGACCCCAGTCAGGTAGGCATCAAGCCACTTCTTAAAGACCACCAAGGTAGGAGCCAGCACCACTTCCCTTGGAAGTTGGTTCCAGATCCTAGCCGCCCTAACTGTGAAGTAGTTCGTATGGATGTCTAATCTAAACCTACTCTCCAACAACTTGTGGCCGTTATTCCTTGTTACCCCGGAGGGTGCTAGGGGAAACAGGGTCTCCCCCAAACCCTGCGGATTCCCCCTAGTGAGTTTATAGACTTCTCTTGTGAAGGCTGAACAGGTTCAGGTCCCGTAGCCTCTCATTGTAGGGTCTGTCCTGCTGTCCCTGGATCATGCGTGTGGCCCTCCTCTGGACCCTCTCAATGTTGTCCACATCCCTCTTGAAGCGGGGTGCTCAGAACTGGACACAGTACTCCAGCTGTGGCCTGACCAGTGTTGCACAGAGGGGGAGGATCACCTCCTTGGACCTACTTGAGATGCACCGGTGGATGCAGGATAAGGTCCGGTTAGCCCTGCCAACCATGACCTTGCATTGTCAGCCCATGTTCATCTTGGAGTCAATGATGACTCCAAGACCCCCTTCTGCCTCTGTGCTCCCAAGAAGGGAGTTTCCCAACTTATAAGTATGCTGCTGGTTACTATTGCCCAAGTGCAGCACACTGCACTTGTCAGTATTGAAACACATCCTGTTTTTGTTAGCCCACCCCTGCAACCTATCCAGGTTCTTCTGCAGTCTTTCCCTCCCTACTAGCATGCCCACCTCACCCCAAATTTTGGTAGCATCAGCAAATTTGAACAGGTTGCTTTTCACCCTGTCGTCCAAATCGCTGATAAAGAAATTGAACAGTTCCTTGGATTTAGTTTTAATTTAATGAAGAATTCAGCTACAGAATTATGCACTTCTTGCTGAATAAAGTTGTCTTGCATCTGTCTATAAGTCAAAAATTATTTTTAGGTCTTAGATAAAAATTCCCCACTCATCCTTCCAAACCACAGGAGTAAAAGCAGCCTTATGCAGGCTTTCATCATCTACATTCTCCATAATGGTCTTATTCTACAAAGCATTTAAGTATGTGCTTAAATCCATTACTCTTCATTTCATCCTGTTTGTAGGATAAGGGTCCAGTCTAATAACTGTAAGGCCTTAAATAGTGCTGAAGTGCTTATACAATTCTTTTGTATGGGAGTAAATGTTAGCCTAGGTGCCAATTTCCACCCCTAAGTTATGCCTTCATGTAACCATGACAGAATCTGGCACAGTATTCTTAACAATACATTATAAAAAAAAAAAATGTCTTCCACTTTACTGTTAGATGCTGCTCCAAGTGCAGTCAGAGAGAAATTTTGAAAATAAATACTTCTTGAAAGCCACTCTATGCATAACTATGTGGGTGTAACATACGCTGCCCACATCAGGAAGCAAAAACATGAGTAGGAAAAGTTGATCAGAGATACCAAATAAAACTCCATTATTTATTAAATAAATCCTCAACATACACTACTTAAAACACATTGTAGATAATGAGATGCATAAAGAGACACTGAACTCATGCATATACTGCACTACACAGTAAAATAAGCATAATTTATGCAGAAATGATTACAAATCAGGAATTAACACATAAAACTTGAACTGACTCATTGGTCATTTAACTTACTGTCTCCTTCCATTATTTCCTCATGAGAACTGTGTAGCAGAAGGGTAGTAGAGGACTGAGCTACGTAACTGCTAAGAGACATAGAAATACAGTATTTGTGAGCAATTTTTGATATATTGAAGGCACTGCTTTTTAATTTAATTAAAAAAGCCCCAATGCTAAAACTTGGCTTTTTGACTAAAATGTAAATCAAGTGACTGCCAACTTTCTGCTTTATTAAAAGTACTTTACAGCTTTTGAGGGGGAAAATTGATATTTAATAGTTGCCTGCAACATGAAAACAATCATTCACTGTTATGAAAAAGCACTGGGTATTATGTTTTACGAAAGCTGATGTGACTTGGCAGCACATGAAAATTGACCTCATCCATCCTAAAGATTTCTTGAAAGACTGGAAATGAAATATTTCAATGCCTTGACAATCAAAGTGGAGTATAACAAACTAGAAAGCATTCCATTTTGAGGCCTGCTCTTCTCTCATTCAGCAAATCTCTCATGGACACAAATGAGAAGGTTGACGCTGGGCCTGACCCACACAGTGGAATATTTCTTAATATTTAAACCACCTTGCAAAAGTAAAATGATACAAGTCAACCATGGGCATTTTACACATTTTTGGTCGCATGATGTGCCGGAGATCTGCCACTTTGGAGCAGACTATTAATCCACGCTGCGCTGCATCATGTGCAGTTGTATAAGTGGTGAAATGTGAGCCTTGCACAGAAAATGGCAGCAGCATGCTTTTAAACTAAAGCACCTTCTATGTGTTTTAGTTCAAAAGTGCGCCACCACCACTTTCTTAGTGCTGACACACATTTCGCTGCTTTATATAACCGTAAGTGTCACAGTGCTGGGCACTTTTCGAAGTGCCCAGTGCTACAGTGCTTGCATGTATACAGAGCCCTAGTCTTAGGGTATTTGTAAAATAGCACCGTTCCACTTAGACTTCTGTTTCGACATTTCAGTAGAACAGTGTTTCATTTAGAGTTTCATTTAGTTTCAAAAGCACTGTTCTGTTTTGTTCCGTCAACACTGTTTTGCTGTTTCAACATTTCACCCATAGGCTATAATGGGGAATCATGAAAATGGCTAAATCTTTACCATTTCTTGCCTGATTCAGATGAAGCTTGCAGGGATGGTAGACACTTCTTCAGGCATAAAGCTTGGCAAGTTTCAAGGAGATAGGTGCAGAGGTTTCTGGGAAACTGCACCTCAAGGTGTTGACAAGCAAAACTGGGAAGACTGCAGGCCCCCAGTCTGCCTGCCAGATCGCAGGCGGCTGCTGCTGCAGGGTGGGACTTGTGCTGGGTGCAGCCTGCACCCAGTGCTGGGAAGATTGGTGCTGCTGCTGGCCCAGGCTGGCAGCAGTAGCCTCCAGTCATCCAGCAGGCAGATCAGGGGCCCACCCACACCCTCAGGAGGGCTGCAGGGACTCTGCTGGACTCCTCCCAGGGATGCGGGTCCCTGATCTGCCTGCCGGATGACAGACAGCTGCTGGCTAGGACTGGCCAGGAAGATTGGTGCTGCCACTGGCCCCAGCCAGCAGCAACTGCATGCTGTTATTTGGCACAGAGATCCGGGGGCTTATACCCCCAGGAGGCTGGGGGTGTGCCAGAATTCTCCCAGGGGAGGGGTGGAAAGCAGCCTCCAAATCCGCACCAGATGCCAGCTGAGATTAGCGCTGAAGCCAAATAAGTCTGGCTTCAAAACTTGAAATATTTAGAAACTTTCAAAGTGTTTTGATTGCTCGTTTCATTTTGAATTTGCTGTTTTGAGCTCAAAACATCTTCAAAATAAAACACATGGTGAAATTTTGCACTGCCCTACCTAAGACTGTAACAGAGGATGACATTTCTACATTTCTCTTCATTTAAAAGTGGGCTAACAGCATCTGGGAGTATTAGGCATTTCCGGGCATGTCTGCATGAAACATTTACTGGGGAGTAGACTAACCAGCTTTGCAGTAAATGTGGGACATCTACACGTGCATCCCTATTAGGCTGGAGTAAACTAATTGAATACAAGTACTAATTAAATACAAGAAATAAATACAAGGACTATCCTGCTTTGGAGATTTTTACTCCACCGCAGCAAACGTAAGTTAGCCCTGTCAGTTAGCCCCACACTGGAACACCCTTGTGCCCTAGCTTGCCCCTCCATAGCATACTGAACTGGGGGCAAACAGCCTTAGGCTTGCAGACTGACCCCCCAGGGTCCCTACCAGCCAGGACTGATTCCACCTGGCTTAATACACTGTGATCCTGGGCACACATTTAAACGGCATACCCTGGAGCAATAAACTCTGGAGCAACAAGCTCTAGAATTTATTGCTTCACATTAATTGCCTGTGTAGGCGTTCCCACTGTAAGTAGCGTTATTCAAAAGCAATTTTGTAGCCCTCTCTTTTAACACTGAAGTTGGTCACAAAGCAAACAAGTGACCTAAGGATAAAGCATTGTATAGAAATTGTCCTTTGGGCATGTAACTATTTACTAAGCATATCCTACTTGGGGTTGAGGTATGGGTCAGTTGGTTCCATGTCTCAATTCAAAAATGGATGGAAGGATGAAAACATTATCAGATGCAAGATGTATTTCTAGGGGTGCACTGATAAAGACTTTTTGGGCTAATACCAATTATGAACAAGTCATATTGGCCGGTATTAATCCGATTGCCGATACACAGCCTGGCAGCTTGTAAAGCAGCATCTGGCTGATAAGTCTGTTGGTGGGAAGGGAGGTGGGGGGGCAGATTGAGGCCCCCACAGTGAGGGAGGAGGGAGGCTGGGGCAGGCATTGTGCAGCCAGGGCGGGGGATGGTGCCATAAGCAGGTCATTTGGGGGGCATGAGAGGGAGTGGAGAGCAGCTCCCACTGCTGCACTCACCCTTAGGGGAGCCATGGGGGCATGTGCCCCCCCAGATCTGTGCGTGGGATGAGGGCAGGCTGGAGGCAGTGCTGGGCTCTTCCCGACAGGAGTGGGGAGGGGAAGGGGGAGGTTGGGCTGGGGCTGTGTTCAGACTGGGTGGCAGCAGCACTCAGGAGCCCCCCCAAACAGCTCACAGCTCTGTCACGTGCCCTACCCTGGCTGGGCAGCATCTACCCCTGCTCCAGTCCCACTTGCTGCCTCACTGCAGAATACTTCGCAATTTTAGAAGACAAATCTTCAAAATAATAGGTCCAGTCATATGCCCACTGAAGTCAAAGGAAGATGCCTACTCACTTGTATAGGGGCAAAGTCAGATTCTGCATGATATCTAATCTTTTCGTATGCTTGGATAGAAGGGGGAGAGGGCTCAAATGGTTCTCACCTCTCTCTTGAGCTTCCAAAAAGTTTTGTACTTTAAGAGTTATCTTTCTTGTAGGCCTTTGTATTATCACTATAGTGATCTTGTGCCATATATATATCAATTTTACTCACCTTCCAGGGAGACTGCTTTCTAGGAATCATTATAATTTGTTTGGGGAAAAAAATTAAATCCTTGAGAAGGTCATTAACTAAAATGTAAATGAGACCAGATATGATCAAAAGGCTCTGCATGTCTCTCCTGAAAGATGCCTTGAGGAACATAAAACAAAGGATGAATTTCACTCCACTCCAGAAAACTGGTACAGGAGCTATACTTCACTGAAATCACAACCTTAACCTTTTGAGTAAAATTCTGGTCTCAGTGAAGTTGACAGCAAAATTCCCAGAAACTTCAACAGGGCCAGAATGTAATTCTCAAAAGCATATAGAAAAGGTACATAGGTACTGTTCTACCTCTCTGAACAGGTGACTTTCATTTCAAATGCCCTGCCATCTAGCACCAAAGCTTGGCGAAATTATTATTTTAGCCTTCAAAAGCCTTGCTTTCATTTCAGCTTCTTGTATCCGCAAAAAATCAAACCAAGATGGCAGTCTCTGCCTGATACAAAGTCACAGTTCACAGAGTGACAATATAGATACTTCTTTAAAAATAAAAATACTCCTTCATACTGAAATCTGTTTATGACGTATGAAGCTTACCTACATTTTGTTTTGGTAAGGGAATTAGCATACAATTTGAGTCAGTGCCTGCTAAACTACTGCATCTTTCTTTATATGCTAATACAATGATTAAAATGGTAAATAGTATTCTAATTTCTCAATGATGTAAAGATGAAAGCACTCAGATATTAGTACAAGTGAAAAATAAACTATGTAAATAGCTAGCAAAAATGCTAACCTAAAACTATTATTTAGCTCATGAAATGAAAACAGTAATATTAAATATAGAAGAAGGATTTTCTCTACCCTTAAAAGAACTACAGTTCACAATAAATTATGCTATGGCTCACACAATTTTTAAGACTAAAAGGAAATAATCTCTTGGCAATCTTCATTATCATCACCACTGTCATGACATTTTATTTGTCTTTTAATGTAACATACAGCTGTGATTCTCTGTATTCATTCGCTATACCAAAAGAAACAGTAGTGTACTGAGAAACCTAGGTTTTATTCCTATATTCCTTTTTGCAGATCACTTCTACTGCATGAGCCAGCTGCCCAGTCAAATAGTTGTTTTGGTGCATTGTTATCACTGGGTTGCATAAAGGCTTTGACTCCTATTTACTGCATTTTTGGTCATGAATATAGGAATAAAGGGGAGGTGAAGGGGTCTATGGGGCTCAGATTCACTCTCCATACTAGACACACAAACCCTTCCTACACTAAACAATTAAACATTACAAGAAACTACTGTGTTTGGCTCACAACACTGTCATATCTTCTTGATTGCAAGCACGGCTTTGTTCCAAATGTTCTACAAGTATTTGTTGCATAAGATGAGGCTGACTGGAGAGACCTGTCTCACTGGGTCCTTTCCATTTAGTCAGATGCCACTGGCTTGCTATGCAAGTCATTACAGGAAGCACAATTCATAGGAAGCATTAGTTCTCGTTTCTTATTCTACAATAGCATCAGGATGCATGCAAGGGAACAATGCAGAATTTGGGAACCTGCAGACCCTTTGTAACAAAGAAGCAGCTATGGCAAAGATAAAAAAAAACAACACCCAGCATGGACTTTCCACATCTACTATCTAATTTTCAAGGAAGTAAACAGAAGCACTCAAAGCAAAGAACATAACTAGATTTAGAAACTATCAGTGAAAGAAAAAAAAGCGACACCTGATACCAGCACGAGCAATGCATTAATACATGTCACTTCACAGCAAGGCATGCATTCAGTAGGACTAACATCATTAGTAAAGGCAAAACAACATACAGTCTCTCTGGACACATCTAGTTTTGCAATGAAGTCTGAGTAAATACATCCTTGGTAACAGATACCAGGGTATGATCCAGCTTCCATTAAAAATAATGGGAGCTTTGCTCATTACTTCAATGGGAGCAGGATTGAGTCCCCACAGGATGAGGCAGATCCTGACTTGGCACCCAACAAAAATGCTATTCAATAACGTCAACTCCACAAGGAGCATGTATTGAAATTTGTTTTGACTCTCTTCTTTTTCACCTGCAGCATCATTTAGTTTTCTTTTTCATTCTATAGTTTTGAGAGTCTCAGAAACCCCAGATAAAAACATGGCTCTGTATTTTCCTAAAAAGATACAAGGATGTTCTTTGTAGTTAAGATCTATACTTTTATCATAAGCTACTGCTTTGTGATCAAAAATGAACTTAGCACACACAGTCTGATTTGGCTCCAATTATTTTGTTTTTGGCATACAAAAAAGTCAGTTGGCTCTTCTAGGACCATCCCACACACAAACCATCCAGAGGGCAAAATAACTTCAAACTGCAGATTTTCTTTCTTCTCAAGAGAGAAAAAATTTGAGCCAGGAGAGAAAATGGAAGCATGGGGTGGCTGAAATCAGCAGATTAGTTAGACTCACAAAAACACAGTATCATTGCTGAAGGCCATCCACTGTGGACCTAAGCCTCCCTCTGCCTTAGCCACATGGCTCTCCGAGAGGATTTGGAGGCAAGGAGGTGGTTTGCTGCTATTTGCATGCGAGTAGAGCGCTGATAGAAGAACAGCAGCTCGTGCTGCCCCAGTTTTACCCCTTTCTCCCCCAAAGATTGCCTCCACACCCACAAGACCCAAGACCTGCAGATCTCTCACAGAACTGCAAGTTGGGCTCCTCTCTTCTTCAGGGTTGGGCTTTTTCCTTCCCCTCTAGCCTTCAAACAGCATGGAGATTTTCAAAAGGTACTAGTGATACTGGCTTCTGAAACCCAGTCACCGTGAAGGGCCTACTTGTCAGAGGATGCCCTGAGGTCCTCCGAAGGTGTCTTAAGTCGGACACCCAAAATATTATACGGCTCCAATGCAGGAACAATCACTAATTATGTCTGCAAATCCAGAATTTATAAGTAGGAAGAATACAGAAGTAACTGGAAGACATTATGGCTTATAAAATTATCTTCCAATGAAACATAATTGTGCAAGTGTCTGGCCCTTCACACCTGGCTCTGCACTCTCATCAGAGGAAAAAAAAAAATCAATAAAACTCACAGGAGGATAAGGGCTGGCTCCTACTCCCCGAGCAAAATGCTCATTGAAGTCAATGGCTCTGGTGCCTTCTGCCCCTTCCTTTTTAGAACAGCAGCTTCATCTAGATTGGAAGCTGGCAGTCCTTCTATTCATGCGGGGCCTGCTAATTAACGGGGTCTTAGCGTCCTCTGCAAGGTCACTACTCCAGGGAGGGAGAAGGGGCACTCGCGACTCTAAAGGAGCCATCAGCAGCGGCAGGGGGCAGATCATTTTGGTCGAGGGGCTCGGCAGGGCGCGCACCCGGGCGGCAGAACTGGGGGGCTAATAAAGGGGCCGCGGGCGTGGGGCTGGGGCGGGGAGGAAGGGCTCATCCCTGCGCTGCGGTGCGGCGGGGATGGAGCCGCGCTGGAGCCCGGGGCCGCCGGGTACCCGCCTCCCCAGGGCCGGGCCGCGCTTACCGGCGAAGTTCTTGGTGAAGACGAGCGTGACAAGCAGGATGGGGACGAGCACGGTGCCGATGGTGACCACGCGGTCGAAGGGCAGCTCCAGCTTGAGCTGCAATAGCAGCGCGGCCAGCGCGCCCGCCCGCTCATCCTGCTGCCCGGGCAGGATCAGCTCCTTCAGCTTCTCGCCCGCCAGCAGTGCCGTGGCCATGTCGGGGTGGTTCTCGATGATGTGTTGCATAAGCGGCGGCGGCCGGACTCCCCTGGCCGGCCCGGGCGCGGCTCAGCCTGGGCACAGGGGCTCCGCTGCACCCGCCCTCCCGGGGGGGTCACCTGGCACGGCGGGCCCCGCCGGGACGCGACCGCTCCGCTCGCTGCAGCGCCCGCGCCTCACGGGACCGCCGGGGGAAGGCGCCCGCTGCGCCTTCGCCTTGCGGGGGGAGGCGGTGGCGCATGCATGGCGAGGGCGATGGCGATGGCGATGGGGAGGTCGCAGGTCCTTTAAGGCTAGACACGGAGCATGAGGAGGGTGGCTGCGGCCGCCCCCGCGCAACCTGGGGGTCAGGCAGCGGGGCGGGCCGGGCATGCTCACTGCCGACTGCCGCCGGCGCCGCCGGGCGGGGCTGCAGATGCTGAGGGGCTGCGGCACTAGAGCATCCCAGGACACAGCGGGGTGCTTAACGCCGTCTGGGGCACTTCCCAGCCTTTTATTGCTGCCTCACGCTTCTCATGGGAATAAAAGGAGGTGTGGCAGGGTCCCGCACTTCACATGTTGACCCCTGGAGGAGTCTCCGCCTTGGCAGCGCCGCCACCCCGCGCCCTCCGCCGGGGTCCCCCCCGCTCGCGCGGCGCTTCGCGTGTCTGCAGGCGCAGTCCTGCCTCGTCTGATGCAGCACAAGTTTAACCTTCAGCATCCTCCATCCTTGGAGAGCCAGCCAGGCAAAGCCTTGGCTGAATGATCTAGTTGGGGCTGGTCCTGCTTGGAGCAGGGCATTGGACTAGATGTGATCTCCTGAGGTCTCTTTCAACCCTCGTTTTCTAGGATCCTTTGTTTTTCAAGGCTGTTTCTGTGGGTTGCCATCATGACTGCTATCCCTGCTCTTGGAGTCGGTAGCCCATGGGGCATGCCTTTCTTGAGCTATTTCACCTCTCTTCCCAACCTATTTGTGCTTTATATATGTCACTGCTTGCCTGTCAAATTTATTGCCAAACTTGTTAATCAGACTATCTTACTTGAAGAATTGGCTCCCAAAGGCAAATTTCTACTGAATTAAAAATAAAGAAACCCCCCCCCCCCCCGGCATTTTGCTGCCTAGATGTAGGACAGCAAACATCAGTGAGACTCGTATTCAGTTAATTTAAGCTCTTGGCTAATATATTTAAGTTGTATAGAAGGCCTTAGTTTACCCCTTACTACTGCAAAGAATGCTTAAAGAATGCTTTCTTTTTTTTACATTTATATCAGATTATCCTTTTATCTACAATCTCAATATTACCTATTGCATTAAATACTTATTTGGTTTTCTGGTAATGTGTTATCTATTCCCCTTATTTAAAAAAAATAAAAATCACTGAACTATCTGATTGTGCACATGCTTAAGTGTATCCTCAGATCACAGTCTCAAAATCGCTTCTCCTTGAGAATGTCTGGTGCCAGCATCTTGCCCTCAGCTTTGGGCAGGTACTAGGTACTCTAGATGGATATCATATTCATGGCTATATCTCTCAATCTGTGTGATCTGTGAACCTGAAAGGTGACTACTTTAGTAATAAAATTATGTCATCCTTTTATAAAGGGATTCCCAATATAATTTGACAATGAACAATCAATAATGTGACAATGAAAGGATATGCAATATTTTTAATGTTTATTATACAGGATACTGGATTTATAGTCATTACAATTTTCTTTTTTTTTGGTATTAGCTAGGGTCAGTAGGCACCTGAACAGATCATCTAGCCTGACCCACTGCCATGGGCAGGAATGAATGCTAGGTTCACAAGGTCCCAGACAGGTGATCATCCAACCTCCTCTTGAATTTGCCCAAGGTAGGGGCGAGGACCACTTCCCTGGAAAGTTGGTTCCAGATTTTGGCCACCCTAAACGTAAAATATTACCTTTTGATCTCTAACCTAAACCTGTTCTCCATCAGCTTATTACCATTGTTCCTTGTCATTCCAGGTGGTGCTGGGGAGAATAGAGCTCTTCTTATTTGCTGATGGTCTCCCCTGATGAGTATGTAGGCAGCCACCAGGTCCCCCAGCCTCCTCTTGCCGAGGCTGAACAGGTTCAGGTCCCTCCGTCTCTCCCTGTAGGGCCTGTCCTGCTGCCCTCTCACCGAGTGGGTGGCCTTCCTCTGAACCCTCTCCAGGCTGGCCACATCCCTTTTGAAGTGTGGCGCCCAGTACTGGACACAGTACTCCAACTGTGGCCTGACCAAGTCGCATGGAGGGGGAATGTCACCTCTCTGGTTCTTGAGATGCACCTTTGGATGCATGACAAGGTATGGCTGGCCTTGCTGGCTGCAGTCTGGCATTGGCGGCTCATGTTCATCTTGGAGTCAATAATGACTCTGCATTTGTCTACGTTGAACCTCATCCTATTCTCATCTGCCCACTTTTGTAGGCTGTCTAGTTGCAGCCTCTCTCTCTCTTCAACAGTGTCCACCTCACCCCACATCTTAGTGTCATCAGCAAACTTGGACAGCGTGCTTTCCACCCCCTCGCCCAAGTCACTGATGAAGATGTTAAACAGTGGGCCCGAGGACCGAGCCCTGGGGTACCCCACTGCTCATATCTCACCAGGTTGAGTATGACCTGTCCACCACTACTCTCTGGGTGCACCCCATCAGCCAATTTTTTACCCATCCAACTGTGTAGGCATCAATGCCACAGTCGCCTAATTTATTGATGAGGATGGGGTGAGAGACAGTATCAAAGGCCTTAAAGTCTAGAAAGACTATGTCCACAGCGACACCATCATCCAAGGATTTAGTTACTTGGTCATAAAAGGCAATCAGGTTGGTCTGGCAGGACCTGCC
>JAGPOW010001296.1:106522374-106536435 GCA_030014935.1 Caiman crocodilus
TGTCGACACCATCGCAGGAGTGGCTGCCCTTACTATCCGAGCAGGGATCAGCCTCTGGGCCGCGCCTGCTTGCCCGCTGGCGCGAACGCCGCCGCAAACGCCGGCGCGCTCTTACAGACCGCGCCTGTTTGTGCGCTCTGTTCGCGCGGCTCCCTACCAGCTCGGCTAAGAGGGATCCGGGGGGCTTCCCCTCCGGATCCGGCTCAGCTGCACCGGCCCCACAGCCCCACTTACCTTCGGGGGACCAGCTGCTGCTGCCCCCTCAGCTGCTCCGCTCGCCGCTCTTCATCAGCAACTTCAACATCTTCATCAGCTCTTCAACATCTTCATCAGCAACTTGGATGAGGGAGTGAAAAGCACCTTGTTCAAATTTGTGGATGACACTAAGATGTGGAGAGAAGTGGGCACTGGAGGAGAGGGACAGGCTGCAACTAGATCTAGACAGGTTACAGGGGTGGGCAGATGAGAACAGGATGGGATTCAATACTGATAAGTGCAGGGTACTGCACCTGGGGAGGACGAAGCAGCAGCATACTTACATGCTGGGGAACTCCCTTCTCCTTTCTCATCAGCACAGAGGCAGAAAAGGATCTTGGTGTCATTATTGATTCCAAAATGAACATGGGCTACCAATGCAGGGATGTGGTCAGCAACACTAACCGCACCTTGTCATGCATCCACAGATGCATCACGAGCAGATCTAAGGAGGTGATCCTCCTCCTCTATGTGACACTGGTCAGGCCACAGTTGGAGTACTTTGTCCAGTTCTGGGCACTGCACTTCAGGAGGGATGTGGACAGCATTGAGAGGGTTCAGAGGAGGGCCACTCAAATGATCAAGGGGCAGCAAGGCAGGCCTTATGAGCAGAGGCTATGAGACCTGAACCTGTTCAGCCTCCACAAGAGAAGGCTAAGAGAGGATTTGGTGGCTGTCTACAAACTAGCCAAGGGGGATCAGCAGGCAATGGAAAAGTCCCTGGTCCCCCAAGCACTACCAGGAGTAATGAGGAATGGCCATAAGTTGACCAAGAGTAGATTCAGCTTGGATAGCAGGAGGCACTTCTTCACAGTCAGGGTGGCTAGGATCTGGAACCAACTTCCAAGGGAAGTGGTGCTGGCTCCTACCCTGGGGGTCTTCAAAAGGAGGCTGGATGGACACCTCACCGGGATTGTTTGACCCCAGCATTCCTTCCTGCCGATGGCAGGGATTCGGACTTGATGATCTGCTCAGGTCCCTTCCGACCCTACCAACTATTAAACTATGAAACTAGGACCCACCAGCTTCAGCCTTGAAAGTTTAGACCCAGCTTGCAGTATTCTGCTTGGGCAAAGGCTTAGGTACTTGCTCCTGAACCTTGTATGCTTCATTGTTTCACCTATTGGATCTCTGGTTTGGCTCTTGATTCCTGGCATTGGCTCCTGCTTCTGGCATATCCTCAGTCTGCCTTTGGCTCCTAGTTCCAGTTCTGACTTCTGGCAAATCCTGACAGTTTTTGGCTTCTGATTCCAGCACAGCCTGGCTCTAGCCTTGACTCCTGATTCCATTTCTGACTGCTGGTACCCAATTCCCCGAGAACACATGGTGCATGAAATACATTTGAACAGTACCCCCACTATCTGGAAAAGGTACATCTGGCTGGACCACCAATGAATGAGCACCAGCTAGGTACACATTGAATCGACTAAAGATATAACACTCGAGAGGAACAAAGAGAGTGTGTGTTCATCACTCAGCTACTTCTTCCAGGTGAGACTACCACAGACTGAAGCAAGAGACCCACAGAAGATGATCACGTGCTGGACAGATGTCTGTATTCCTGTGTGCATCCCTGGGGCACACTGTATGGTGAGAGCTTTAGCTTGCTTGCTAATTGTCATATGCTGCCACTGTGTATCAATAGAAGTCTACAAGTTGTAAGTAAGATATGTTGTGATTGGTTATTTTAGGGATGTTGCACCATCCCCACAATTGAGTATGGGATTAAAATCAAGCCAACAGGTAATAGAGTACAAAAATCTGCGTTCACCTTGGAATCTTCACTCTTCAGTCTTGGAATTCTGTTCTTGCTGAGCAGCCCATCTGCTGTTGAACCAAGAGAGGTACTCTTAAAATTTAATTTGAAACCTAGGTAAGAAGTCCTTTCCCCTAACAGGCTAGCCACCCACTGGGGGGCTTTTTTAGACTTGAGGACTTGGAGAATTTAAGATTAGTTTCATAACAATAATAGTTAAGATTGTTATTTCTTTGGATACAAGTGCATTTGCTTGATTTGCCTTACTTGAGTCATTGGGCCATTTACTTATTATCTGTATTTCATTATTAAATTTTCTATTAAAATGTATTTAATTTTGGTAGGACTGGCTCTTTAATTATTTCTTTGTTCCCACCCAGAATGACTCTAGAATCAACAAGCGCAAGGAATAAATTTGATTGCAGTACAACATCAGAATGTCCTTGAGAGAGGAGAGAAAGAAGAGGATCATGAAACAAGCTGTCATTTACAGAATAGAAGTATATATTTCAAGGAAAAACAACACTAACAGTTGAAGTTAGAAACTAATCCCCTATGAGACTGCAGAAATACATAGGTTCTGTTAATCCAAGTACAGCTGAGAAAGAAGGGACTGGTAATTTGGCAAAGAGAAGTCACATCTGGGGCTGGACTAGATCAATGTTTCTCAACCCATGGATAGCAAGCCAAAAGTGGGTCACAAGAATATATGCAAGGGTCACAAACAAACTTTATAAATGGATTTTCCTTTAAAGGAGAAAAACATCGAAAACTCTGGGTTTTCCCTTGCAGGTTCCACCACCTGCCCTAGACACTGTGGGGCTGGAGCCTGGGGGTGGGGGGCAGTGGGTCTGGAGTGAGGGGCACTGGCAGGGCCAGGGGGTTGTTTTATACTTAAACTATTTACCAGGTTGGGACTGGCCATTGGTGTTTACAAATGGGTCCTGGTACAAAAAAGGTTGAGACCATTGGACTAGATGGCCTTGTGAGGTCCCTTCCAAATTTACTTACCAATGATCCTATGATCTGTTGAAACCAAAATACAGGGGATCTCCAACAGACTGCCTTCAGGCAAACTGACAGTCTGTACTGACTCAAAAGCATTAAATAAAGTGTTGAAATTATATCACTGTCCACTGTAGGAGTCACTAGTGTTTGTCAATGTTATTATGTAACTGCATTGTGCTATGTAGGGTTACATGTTTCTGGCTATGTCAGGCTCCCTCAGTTTGGATGGTCTGAGTGTATGCTGCCATGATATAACCTCATTGTTACAAAAGATAGCAGGCTTTGGAGGAAGATTGGCTGGCCAAAGCCGGTTTATGGTCTACAAAAAAGCCTCTAGACACTAACTTCCCCAACCATGGTGCCAGCCAGGTCATTTGCAGGCATGGTACAAGCATGAATGTAACCCCTAAACTAAGTGCAAAGGGTTCCCAGGCCTTTTTTCATACACTGACTAAAACAACTTTGTGTTTACAGCTTACACATCCTAGTTCTCACCAATTACTAAAACATCCTTAGGTGACATCATCTATATCCTATTTCTCACTGTGGCAGGGCACCTTTTGTGCCTGCCACACAAAAAGGCTAGAACAAGCAACAGAGCAGTCTGCAGGTGGTTGGACTCTCAATCAGGGGTCACATGGCCATCAGGAGGCCGCCTGATTGGGAAGAGGGCATAGCTGATAGAGATAAAAGCAGGCCCTGAGCAGGGGAGCCACAGGGGGAGCACCACCTGGCTGGAGCTGCTGCTCACACCATCTTGGATGTATAGGGAAGGAACTATCGGGGATGGCAGGTTCCTTGTCTTGGGAAATGATGTAAAACTATACCCTGCTAGGGTAGGATGGTATAGTGAGGCTGTCTGTGGCGGGGTGGCCTCCAGGAAATGCCACATCATTTGCCTTCCTAGTGAAAAGCAAGTATGGGGTGCCTTATAGCCCCAGCCACTACAACCTGGTG
This sequence comes from Caiman crocodilus, assembly GCA_030014935.1. NCBI lineage: Eukaryota > Metazoa > Chordata > Crocodylia > Alligatoridae > Caiman > Caiman crocodilus. Next base: position 106,526,351 of record JAGPOW010001296.1, read on the forward strand.
GGTAACCCAGCAGTAGGGACAGACAGCGGGTTAGGCACATCTATGGATACCTGAGCCCCGTGGGGTGTAAGACCAAAGGCCCCAGTGAGGGGGTGAAGTGCCCCAGTCAGACAGTGATAGAGTGGCCCCAGAGAGGGGGTGTGCAGTGTATAAAAGGCCATGCAGAGTAGAGTCACAAGGGTGAGCTAAAGGATTGCACATTGGCCATCCCCATAGAGCTGGATGAGCAGTTGCAGGCCCCAGTAAGAGGGCATAAGGCCATAGTGAGAAGGCATAATATGGAGGCCCTAGTGAGAGGGCAGTTTTGGATGCCATCTGTGAGGCATGGGGCACTGTATAGGGAAGGTCAGAACCACGTATAATGCCCTAGGCATTGAAGCACTTAATGGGCAGCCTCCCATAATTCATCATCTAGTTTAGTACATCAAATCATGGCAGATGGCATAGGGCAGACTGCCCTAGACAGGTGGGCTGGCCAACATTGGGACCAGCCTTGTGATAATCCTCTGTCACACTCACCAATTAGTAACTTTCCCACCAGATAGAGACACCCATGGTCAGGACACTCTGAGCTTTCGTGTTCTGTACTGGTCTTATCAATTCTGCACCCACCTGGCCTTGTGTAAGTGCTCTCTGGCCTCTTTGAAGCATGCACCCAATGCTGGCCGCAGGGTGTGTTCCTGTGGCCGAGACGTTGGGTCATGTTCGCCCCAAGATAGGCCCCAATATTCCTCTGCCATGACTTGATCTTTCTTTTCAGTGGTAGAGTTCCTTTTTGCATTTCCTTGTGGACCAGGCGCTGCCCTTAGCGGGTATTCTTGGGTGTCCACCTCCCTTACACCCCAGCCATGTGCCAGCACTCAGGACAGCCAGATGATGGATTGCCAGCTTGCCCTCTGATGTCTTTGCCTGTACTCTCTTCACCCTGCTCATCTCCCATCATCTTTCTACAAGGGATTGACCACAGCATGTTGGACTGTCTCTGACAAAGTGCTGGGTTTTCCCCTCTCTGTGCAGCAGTTCACTGCACTGTCCTGGCTCCTCTTGACCTATGGAGGTCACTGGTGACCCCTCTTCCTGCTTTGGGGCCTTGGGAAAACTCAAAACAAGTTAAGACACAAAAGGAAAAGTTGGGGCGTGGGGTGTCAGCTCCACTCACAGTTCCGGTATCTGCGGCTCCAAGGTCCCTCGATGCCTTCCTCTCTTGCTCAGTTGTCCTGCTGGACTAACGTGGTGCTTCCTTCAGCTGGTCCTGGACCCCTCCATTGGATTCTTGTCTGGATCCTCTCCAGGTTGCCCTATGTGAAGCTCAGGAAGCAGCCTTGCCATCTGGTTCTGGTGGTGCTGCTCCCCTGGCCACTTCCTCACTGCTGGCTTTTAAATCAGCCAGGTTGCATTTTCTGATGACGTCACCTACCTGCACTGTCCCCAGCTGGCAATAAAAGCAGCTGAAGAACTGCGTGGGCAGTCCATCCTGGCATGGCTCATTTGACTTCGCTTTTCCTAAAAAAGGTAAGTATGCCCTGCCCTCAGGGCTTTTCTCTTTCTTCTTGGGGTGGGTTAGCCCTGCCTCAGGTCCTGCCACGGGAGGGGGCTTCAGGCCCTCTGCTTGTGTCCCCCGGGACAAATTCATTCTCTATCTGTGGCCTTGGAGGCTCCTCTAAAACCGAAATACTTACCCAGCACTTCGGTGTATGCCATATATGTGGACATCTACCAAAATTGTGATTTCATGGATTTCATGGATTTTGCAAACTCTGGCAAACTGCCTGTTTTGTGGCCCTGCCCCTTTCCACCAAATGGTAGCAAGGGTCAGGGTCACATGCCAGGCAGCCCTCATAGCCAATCAGCAGTGGGGAGAAGAGTGGGAGAGGTAGTGTGTGACAGGAAGCCCTTGCGGCCAATCAGTGGTGAGGGGTGGGGCCACCGGGGCTCCTTGGCTAATAAGGGGCCTGCTGCTCTCTGCCTGCAAAGTGACCACCGGGTCCCACGTTCTGCCTGCAAAATTGGGATAGTTGCCTCAAATTCAGTAGGTCCCTATACATACAGAATTCCTACTTTTGTATTTACTGGGGCCTGCTTCAGTTTATGCTATTAACAGGGCCTCTGTATGATTTGTAAACACACTGGCCAGCAGTTGTATTAATCCATACTCCACCAAGGTCTACAGAGCATACATCCTCTCTGGTACATATTTGAAGAGAATACTCCAAGGACCAGAATTTTGGCCAACGTAGCAAGAACATACATCACCACAACAATACATTGAACAAGTTGTCTCTGCTGGGAATTCCAAGAATCAGGATTGTACTGAAGCAGCTGTACTGAAAGGTTAAGTACACTAATAAGAAGGCTAGCATTTCATTTGCTTTATGGTACTACAATGTAGAGCTCAGTGAGACTACCTTATTTATAGAGAGCTGGTTTTCAAGGATGGTTCACGCAACGTGACCATGATCAATGGACTGCAGCCTACAATAACCATGAACTAGCCTACAAAACCTACTGTTCTAGCAGGCCTCTTGGAAGAGGACTTGTTTGGCAGGACACCTGGGAGCATCCCTGCAGATGTGAAGGCAGAAAGACTGTAGTTCAAGTGCTTTCTGGAATGTTTGTTATGATTTTAGTGGATGTTTTAATGCACAGGAGAGGGATTTCCTCATAGATGGCCAGTGACCTCACTGTTACAGTGAGGGTAACATTGGGTGCAGTTAAAGAAAAAGTCACATAATCAGTTTACACAGCACCTCACTTTCCCTCACCCCCTTGCTACTCCCAGTACTACTCCCCTTGCTTTATCCAAGTGTAAGGATAAAGGATACAGGTAATTGGACACAGTAATCCTTTTAAGATGCATCTGTTCTAACATAATTCCTAACTCCTGGCCAGGTTCCAGGGTTCTGCTTACAGAAAATCACAGGGGCATGTTGCTTGTGATGTTCTAAAATGACTGTGCGCGAGAGAGAGAGAGTGTGCACTCACCCTACCTCCTAGGAATTTATCTGGCCAGGTCACCTGATTGACCACTCTGTAGTATGATGGGACCCCTCCACTGACCTGGAATGCTACCTCTCTTTTCCATTCAGGTGTGTTAACATGTAGCTAATATGAATTAAATATAGTTAAGCTTCAGTACTGAAAATACTCTTAAACACAGATAGCCCAGCTCAATAAATTAGTTTAAAAAGACAAAGACATCATTTAAACACAGACATTTTGCAACCCTGATGAATAGTTTCACAGCAGTTTCCTCACATAGGAAACCTGCTATGAATGCATAACTTTTTATGTTCTACCTATTTTTAGACTAAGGGCATTTATACATGTGCTGGGGTGGTATACCTTAATTAGAGCAGCTCTTAATAAATTAATTAACTGCTCTAAAGTGCCTGCAGCATCACGTATATTCAGTGTTCTGTGCTTCAAAATCGTGGTGGGGGTGCTTTAACTAAAGCTCATTGGGCCAGCTTTAGTTAAAGCACCCCAGCTGCCATTTTGAAATGCAGGGACACTGAATACACATGACACAGAGGTTGCTGGTGCACACTAATTAGCGCACTCCAGCAGACTTGCAGCAGACTCAATTAATCTGATGCGTGCTAATTAGCATGCATCAGAGCAGAGGTCCATCACATGTATCGGTGCCCTACAAAGACTAGTCTAGGAGAAGACAAGAAGTTTCATGGATTTTCCTGAACAATTTTAGGAAAACACTGACTTAACTATTTCTGACCAACACCTATTTGTTTAAATTGTACTACCCTAAACTTAGCAAACACATAATTTTAACTATGCTAGTAATTCTCTCATACAAAGCCTCTGCTTTAAATATCAGTCAAACCAGTCTCACATAATAGTCTGAGGTCTGATCTCTTGCCTAGGTTAACATAATGGAATGCATTGTGGGTACAATTTAGAAGGTAGGTACTTTTGCACAGTATTGCATGTCTCTCTGTACAATTTAGGTCAAAGATAAGAATGGCTTTAATACCTATATAATATCATTTACATATACACATATATTTATATGACCTAATATACTTGACTGTAAGAGTTCAGTGGTGTGCCGCATGGAGCTGAGTTGTCTCTCTGCTGAAATAGTCACGTTCTGTCCTTTGAAAGATCTCTGCCATGCCTTGATGTTAGCGAGAGAGGCGCCATAACACTTTTGGGATACAAAAGTGTCAGTTAAAGGCTCAAAAGGTCAGCTTATCTTTGCAGGACTCCACCATTCCTATACCCTGCCCTAACCACACCAAATGTTCCAGGCATGTTGTTGTTCACCTTTAATACTGAGGGTCCAGCCTCAAGCTTGTGGACTCCTTTGCCAAGGATCCCCCCTCTTAAGTTAGCTGTTTGCCTCGTTCTTCCCTGCATGGGTCCCAAGACAGCAACTTCTTAGTTCTAATCCTGCTCTTATTTTTAGGGTTGGGACCAATTTACCACCCCCACCTTGGATGTAATCTCATCTAGGTCTCTGTTCTCCTCTAGATTCCCAGGGAAGTTACTTTTACCCCTCAGGACTGAACTCATCAACAGAGAAGTCTTTTCTGTCTCTTCACTGGCTCTCACCAACAGAGCAACCTCCTCCATCCCTTTGCTGGCTCTCACCAGGTAAGTCTGGGGGCTGGGGCTTTCCTCCAAGCCCTTGGGTCAGTTACCTCTCTCCTTGGTCCTTGCCATCTTCTTTCTCTTTATCTTGTCTCCCCTTCTCCAGTCTGACCCCAGACACTCCCCCAATGTCCCCTTAAATTTCTTTCCTAGCTGGCTGGGTCTGCCGTGGCAGCGTCTGATTCACTGCCTTCCTGACCCAGCTGTTTTTTCTTTAACTTTTTGGTGTAGCTTTTTTTCTCTTCTTTGGCTGTGCTTTTCTCCCTGTCTTGGGCTCAAACCTTGCCAGCTGGGTTTGCCATGGCAGCCTTTGATCTTGATTTTGACACACAGGCACAAACACAAACCAACCATTCCATTCAGACATTATAGCTACCAGCAGCAGTTATTCAATAATAGCACTGGGTGGCTGGCCCAGACCTTATTGAGAGAAGATGAAGACAGCAGGTAGGGCGGTTGTAATGAGAGAAAGAGCCTGTAGATAACAGCTTGGAGCAGGGTGAAACATGTGTCTGTGCTCCGACAAAATAGCAGTTGAGAGAGAGACTCACCCAACTTGGCATTCTCAAAGTTCTCTTTTATAGGGGTTGGCATCCTTTGTTTCAGAGCCTGGGGGTTTTTCCATACCCAGCTTTTGTTTTTGTGGTTGTTCTTCATTCGTCTTCAGCTTATCTCGCCCGAGGTCACTTTGGTCATCAAAGTTGGTATCTTAGCCTTGGAGTGTTCTTGCTGCCCATCTGGCAGGATGTGTGCCTCTCTCCTCCTCGGTATCTCCTGCTGTGTCTTAGGTCTCAAACAGATTCTTCAGCCATCCATTAATTAGTTTACTGGCTGGTAATTTACAGTTGGCTCCTTGTTGCTTATATAAACAGTTAAAATATTTGTCTCCCATCTCTATGCCATTCTCTCACCATTCACACTTTCACATCCACTCATTAAAAAAGGGCAGAGTTCATTCACTTATGTCAAGTAAAAGAGTACAAAAATGGAGTTTTCAAGTTACTTACAGGACAAAACTAACCTGGGTTAATTTCACTACTATTATTAGTTCAGTTCATACTACAATGGGGGCAACCTACACACTACTGCTACTGCAGTGGCAGGCATTTACATTTACATGTTTCCATCTGTTTGACAAATAAGAAGCACAGCTAAATCTTGCTAGCAGCTCGTTAATATGACTACATCATTTCTTTCCCCACTTGGATGTATTTGTGAGTTTAGTAAATACACTATTTGTACACTATTTGTGTTCAGCACTTGCTGTTGTCCAGTTAATTGTGAGGAAATGACAAGCTGCAGCTATGCCAGGTTTTATCAAAGTATCAGAAAACAATAAGCTCTCTACACAAGTCAATTCTACTGAACCCCATTCCCGTAAATGAGCATTTGCGGAGATTTACATTTAAATTGATATTTTATTCAGCAAAAAAATCAGCCGTGCGCTACAGCAGTCTTTAATATTAACTAGGCACAATATAACCCATAAAGATTAGCAGTCCTCTCATCTCAGGAGCTTAAAAAAAACCATAACTGCCACTTAAAAAATCTGTAGCATATCTGTACAGCTCGTTCCACTGGAATTCACAAACCACAAAGCAGCATATGCATTTGCACTGGATTACTCTTTGAAATCATCAGGCATGACATTGATATGAGCACATATGGCATCCCTGATTTCCCTTACCTCCCTTGACCTTATGTCTGTGTTGTTTATCAGGATGCTTTCTATTTGTGTGAATCGGCTAAGGAATCCCTTGGTATCCAGGGTACCTAGAGTCTACTTCTTATGAAAATATTCATCCCTAGTGTCACAGACTGCAGGGAACAGCAGACCATAATTGTACATACAACGTTTTTAAAATTTGCATCAAAATAATTTTGGAGGTAGTACCATATTCCTTTCAGCCTTTCAAGTGAATGCTCTATCACCAGTTTGAACTGCTAAGCATGTAATTTCATTTTCTGTGTGGTCCTCTGTTTTTTGAGTAAGACTTCAGAAACCATAGTAGGACAGTATAGATGAAGGTCTCCCAAAATAACAGTGGACACCTGCAATGTCATTTAGAGACAATAAGGGCCTAGCTTGTTCAAATAAATGCCAGATTTCCTTAAGCCCTTGGCATTGTGTACCTTGCACTGGTTTCCATCTCGGTGTTGATGAAAGTCACTTTGTGGTCCATTTTGAAGAATGACGAAACACAACCCTTGGCAATTCATCTATACAATGGCTTCGTCATGGGGGTAGACTTTGGTTATGTGTATACCATCAATGGTCCTTGTGTAACTTGGGAACCCCATTCTTTGAAAGCGAGCTATTACTTCAAGCACATTCTTTATGCCCACAACGCACAGGTAAACAGCTTAAATAACAGCATTGCCAACCTGCACTAGCAGCAGCCTGACCGTTGACCTGCCAACACTGAACTATGGATAACTACAACTCTAGTAAGCTATAAACCTGTAAAAGTCTTAGCTAGCCAGTTTCTACTGAAGAAAAGCAGCCTGCTTCTGTACTAGGATAGGTTTCCTCAATCAGGTACTGTAGTGCTGGAGGTTGGGCAAGCTCTTCACACAGGTCAGTGGAGGTCTGTTTCCTCATGGGGTAGCTCTGGAGACAATGATGGTCATAATATTTCTGTTAGATGGTATGATCCCACCATGCTTTCTAGCTCGTCTGTTTCAGAAACACTGGTGTAGACCTAGGGGAGGGCAGTAGTCACAACATTCATCATATCTGCCAAACCTGTCTCTGTGCTACATCTTTGTCCCCTGAGTATGGTGTCCTTGCATATCACTATAATGCCTTAGAAGCTCCAATATCTCTGACAATTACACTACATGATACACATTAGTGCCCCATGCAGGAGCTGTTCATATGATGGGTCTATGGTATGAGCAAAGAGAACTGAACAACATGCAGAGCAAGCAAAGCAAAATTCAATGGCAGGCTTCATTCCTTGGGGCTGTAAGGAAGACTGGGATAAAGACCAAATCCTAGACAGGCTCTCCATTATAATAGAGAACTTGTGATACACCCCTGCAAATCTTGGTACTAAACACAAATACTTGCAGGCACACTGTAGACATCAATAACAGTGTGGAACAGGTGTATCCTGCAGATAAACAGGTGCAGGTGGCGTCAACAGCAGGGTTTTGGCTTTTTTGACCATGGGATGTTCTTCCAAGAAGGATTGCTGGGAAGAGATGAGATGCACCTGATGAAGAGAGGGAAGAGCGTCTTCACAGACAGGCTCACTAACCTAGTGAGGAGGGCTTTAAACTAGGTTTGCTGTTTACAAAGCCCCAAAGGTAAGTGGGAAAGTGGGAGCCTGGAGGAACAGTAAATAGGAAGGGGCAACAGGGAAGGTGCTCTCATACTTCCTGAGAAATCGGGGCAATCAGCTAGTTACCTCATGTGCTTGTACACAAATGTATGGAGCCTGGGAAACAAGCAGGAAGAACTGGAAGTCCTTGTACAGTCACGAAACTATTGTTTTGACTGGAATAGCAGAGACTTGGTGAGAGAGTTCTCATGACTGGAGCATTGTCATGGTTGGGTACAAACTGTTCAGGAAGGACAGTTGGGGAGAAGAGGAGGGAGAGTTGCACTTCATTTAAAAGAGCCATATGATTGCTCAGAGCTTCAGTATGAAGCTGCAGATAGGTTTGTTGAGAATCCCTGGGTTAGGGTCAGAGGCGAAAGGAACAAAGGTGATGTCTTAGTGGGGGTTTGCTATAGACCACCAGATCAGGAGGAAGTGAAGGATGAGGCTTTTTTCAAACAGTTAGCTGAGTCCCCCTATCACAGGCCCTGGTTCTCATGAGGGGCTTCAATCACCCTGGCAATACAGCAGTGCACAGGAAATCCAGGAAGTTTTTGGAGAGTGTTGGGACAACTTTCTGGTGCAAGTGCTGGAGCAACCAACTAGAGACTGTGCTCTTCTTGACCTGCTGCTCACAGAGATGAACGGGTGGGAAATGTAGTAATGCATGGCAACTTGTGCAGCAGTGACCAAGCGATGATTGAGTTCAGGATCCTGAGGAAAGGAAGGATGGACAGCAGAAGAGTAAGGACCTGGGTTTCAGAAAAGCAGACTTTGACTCACTCAGGGAAATCATGGGTGGGATAGGGGAAGCCAAACTGAGAGGGGCGACCTCAGTTCCTGGAAAAATCATAGAGCAGATTTTCAAGGAATCCATTTCTAAGCATTTGGAGAAGGTGATTAGGTACAGTCAGCATGGATGCACTAAGGGCAAGTCATGTCTGACCAACCTAATTGCTTTCTATGATGAGAAGACTGGCTCTGTGGATAGAGGGAGACCATTGAATGTGGTGTATCTTGATTTTAGCAAGGCTTTTGTTGTGGTTTACCACAACATTCTTGCAGGCAAGCTAAAGAAGTATAAGCTGAATAAATGGACTGTAAGGTGGATAGAAAACTGGCTCAGAAAGTAGTAATCAATGGTGTGATGTCTAGTTGGCTGCTGGTATAAAGTGGAGTGCCCCAGGGGTCGGTCCTGGGTCCAGTTTTGTTCAATATCTTCCATCAATGATGTGGAAGATGGCATCAAATGCCCCCTCAGCAAATTTGCAGATGACACCAAGTTGGAAGGAGTAGTAGGGATGCTGGAGGATATGGCTAGGCTTCAGAGTGACCTAGACAAACTGGAGGATTGGGCCAAAAGGAATCTCATGAGGCCCAGCAAGGATAAGTGCAAAGTCCTGCACTTAGAACAATCCCATGCACCAGTACAGGTTGGGGATGGCTGACTGGACAAGGACCTATGGGTTACAGTGGACAATAAATTGAATATAAGCCAGCAGTGTGTCTTTGTAGCCAAAAAGGTTAATGGAGAACTAGGCTGCATTGGTAGGTGTATTGTGTTTATTCCCCTCTATTCAGCACTGGTGAGTACTGTGTTCAGTTCCCCCTCTCCCTCTCGAAAGGCTGTGGACAAACTGGAGAGAGTCCAGTGGAGGGTGACAAAAATAGCGAGGAGACTGGGGAACATGACTTTTGAGGAAAGACTGAGGGAACTGGGCTTTTTTAGTCTAGAGAAAAGGAGACTGAGAGGTGACTTAATAGCAGTCTTCAACTACATGAAGCAGGGTTTGAAAGAGGATGACTATTGATGGTTTGAAAAAGGATGACTATGACTAGAGGAAAGAGCTAGACTATTCTCAGTGATGGCAAATGACAGAACAAGGAGCAATGGTCTCATGTTGCAGCAAGGGAAGTTTAGGTTAGATATTAGGAAGAATTTTCTCACTAGGAGGTTAATAAAACACTGGAACAGGTTACCCAGAGAGGTGTGGAAGCTCCATCCTTGGAGGTTTTCAAGACCCAGCTGGACAAAGCTTTGGCTGTGATCAGTGGCAGACCTACATTTTTGGGGCCCTGAAGCTTGAACTGTTATGGGGGCCCCTTCGCAACCAGCAACGAGGTCTGGGTAACCACTGTTATCTTCTT
>JAGPOW010001296.1:106551766-106658576 GCA_030014935.1 Caiman crocodilus
GGGGTCATCTGACCCTGGTGCTCTTTCCTGCCAAGGCAGGGGGTCGGACTAGATGACCTGCCCAGGTCCCTTCCGACTCTAGATACTATGATACTATGACACTGAGTGAATTAATTAGCTTTGGTTTACTCCCTCTTGTAGCTACTGGTTGAGTTTGCTCCTTTTCTCCTGTACACAAACCAGAGACTTTACTGATCATGGTATCAAAACCTAAAACACATGCTTATCTATGAGGTAGAGTAGGCAAAATTACTTTAATAGTCCTATTATCCTTCTTGCAATTACTATTTTTCATTTGTCCACAGAGCAGGCGCAGCAAGCTAGGGCCTTCCATGACACTTAAACTGAAAATGAACAGTAGCATGTTAGTACTTCCGTGTTTTTGCCATTCCGCTGGTATTTAAAGATGGTGTCATACATGAAAGGCTAAATCCAAAAAGGGACTAGGGAGCCACAACACAGAGTACTGTGATGCCTGACTATGGTGGGTTTAGGTGTCTCCAGAATTAGATGCATGCAGAACAGATTTGTGGACTGGAAATTTAGACTTAAGCACCAGATTCTTTGTTTGGCTCTAGCACTAAATAAATATACAGGTTTGTAATTTAAACAAATCTCAGGAGTCTTCTTAATGTTATCAGGAATTAGGCATACCCGCTGAATGAAAAGCAAGAAACCAGTAGTGGTGTATGTCTATTATTATTCCAAATGTATTTTTGAATTTTTTTTTCAGTGATCAAAACAATGCACTGTTTTCTCCATCTATTATGATTACTTCAAGATGAAAGCACATTCAAACCCTCAACATCACAGGAAGATTTCTAGATTCAATAAGCAGCTAAAGGTCAAAGGACATGAAACAGTTTGTGCATTGTTTAAACTTTGAATGCCAACAAAAATATAATTCCATACATACTAACATGGGCAGCACACACGTAGCAGGGCTTCTGCTAGAATCAGTGCACCAGTTATGTTTCCTCTTCAACGTTCTGCAATAAGCCAATGATAGTCCAGTCGAGCAGCAATATATATAGGTGCATTTGAGGAAATTCAGTAAAATCATCTGGTGGAACATATACAATTAAAGTTAGTGGTTCAGTCCTCACTTGAGAGCCATTTTAATGCATCGTACAATCAGCTAATGAACAAAGGAGGACTTAATTTTTCATGTATTTTCCAACCTATAAAGAAAAGGGAAACTGATCTCTTAATACGAGAGTCATAGTGACAGGAGCATTCACTGCAGAGCACACCTATCACTATTCTAATGCTGCCCAGGTGTAGCTTACTAGTCTTTTCTCCAAGAGCTGCTAACAGTAGATAGTAGTCAGCTCTAGGGATCAGCATCTCTCAGAGCATCAAATAACCAACTGTGTAATGTAACATTTTGAGATATTTTTTCCTGTCCATGCAACTGGCTTGTAGGTTCTGTCTCTGCTGAATGTCTCACCTTCTCAGGATGCCTGTGCTAACTCACCATGAAGAAAGCAAGAATATTTCAGCTCCTGCAGAGGCTAAAAGACACTTCAGGAGAGAACAGCTTTGACTCCAATTACACCCAACTTCTCAGTACAATATTGCTGTCAAGAGTCCCTTGATACAAAGGTAACAGGTGAGTTACCTTCTAGTGAACAGGCAAGTCAGGTAAGTCCACAGATGACTGAGGAGACAGATCTGAGATTTGCATGTTTGACTGTATATGTTGCAAATAGTTCTGGGAGAAGGCGTAGATCCTCATAATGTTGAGCTACAGCTCTTTCTCTTTGTCCCTTTCCTCTATCCTCCTCCATAGTAGGAAAGTGAGTTTGTTTGAAATGAACAATGCCACTCATGGCACCACTGGGGATGATTCAGTCTCTCAGTCTCTGATTTTAATGAGGCATTTCTTTGGATTGGCCTTCAAGGTGTCCTTGAATTTCTTCTTTTGCTTACCTCTATGGTGGTGACCTTTGGTAAGATGGGAGTATAGAACCTGTTTTGGGGGCAGGTTGTCAGGCATCTTTATGATGTGTGCTGTCCCATAAAGCTGGTACAGTATAAACATGGCTTCAATGCTGATGGTATTAGGCCTATTCAGCATTAGTGAAGCCTCACTTGGAATATTGTGTCCAGTTTTGGGCCCCACATTTTAAGGAAAGTGTGGACAGATTGGAAGGAATCCAGTACATGTGAAAAGATGATTAGGGATCTGGAAGCATAATTTATAAGGGAAGGCTGAAACAACAAAGATTATTTAGTCTGTGGAAGATGGGGGGGAGAGGCGGGAAAGAATTTGATATTTACAAATACCTGAAGGATGAGGAGCATGGGGATGGGCTTTTCTTTGTGGTCAAAGGGAACTGTGCTAGGAACAATATCCCCCATCTGTAAAAGAGACAATTTAAAGTTGGAGATTAGGAAGAAATTTCTAGCTTTAACAGTGGCCAAGCACTGGAGCAGGCTACCTAGAGAAGTTGTAGAATCTCTGTCCCTGGAATTTTTCAAGAGTAGGTTGGACAGACATGATTGGGATGACTTCGGTCTGGCCTGGTCTTAAGTAAGAGCCTGGACTAGATGACCTTGTAGGGCCCTTTCCTATGATCCTACAACCTTCCCAGTTGACATGGCTGCAAGACAGACCAGGGGAAGCTCAAGATGTTTCATGTCCTTGAACTTAGTTGGCAAGGATAGATGGACAATCCTGGAAATGATCTGTAGTAAGGCTGGTTACTATGGTGTGGCTTAAAGTATGAGAAATAGAAGACCATGTGCATCTTCTTGGACCTGCGTAGCTGTAACTTGAAGGTGAGGGTATTTATCTGTTGGATGCTTACTGGATTTTGGTGGTCCAATTTTTTTGCCATGGTATCTTCCACTGTCACCAACAGTAAAACTTAGTGCTTCCTGTTGGTGTAGGTGCTATTGGCAGAGCTAAGAAGTTCTTTCAATTCTCAGTGGGTGTAGAGCAGATCCTGGATACGGTTAAGTTACTCCTGGGACAAAGCATGTGGGTGGAATTTGTCTTAGAAAGGGCTTTGACAGGTTAATAAGGAGTTAAATATAGTTATTGTTGGTGAACTGTAGGCCCTGGTAAATGGATACTAAGTGATAGGGCATTAAATTGGAAGACATGCATCAAAACGAGATGGTCTGTTTTTCTATCAGTGGCTGTAAGCCACTTTTAGTACCCTTGAGAATGGACAGTGAATCAGAAGAATGGCACACAAATATGGTTTGTAAACTGTTGCATAAACATCCTCCTTCCATAATTGTCACAGAATATTTTGTTTTGGAGAGCAATATGTCTAGTTTCCTTGGAAAACTTTTTTCCAAATTTCCCCATCATAACACTTTCTTCTAAGATACCCTTACCGTTCATACTTTAGCAATAGATTGTTATGCAGACTTTATTAGTGAGAGCTGAGGCCAATTTAGATCAGTTGCGAGCCTCTCTGGTATGCCCCCAAACTGCTCCTTCCCTTAAGTCTGAGGCAAAAAACATCTGTTTAGATTACTGTTGTTGTTCATATAACAATTTTGGTTTAGCAGCAAAGTCTGAAGCCTTGTCCAGGATAGAACCTGAGATATTGCTGCCTCAAGCTTCTTGAACTTATGAGACTATTTTATTTAACAGGCTGGACCAAAATTTGATTTTAAATCCTTATGGGGAGCTTAAAAGTACCCTGAAAGAAGGCATCTGCATCTAATGTATAAAGAACTAATGTATATATTGATTATGGAAATGTAATTTATTTTGTATTAAATTTAAATGATCAAGTCACTGGCATTGTGATTTAAAAGGTCCTGCAGGAGGTGATAGTGTGTATGATGCTTCCCCCTGGACAGAGATAACATACTATTCATCCTGGCTGAGAAAGTGTACAAATACTTCAGCTGAGAAAGCAGTTTGCTAGGTGTTTTCAGGAGCCTAAAATGGTAGTGGTCTGCTTCCCCAAGCTGGTCAGTACCTAAGGATGTCAGAGTCATCACCTACTATTTATCTACTCTGAGCATGGTCAGAATTCAAGTATTTAATCCTATATTTAAACAAGGGTTTTATAAGTCACCAAAGTTTAATTTTGATGACAAGAGGTCCAAAATAATTTGCAGCAGCTGAAGTTTCTTATTAAGAACCTCATTTAAAGATATGGTCTTAAAAGAGCATGGCATGGAAGGGCTCACATTCACCTGTATTCTCTCTAGTCAAGAGATTTTAACGGATACATTTCCAATGCAGCTACCAACGTAAACAAAATCTAAAAGCCAGGTGTAAAGTGTTCTTCTCTCAGATGTTCTGGTTTATGAAAACTGCACTCAGACAGCAGTCATCACACTTGGATGTTAGTGGAGGTGCTTTAAAAAAAGATCATTAAGAATTCCAAGCGAGTGGGGAAAATGGTGGTAGCCAAAATACTGATGTTTCTGTTCTGTACTGAGTGGATCATGTAGTTTTGCAGACACTGTATTTTGAACCATTTTATAGGCGAGACAGAGATTAACTAATGTAGAAAGAAGCAACAAAATGAGGTTATTATTTGGATTATTATCCTTTGCACATTCTTGTAGTAGTAGCAGCAGCAGCAGCATACATCTAACCATGACAGAATTGACATTAGGGGTGCACCAACAGATTCTGGGGACTGATACCGATAGCCAATATTTAAGACGGCATATCGGCCGATACCGATCCAATACAGCTATCTCCAGGAAGTAAGTCTATTGTGGTGGAAGGGGAGGGGGCAGGGACAGACGCTGCCCACGAGTGAAGGGGACGTGGGACAGAACCATGGCTTGGGAGGGGGCGGGGAGAAGAAGTGGCTCTCTGCTGCTTGCACTACAGGAGGGCATGGGGGGGCACAGGGAGAAGCGTGCGCCCCCTGGATCTGTGTGGGGCAGGGTGGGATGCAGCTGCATGGCTCTTCTCAGCAGGGGCTGGGCTCAAGTGGGCACTAGTGATGTTTGGAGGGTCTGCAATCACCTCAGATTTCACTGCTGCACCGCTCCCAGCCCTGTACCCCCAGGTGCAGCCCATCTCCACCCACGTGCTAGGAAGAGCTGAGGCTGCTCTGGGCAGCTGGCAGCAGCAGTGGTGCTGGGAGTGGAGCAGCGGCAAAATTTGGGGCGGCTACAGCCCCATCCCAGCACTGCTGGTGCCCACTCCGAGCCCAACCCTCACCAAGAGCCACGCAGTGCTGACTCCAGCCACATGCCCACCCCACACACATCTGGGGATGCATGCTGCTCCCCCCCCCCCACAGCAAGCAGAAGCCTCCCAGGGAGCTGCTCCCCTAAAAGCTGCACCTCCTGTGCCCCTGCCCCCTCCCTCACTGCAGGGGCATTGATCTGCTCCCACATGCCTCTTCCCTCCCCCACTCCTCTTCCACCACACCAGACTTACCAGCTGGAGGCAGCTCTCCACGCTGCCAGCTCTGTGGCTCTGCACAGCAGGGACATTTATCAGTCAAATTTTTGGTCTCATTGGGCCGATATCTGATACAGCAAATTTTCTTTATATCGGTACCAATACAATACTGGACTGATGTATCAGTGCACCTCTAATTTCTAGTGTTTGAAATTACTAAAAAAACTACACGAAGTAATGCAGGGACAGTGTTCTAGGCAGGTCTTCTCCAGGAAGTGAAGAGACATTTGGAGGTGGTGGAGATGGAGAGCTTTTTTTTTTTTTTTACAAAACAGTTAACACAGGGCTGTGCAACTGGTGGCCCCCTCAGGGATTAACATGTGGCCCCCAGCTTCCACCTGACTGCTGCTGCCCTTATCGCTCTGACTTCAGTAACAGCCAGGGTCACAGAGCTCCCCCTACCACCCTCAGCTCCTGCTGCACATCCTCTCCCCAGGAAGGTAAAGTATTTTTCAGGATTTTTTTCCCTCTCAAGTGTATTGTCTTGAGAAACATTACACAGGACATTGTCTTGTGCTACAGAGACTTCATAATCTCCCAGTCAGATCTACTACATTAGAACAAACCACCTATTTTTCTTGTTTACATGAAGGAAGACTTCATTCAAGGATAATCAAAAGAAAACACTGGCAGAAATATTGTGGCAACACTTTTAATTTGGGGTTCTGCTTAAAGCTACCCTAAGCAGTAAAAAGCCCCAAACTGGCAACACTTAAGCTGGCACTACTTATAAATTTTATAAGTAATGAACTTCAAACAGTAGCTGCACAAAGTTCACAAGCATGGCTACAGTTTTATACAGCTGATTTTAGCTAACAGATATCAAATAGTTAAACACTATCTACCTTCCTTGTTACAGGACAATAAACTATGTTCATTGCTTTCCCTGCCACGTAAAAAAACCTTAAGGACAGTCTTTATATAAGCTTTTATCTAAGGCAAACAACAGTTACATTTACTTCAGCGAAGAGTGCCTATTATTCTTTTGCAATTTTCCCACCTTTAAGACTATTTTCCCTTCACTTCGGAAGTAATCCTTGAACTCTTTATGTCTTCCCCAAGTAAAAATCATAATCTCTACTCCAAGTCATTCATCTTTCTTTTAAAACACATTAGAAGCCATTTTAACTTGCATATTTGCTCAGAATAATAACCTGTATCAAAGAGTCTTTGAAGCTGCTGAGTGTAATGTTTTTTATTAATACCTCTCTGATATGAAAGCTTTTACTACAGCGCTCAACTCAAATATGAAATAAGCACCAAAGCACCAGCATAGATTCTTGTAACAGCTCAAACTAAAGAAGCTAAAATTTCTGTCAGACTTTATACTTATCGTTTGATAAACATGGTATCTGAAAAGCTTTCTTCAAATTACAAAAGAAAAGACCAAATACAAATATGAAGAAATGAAGATCCTACAGAAATGCTTGCAACTACAAACACTTTGGGGAGGGGTGTGCTAGAAACACTGATCAGAATTCTGGATTGAGATAACTGTCTAGGTCTAACCAACACTGCTAATATATCAGAGAAACAGAAGTCATTATTACAAATGTGTAGAATCTCAGATGAAGTCACAAGATTACAAAATAAGTAAACATTAACATTTCTTCCTTGCCCTTTTTAGATTTCAGCTTGAGAAGCCTATAGGATGCAGGTACATCACAACATACAGAATAGTGTTTCTATAGAGCGTTGCAAATTTTAACATTAACACAAAATTTTAACTTAGTTTTGTTTGTAGTTCAAATAAATATCCCACTTCCCTTTTAAAGTTTAGGAATCCAAGCAATATAGAATTCAATGCATTTTAGTGAAACCAATTATACTGAGTCTGCTATGGACCAAATTCCAGCTTGCAGACTGAAAAATTTGCAGAAGCACTTCTTGGTAATATCTCGAATACTGGAAATTATTCATGCCTGTGAATTAAAATAGTGACAGATAAATTACCAAAAGGCAGTAAAGTTGTTTTAATAGCCTTTCCTGGCTTTTAGAAGACAGACTGAGCTCATGTAGCAACTGCATATTCTGTTAGTAAAAAAGGCATCAGCTTACACCTCTTGTTAACCTGTTTCCTTATATTTATGTTACTAGCCACTTTATACACCTCAAAGCATGTTTTCACATCACAGTTTTGAGTACTCAAGACTCTAACAGTTAGGCTCTTTATTTAAATAACTGAACTATATTGAGGTGCATGACTTTTATGCACTCATCTGAAAGTGACAGCTTAGTGCTCTTGTCAGTTTTAGTTTTACTTCAACTCTTTGCAGGTCTGCACAGACTGTATTTGATAATTCATGTGTAACTTAAGTTGTCCCCCAATTACATATGCACCATTTTTTTTAAGTTAAAAATTAATAGGTAATTAAAATATATAACTCTTCAAGTAAATATGTAGTGTTACATTCTTTATCCTGTCTAGGTAGCTACATTTCAAAATGGCAGCCTAAGTTTTATATCAAGAAAGTATCTGTTTTAGAAATGTGCCACATTTGCCCCACACTATAATACTCACTGTTGCAGAGACTCCAACTCAGAAGGCAAATCGCAGCCTACATAAGCTCCATTTTCCAAGCTGTACTCCAAAAGCGCATTAAAACAGGGATCCTATTAAAAAAGTTAATGTTTAATATAATACATACATAGCATAAACTGTATTAAAAGTTGATTAACAAGAATGCAACAAAATACAGGAGACAAACTTTTAACATATTTGTCTTAAAAAAGAGCCTGCAGATGGTGTGCTTGTGAGTAATATAAGGAGACCAGTTGTTATATGTAACAAACATTTTTATTCTTTGCACCTTTTAGATGCATATGAAATAAGTATAAACTCCAAATATTGGCTTCTGCGTACGCTCCTGGAAGGACAGAGCACACCTTAACCTCTAACTTCTTTGATCTGCTGTAATTATATAAGAACTGGTACTAGTAATGATAGAATAGGTATGATTGCAATGAGAGGGAGAGGGATCCACAAAAACATGTATTCCATTTAACAAAAAACAAGACTACTTCAAATATAAGGTGACCCCTACAATAATTAGATTCTAGACATGACAAATGTGTTATAATTTTCATCCAAGCCCAGCAGTCTCTTCTGCCCATGTGCAGGGCGGCTGGACTTGATGATCTTGTGAGGTCCTTTCCAGCTCCCAACATCTATGAATCTATGTCTAGAATCCAATTAGCGGGAGATCATCTTAAATTCATACACCCTGACTGCTGCAGTGGAGGAAGCAATGGTAGGGAGTTTCATAGTAACTAGGGTCAGAAGCAGTTGGGGGAAGGATAGGGGCAAGGGGAGTCAAGTAGACTGATGTCTACTCCTTGTCTCCGGCACCTGTTCCCACTCCAGCACCTGACTCTTCATATAATGTCTGTACCTCCTATGCTTCCTATGCCTGCTTTCTGTTGCTTGACCCCTCCCCTGCTGCCCAGCTCTTCTCCACCTGGCTGCTTAGTTACCGCTTTGGACATGCAGCTACAGCTGCAGCAGCTCTGACCCCAGGAGTGGGTTGGAGCTGCAGCTGCTGCTATTGCCACTGCAATCACTGCTTCCTGGTCAGGCAAGAGCCGGAGGCAAATGGAGGATAAGAGAGAGCAGAGGAAGGACAGGTATTGGTGGGGGATATAGAAGAGGGGAGAGAAGGGAAGAGGCTACAGGGTGGCAGAGGCCACAGCTCTGATTGGTTAGGTCTGAAGTTGGAGCACCTGCTGCACCTTCCCCCCTCCTCCACTTTCAGCTGCTTGAAGTCCTTTACTGAATCCAGCCTGTGGCCTCTACACTTGAAACACATTTTTAAAATTAAGCAACACTGTTTTTCACACCAAGTAAATCCAAGATCAAGAATTCATATCTCCATGATATCATATGAATACAGCACATACCCAGACAATGCACAAAAACCTTACTTTTACAAGCACATGAGGATTTCCAACCACAATAAGTAAAGCCTTTGCTCTGGTAATGGCCACATTAAATCGTTTCGCATTAGAGATGAATCCCAGGTTGTTTCTTTCAAAGAAGGCTTCATTTGAGCGTACCTAAAATGCATAAAATAAAAAACAAAAAAAAAAATCTTTAAGTCAACACCGGGTGCATCTACATGTGTCATTATGGTAATGCGATAAACTCCAGTACAAATTCAGAGCCTGTTTACAAACTAGCCAGAGGGGACCAGCAGACATTGAGGGAGTCCCTGTTCTCCTGAGCTCTACCAGGAGTGACTAGAAATAACCGTCACAAGCTGGCAGACAGTAAATTCAGGCTAGATATCAGGAGGCACTACTTCACTGTCAGAGAGGCTAGGATCTGGAACCAACTTCCGAGAGAAGTGGTGCTGGCCCCTACCCTGGGGGTCTGAAAGAGAAGGCTAAACGAATACCTTGCCATGGCTGTTTGATCCCAGTACTCTTTCCTGCCATGGCAGGGGTCAGACTTGATGATCTACTCAGGCCCCTTCCGACCCTACAAACTATGAAATTATCACAGCACCTTAACAGCATGTGTAGATGCTCAAACTGCTGTGGTCCAGGGTACAAGTGCAGATGCTGTGCCTGGTACTGCAGCAATTTGGAGTTGGGGAAGAGCAACTCTGAGCTGGCAGGGGATATGGGGGGTGGTGGCGGCGGCAGGGGGAGTCAGTCCTGGCCTCCAGGAGGTGGTGGCAGTGGTGAAGGTGATAGAGCTGGCTGGGGCACAAGAATGCCCCAGTGTGTGGAGCCTGTGGCGAGGCAGCAGGCAGGGCTCCAGCCCCCTGCTGCCTGGGCTAACCGGACACAAATGCACTCCTACATGTGCATTTAGGTAGATTTTTGTAGCAGTAAAATACTACTGTCCCTAAAAGTATTGTCTAATGGTGGTGAAAATTAGTTTGATGCAGTCTAATGACATTGCACATGTAGACTGTGACACTATACCGTAAATGAGTCTACTGCACAGTTAAGTGCATGTGTGGATACACCCACTAAGGAAGAAACAAGCCAGCAACACTATAGTCATTTTTTTGATTTCTTACTGCACTAATTTATAAAACAAATGTGGGCAAATTAAAGACAAGTCCCTTACTGCAGTCCAAACTTGTTGAAATCCTGACTTGGGGGAATCACAAGGTGGGCTGTGACTGCACTTTATGCTATTTACTGTCTATTTACTGCCCTCCTTACAATCTTTTCTTTAACTATGCTGTGTTGGCTCCAACTGTTCAGATCTAATAAAAAAAGTCTCACATTCAAAAGCTTGTCTAACATTATCCCAACTATCTAGTTGGTCCAGTAAAAGATACTACTCTAAGAAATCCTGGCCACTTGCATAAAGCTGGACATTCTTGTATTAGAAAATATTTGTAAAATACAAGACGCTTAACATTTTAGTCTTCATAAATATTTACCACAATCATCTGAGATGCTACAGCATTAGCCTATACTTAAAAAGCTAAGATATTAGGTGCTGTGGTTATACAGACTGTTGTAAAATGTTTTCAGACTGATCACCATCACAGAGGCAAGGATTTCTTAGGATGTTATCTTTTACTGAACCAACAGTATAGCTAGGATAGAGGTAGACAAGCTTTCAAATGCAAGACATTCTTTATCAGGTCTGAGACAACACAGCACATTTTAAGAAACAGTTGTAACAGCAGGGAGAGAAATGCCCAGGTGTAGTAGACACCAATTAGAAGAAAAGCAGCTGTTTGTTCCCCAGGCAAATTTGAGAATGAAAATTCATAAATTGGATGAACACTAAGAACCAAGATCTTAACAATGATATTGGTTTTCTGGCTCATTATAACCTGCCTGATCCATGAATTCTCCCACACATGAAAGGTGAGAATGCCCTTCCTCTCTTTGACAGGCCTAGATTTCCTTTTAATCAGAGTTTTTTCTTCTGCTAATTGGTTGTCTGCTACACTTGGGAATTTCTCATCCCTCCTTACAATCTTTTCTTTAACTGTGTTGGCTCTAACTGTTCAGCTCTAATAAAAAACAGTCTTGCATTCAAAAGCTTGTCTAACATTATCCCAACTATCTAGTTGGTCCAGTAAAAGATACTACTCTAAGAAATCCTGGCCACTTGCATAAAGCTGGACCATCATGGCTATATCATTCAAACCATCATTAAGAGGCATATGAAAAAAAATAAAAAGAAAATAGACTACATACAGTAGATAATATAATAACCAAGTACTCCTGCCCTTGAAACTCCTCCACAGAGCCAACTTTAATATCCATCAAATCAACATTTCGCAGAAGAAATCGGATTTTTTCTACCTAAAAAGATATTTGAAGAAAGTAATTTCTAGATTAGAGAACAATGAATCAAATTGTTTTTTTTACATCAATAAAATACATACATACGTACAAAATATTTATGTTCAAAACCTGTATCTCTCCACTACTGTGTGGGAAAAATGACAGTTGTTAATAAGAGATGTTGTGAGTACAGAAAGTTATTTGGAAAAGAGTGTCATTCAACACCGAACTCTGAAATACCCACCACCAGTATTTAGATAAAAATCAAGGTACACTTTTTTTTCCTATGGACAAAGCTAGTAACACTCAGAAAACTACCATGATAAATAGTTCTTAACATGAAAAGGCAGCAGAACATGTCCTTTTTCATTGCTGCCAGTTTTATAAGACTAGAGTTTTATAGAAACACTAAGTGTGATTGATAGTACAAGAATATCGAAAGTGAAAGTTTTTATTGGACCAAGTGTATTACCAACCATACACTTGGGCCAATAAAAGTTATCACTCACAAGAATTATTGTCCTTTGCAATATCACTTAAATCACCATAGCAACATCACCTTAGTGTACCATTAATGGTACACTAAGTGATACAAATAGAAAAATTTTGAAGTTTATGATATTTTTTTGAATTAAAATAGCCCGGTTAGAGATGTAATCATGTACTAGTTGAAATACAGCAATTTATAAAACGTATAAAAATCAGATTCATACCTGTTTACGATACGGTGTAATCACTCCAATATCACTCACTGACACTGCATTGCTTAGATTTTTAGCAAGAAGGCAACAATAACGCATTACTTGAACTGCTTCTGTAGGATTAAACCAAGATGGGTTGTGTTCTTCACGTGTTTCATTGCCCTGCATCAGGAGATGGCAAAGAAGATGGTCAGGCATTGACAGTGATTACAGATTTAGCCTAAAATATCTACCTATTGTCTTGGTACTTAGAATCGTGTTTTGTTAAGAACTGAAATTATGCTGCTTTATAATGGCTAATAAGTTTAGTTAGCTGCAGCGTACTGCAGAGATATTTAAGTTACCTCTAATGAGCCAGCTTTGGTATTGGAAACAGTCAGGCGACGAAAGCACTGAATTCCACACAGGCTAGTCTCCACTGAGAGGTAGCTGTATGTCTACCTTATACCACTGTATTGGCATATCCTAAGATCTCTGCATATTATTTATTTTGCTATGGTTTCTGAAACTGGGAAGACTAACCTAAGATACATTAGTAAAAGAAATTTATTCAGAAGGTGTATCTACAAAATCTGCAATTTGATTTGAGAAAAAAAAAATATAAGAAGCCAATTACTGTACTTCCAAGAATATGAAATTTGTCACCATATCTTACCTACCAACCATCCTTATCCCATTTTAACAACATGGATATTTTACATACCTTCATGCCATGAAAAATTAGTGGAAACCCCTTCCTGGGTAATCTTTCCCAACCCAACAAAGAAGTTACTACTGAAATATCTGCACAAACTTCCAGCTCTTTATGATAAAAGAGTTTAGATGGCAAAGCAAGCAAAGCAGAATGTGATCTATAATTCTTCACAAGCTTTGTAATCTGCAAGGAGGAAGAAAAAAAGACACTCAAAATTAAATTAAAAGAATTAAATGAAACTACACCCCCTCCATTAATGACACAGCAATAAAAAAAAAAAAAATTACTGACGACTTGAAATATTAACAGCTCAAGGAAAAGATCTCCAAATTTTGCATTTAATAAAACTCTGTGCTGATATTCACTTTGGTTTATTAAAAAAAGAAAAGAAAACTGGGTTTATGAAATTCTTCCATCTTCTCACAATTTCTTTATGGTTTGAGATGAATCTGTTAAATAGGATGATGCCATTCCCACTAATTGTTTCCCCACTGAGCTCCCTAAAATGAACATTCAGGTATATTTCCTTACAAGAAACAGCCTTGAGAAAGCAACACAGTATGAGAAGCCATGAGTAGTAAAAAAAAACTAGATGCAGAGGAACTGGCAGACAACCATACAGTGAAGTGCAGCAGGGGCTGGGAAACCATGTGTGGTACCAGTGTGGTTGTCTGACATTGAAGCCAGGTTCAGATCTGTGCAGAATTACAGGGAAGTAACAGAAATAGACATGAAACCTGTGCAGAAGGGGCCAACTAATTATGTACTGTTAATGTCAAAAAGATAATTCTCAAAACTTACACACAGCTAACGCCTAGCACCTGAAGTGCTGAAAATCCCTGTTGCTGCCAATAACTTAAATACTTGTTTCTTGGTATGAACTGCATTGGTCTTGGCTTTCCTGACCGGTTAAGGATTTAAACATGAGCAAGAAACTGTAGATATACACAGACTAGGGTTTCTTTGATCATCTGACCTACTTCTGTAGGTTCTTTAGAATATACTTACCATGATCAGACCCTTAGAAGGAAAGGAAGGAGCTGGTGCTGACACCTCTTTTATCCACTAATCCAGTGGATAGAGTAGTAAGGATGAGAGAGGCAAGTATTCAACCTGTTTCAGGCAACTTGCCCTTGTATCTCTCTCACATCTTAGGAGAGTGCCCAAACACTGAAGATATTCTTGGGTAGGGTTCCCTCACTTCCTTCTGTTTAATTTTCCATGATAAGTAGAACAGCTTCTATATTCATTACACCAGAGAAAACACACAACTTTGTAGCCTGGTTGGGGAACTCACCTGCAAGGATCAGATACCTCAGTTCCAATGACTGTACAGGCACCCAAACCACAGCTAGAAGGCAAGGTCAGCTTCTTAGGCAGATGATTTTGATAATCTTTAGGGAGTGCTCCAACTGCCAGGCTCTTTACTCTTTGGCTTTTTAGTAACACGGAAACTACACTGGTGACATCATCATAACTGCTTTGCAACAGATGCACTATAAGCTAGACCTAACTTCAGAGAAAGTTTACAGCTGTTAAGGGACGCAACCCGCAAACTAGGCACATAACTCTTGGAAGGCAGATCTTCTTAACCAAGAGGCTGGCTTTGGTGGATCTCATTCTTAGGTTATGAACTCAAAGTAGTTCTATGCCTGAAGAACTGTCAATTGGAACAATTTCCCTCCCATCTCAAAAAAGGAGAATGATTAAAGCTGAGCCTAATAATAATAATAAAGTTACTGTATGCAGATATTCACAACCTTACCTATGGATGGGAAGAAGGGGAAATTACTCTTTCCCCTTAGCCATATGTTTGTATGATTTCTAGACCCTACAGGGCCTAGCAGCTGAAGCATCTTGCATGTGTGCCTCTGAACTCTGGTAGCTTGGCACATGTTACTAGTACTTTAAATGCCTGGTGTACTGCTGGACCAGGCAGCTATATTACAAAAGTTTGTGTATTCTCTCATTTACTTTATTTCAATTGATTGTTGAGGAATAGACTCAAGTCAGTTATTCATACCCTATGTTAAATCCTTCACTAGAGAGAGCATGACAAGGGGACACAAACTCCTTATATATGCACACCAACAAGCCACCACAATGACAGGAAAGAACAATAAACACAATCTAACTCCTTCCCCCTTCTGCACACATCACTGCAGTTATTTTCTCATCTCAAGATCAGACAAGAGTTTAGAAAAAATAAGGATCCAACTCTTGGATGGGAAAATTTTGAAGTACACTAACTGTCTTGGAGAATTTAGCAAGTGGGTCTCCTTCAAATAGACCAATGCAACCAATAATGGTTTAAGTCTAAAACCATGAAGTACAGTTCAAATATACTTTGGCTTTTTAACAAGAATAAAGGTAATATCCCTTATGTCCTGAACAGATTCCTACTATGGTAACACTTGCACAACTCCACAATTTCATTTTTGTGTAGGGCATGCGTGAGATTCTGATCAGGCAAGGAAGCTCAGATACTGTGTTTTAAATCTTCAAGTCCTCCAGCAAAATGCTAGACAATAAAACCTGAAATGACTTCCTTTATATAATCAGAAATTAACCAAGGATGAAGAAACTTACCAACACACATTATTTTCCTTTCTTTCTGTGGATCACTTTTTTTTTTTTTTTTTAAAATCAGTAGAAAATTTTTGGTCTAACTTACCAGCAGAGGATTATATGATCCACAAACACCAAAAGTATCCTCATCTCTCAGGTACAGAGACAATGCCATTAGTCTTTCCAACATGGATGAATCTAATCCATAAGCAACTGCAAGTCTAGATTTTATTACTGGTCCTAGCTGCATTGGATCCCCAGAAAGAATTATCTGCAGATACAGTAAAAACTATTTGTATTAGAGGCAAATATTTACACCAGAAAGGTTAATTAAATTACTATAAAACACTGTAGGTCACTGGGTCTAACAACTATTTTCATGATATGTGAACTTGGTATCCAACTCCCCTACTAAGCCAAGATGCTTGTTACTGTCAAGAACACATTTATATTCTGATAAAATGCATCCTTGTTTGCACCTGAAACTGTTCAATTTAGAAAAATAATTCCTACAACTTGAAAAAGTAAGTTACAATGTACTTGAAAACTAAAAGCTTTAAGGTAAGTAATAACTTCCATTTATAATGCAATACATTTTATTACAAGTTCTCAGAACTATATACTAATTTCCTGGAAATAAGCAGCTTATATGACATCATTTCAGAGTTTGTGATAACTCATTTGAAGACACTACTGTAAGTGGAAAAAAAGCAAGCTGACTTCTTTTGGTGTGCTTTTAGCAAGCAACTTCAGTAAATACCTGTCCATTAACTTCAGAAATCAATCCAAGAGGAATCAGGCATTCTGGTTCAGTTGCCTGCCCTGCTTCATCCACAAATGCATGTGTGAAGTGTCCACACCTAGAATTAAATAGAATGAACTCAAATAACAGTGTTGCTTTAGGTTTAGTATATTCTGCCACCCTGTGGCTGACCTAGGCAAAGTAATTCCGGAAAGTTTACAAGGATTATGTCTGTGTGCTGTATATAGTCAGATATTAATTATCTGAAATATATCAAAAATATCAAAAATATATCAAAAAATATTTCCATAATTGAAGACTTTAAAGTAGAATAAACTTTGCCCTGATCTTTGATTTTTGCCGTATTCTGAAATTATAAACAAACATTCCCTACCTTTAACTTGGTCATAACAAAATGTTTAAGTTGATAAGCAAATTACACTTTTCCTTACCCTTTCACTGTCTTCCATTTCAAGCAGCAGCAAAAAAACTAGTTTAGCACTAACAATCTCTAGGATGTCTTCTTCCACACAGTAAGTACACTAGTAACTCTTGAGTTGACTGGGTTTGAATGCATCAACCTACAGATGGTTACAACTGAAGTAAACAAAAGTCTAGCAGTCCTTGTTAGTATTAAGTACTGAAACACATTCAGCACAGTATGGCCCCTGACATCAACACAACTGGTAAAGGAGCCAGAAGGAAACACTGTTGTACAGAGAAAAATCCCTGCATTAACAAGCCTCCCTTTTTTTGATAGATTTACCTCTACTTTGAAAATCTGGAAGAATCTCCAAATTTACCATAGAGAAGAGATTGACAAGCTTGAATATGTCTAAAAACTTAGTTCTGAATGCAGTGCTTTAACAGTTAATAGTTCTCCTATTAGAACAGCTGAAAGTATTTTGCAGAGTGACCCAATTTTCAGTTTTACAGAATGTCCCTGCACATTGAAAACATACATATACATCTATAGTACCTTATTCCTATTTGATAAAACATTCCCGCACTGCTGCATGTGGTGATTATTATCCTAAACCGTGAAGCTTTCCAAATGTCTTCCCCATCTTTGCAATAAAGTTTCACTGTATCACTGATTGCCTACAAACATAAGAGACTTATTTATGTTTCTATTATTAAAAAAAAAAACCCCATATACTAAAAACCTAGAAATATAGCTACATAAGTCAATTACTATAAGGTAAGCTTATTGTGTTAACCACTCTGCAGTAACTGCCCTTCTGCATGTTCTAGCCCCAAAGTAAGTGTAAGACAACTTATCCTACTTTCATTGTGCACATGCTCTTACCCTTCAACCAGCTGTGCAAAGCAGTCAATGTGTTAGTATAAGTTCACCCCCTTGCAGTAACTTGCTTGTGTAGCTATTGCACATGACATAGCTTCTAGTCTAAGTATAGACAGTCAAAAACCTCGAGACTGAATTGCTTTAATCTTCGCAGGTTAGTCGAAGCCAGGGGTTTTGAACCTTGTTTGAATAGTGTACCCCCAGTGGCCAGTTGAAGAGTGGTGGGTAGCAGCAGCTGGTCATGGAGTGAGGGGGGGGTGGTGGTGGAGAGTGCACACGAAGCGGTGCTTTGAGGTGGTGGATGGTGACCACTGTTGCATGTAAGCTTCTTCCTCCATGTCCAGCCAGCTGGGCAGCACCTTTTTGACCTGCAGAGGGGTGCCACTGCCCTTGCCCCACCCAGCCCTGCTCCTGTGAGGCAGCAGTGTGGGATGGCAGTGCTCTGTCCCTTCCTGCCTGCACATATCCCCTGGGACATTTCAAAATACCCCCTGGCCAGAAGCTGGGGGGAGGGAGGGAGGGCGGTGTGCACTACAGCAAATAGCTTGGACCGGAGCAGACAGTTTGGGCCAAAGCTAACCTGCCCACCCTTCAAGTTGGGGGTTTGCAGGGGAGGTACAAAGCATCCTGGCATGCTGGGGGACTAAGTTATCTCGAATTTAGAGGGGATCTGGGACAGAAGTTCAAGACAACGATTTAACATAAATGAGTTAGGTCTGATACTAACTACATCCATCCAGATGCATCTTAAACTGGTTCATGCAATTTCAAAGGTTTCCATGTACTGAACTTGTGTTGTGTTATAAATTTGAACTGGTTTCTGATCACATATACCTGTTTATGTGCAACTGCTGTCCCTAGGCCTAGAGACTACTTTGAAGATCAAAACTACTCCCCTCAAAATTTTTAAACTGCAGAAGTACTGCAGTAAGATTTTATTTTAGAAGCTATACACTGGTTAATATTTTTTGGACCGAGTTATGAACTTGAGGGTCAAATTTTCATGAGCTTTCCCAAAGGAGGAGGAGAAGGAATGCAAAATAAAGCGCAATATGTTTATTGCTAAAAAAAAAAAAAAAAATTCTTTAGTAGTTTTTGAACTGAATTTGAACACATACACAAGCAGGACAGAGTAGAAATAAAAGTGTCATAAGTTGCTGTGCAGATCGGGCTCATTTACTCTCTTCGTAAATGGACTCAATTTGAGAGAAAGTCCCATTATCTCAGCCTGATTTTACTGCACTTTCTTACAAGGTGCCAGAGAAAGCACATGAAGAAATCCACTGGACATGAATGGGCTACTTGTGGAAAAAACTCTACACAGCATGTTAAGTATAACATCAGTTTACACCATTCTATCAAATGCTATTAAATATCTTCCAATTCATTTATAGTGAATTATTTTTTATTCTAAAAAGTACGTCTGCAATTTTCCCTAGCCAGCTTCAACTATGGCAATAGGTCACAGAAGGAACACTTAAAAAATTAAAAGTTTGCACTGTTTTTTAGTATTTAAATTGCCAAATTTCTGCATATTTACCTCCTCACTTCTGCAGCTAGCATTAACTCTAACCATAACTCCTGGTTTTAGCAGGTTACTTTCATGCAGCCGTAAGCAAATTAAATCTGTTGCACTGTTAGATGGTGCGCATACCAAAATTCGACTGCCTGGTAAAGTATAATATATCTACATTTAGGAAGAGAAAAAGGTTTTTATTAATTGAAACTTAGAAAAAAAACCCTGTTACAAAATAAAGCATGCATTCAAAATAAGCCATTAAAACAGATAATTCTGAATTCCATGACTTCATGATTTAGTTTAATTTTGAAGGAACACTTCTTAACAAATAACATCTTATTTGTCTTAATCAACAGATGATCTCCTCTCAAACTGAGATGATGTAGTCTTCAATGGTTATATACAGGGACCTAGTGAAATCAAGGAGGCAGTTGGCTGATTTTGTGAGATGTTCATGGGGCCAGCTGCAATTTTTGAGGGCTTACTGAGATGGGACCCCTCATACTTCTAGCTAAGGAGCATCAATGGCATCCCCCCACCCCACCTTGCTGCTCTTTAGCGTAGAGCTGTCCATCACATCAGCCCTTCCCTTGCCACTGATTGGCTGAGAGGGCTACCTGCTTTGCAGTCCTGCCCCTCTTTGCCAATCAGTGGCAAGGGGCAGCCACCACCTTGGCTGTTCCCCTTTGCGCTGGCAGGCCCCCTACTACAACAGGCTGTGAGGCTGGGCTGCAGTAGCCATGAGGATTGCTGGTTCCCACTGGGGAACCAGCATTTTATTTTTATTTATTTAATTTCAGGGATGTCACAGATAATGCCCCATTTCATGGTTTCTGTGAAATCCATGGAAATGTGAACGGAGTAGTCCCTAATTATACATATGGGCAGAGGAGCCACATGACAGGTAGTCCTCTTAGCCAATCAGTAGCAAAGGGCAGCTGCCATCTTGGCTGCTCTCCTTCATACCAGCAGGGCCCACCCCCAACCAGAAGGCTGCAAGGCCAGGCTGCAGCAGCCATGAGGACCTCTGGCTACCACTGGGGAGCCAGCATTTTATTTTTAGCAAGTTCTCTTTTTTATTTCAGATTTAGCAGACAATGCCTGATTTTGTGGTTTCTGTGAAATCCATGCAATTGTGAATTGAGTAGGTCCCTAGTTTTATTTTTTATATATATTGTCACCAGAGCTTTAAATTAAAATACCAAAATAATGTAAGAAAAGGCTGAACACAAATCATTTAAAGATTTTTTTTTAAATACACATTTGTGTAGAGATCTTTTCTCTACACTGCGGTTGAAATATATTGAAAAAAACTTGAAAGATTCAAAGGTAAAATTAAGTAAAACCCATTTTATATAAGCATAATTGAAATATTTTAGTGTTTATTTTGGTAACTATGTGCAATCATGTGGTGATGCCAAGTGATTATTTTGTCATCTGTTACCTGTAAAATAGCTTCTATTATTGTTACAGTCTTTCCAGTTCCTGGTGGTCCAAAGAGAACATAAGGAGTTGGACGACATTCACCGCTGAGGATTCTTTTCACTGCTAATTTCTGATGCTCGTTCAGCACAGGATTGAAAAATTTGCAGTCTCTCATCTTGGGTGTCATGACTTCCATGACTATACTCAAAGCAGGCAAGTGTATTTTATAAGCACAACGGGGAAGAGATTTACTATGATGATCATGCAACATTAAACTGACAAAATTTAAAGTGATGCAGACTTTATAACAAAAATCATTTTAAAATTACAGGGGCAGCTCAAATTAGCAACTTATAACACCACCATTTCCATTCCCAACAACAACAAAGCATATCAATTTGTCTTTGTTTCACAGGCATATTGTGTGATTTTTATTTTAAGGTCAAAGACATTTTAAACTAAAATGCAAAAAGGGATCTATTATGGAAATAAACCTTGCATATTTTCTCTGAGCACTTCCCAGTTTTTCCAACATCCTTTCTGGTATATCTACACTATAACTGAACACAATAATCCAGTAATACTCTTCCTAGCACCGCACAAAAGTAACAGCATCTAGAATTGCTTAGAAAGTTGGTTCCAATGCCATTTCACTGGGTCCAAAGTATTTCAGTTGGAAAATTAGGTCTTCTTTGATTCTTTAGTTGCTATGTTGTAAGCTAGAGTGAAAATTTAGCTACCCTGCCCAAACTTTGTGTAGACACTTCAGGATTCATTAAGAGTGCCCTTTAAAGTAAGGTATGCTACCTTGTCCTTAGTTCATAGTAAGAGTGTCCAAACTGATGTAGAAGGCTTAGAACTAGAGGTCCACCAATACATTGGTCCGATAACGGATCAGTACTGATATGAAGAAAATTTTCGTATCCGGTATCGGCCTGATGGGGCCAATAAATGCCCATGTTGTGCACAGCCACAGCTCAGCATGGAGCAGAGCTGGCAGTGTGGAGAGCTGCCTCCAACTGGTAAATTGGAAGGGGAAGAGGGAGGGAAGGGCTGCAATGGGGCAGATCAACACCCCCTGACGTGAGGGAGGGGGCAGGTGTTACCCAGCCAGGGAGGAGGAGGAGGGTGCGGAACAGAAGCGTGACTCGTGGAGTGGGGGTAGCTCCCGTGGCTGCTTGCACTCTGGAAGGGAGGGGGGCATGTGCTCAATGGCCTGCCTCCACCCAAGTGCTGGGAAAAGCTGGGGCTGTGGTGCATGGTGCTGTGAGTTGAGCTGCGGTGAAATTTGGGGTGGCTGCAGCGTCCTCCCAGTGCTGCTGGAGTCTGTTCTGAGCCCAGCCCCCTGCAAAGAAAGCCCCATGCAGTGCTGGCTACACCCCACATCATGCTAATCCGGAGGCACGCTTCCCCTCCCTCCTGGGGTGCAAGCATGGGTGGGAGCTGCCCTCACCTCACGAGCTGCGCCTCTGTTCCACAGCCCCCCGCACCTGGCTGGGCAGCCCCTGCCCTTACCCCCTCCCTCCCTTACCACAGGGGGCAGTGAGCTGCCCCCTCAACACCTCTTCCTCCTATCCTTCCACCATACCAGACTTACCACATGGAGGTAGCTGTATCAGATATCGGCATCTGGTATTTGTCGATATGCCTCCTTAAATATTGCCTGTCGGTATTGGTCCTCAAAATATCTATTGGTGCACCTCTACCTAGAACATTATCATTTAACATCCACACGGGTTCCTGCTGGACTGTTCCAGTGCAAGGCACCTGGTGCTTCCAGGGTCTGGAGCTCAGTAAAAAGTCTGCCAGCAGACAGACTGCTCCAGGGCTGCTAGGCTGTTTGTCCTAAAACCAGGAATATTCAGCCACCTCCCAGCTCTGCGGCACGGATCCTTAAAGCCTCAGCTAAAGATAGGGTGCTTAAAGACATGCAACAATGCAGGCCAGGGCTTCCAAGTTCTGTAGTACTGAGATAGTCTGTGGTAGCCTGCTTTGAATCACAAATCCTAGGAAATCCTACAGTTTGGTTAGTGAAACAGATATTCTTTTCAGTTTCACTGTTGCTATTGTAAGAGCTGATATGTAATGGGCAGGTGCTATAGAACTCAACTACAAATACTGCCATAATAAATGTAATCACAACTAATAATTGGTATGGTCTATCAATTGATTATTTTAAAATTAATTTAACAAAAATGTCATTAACTGTATATTTTAAAACCCGAATGAGAAACTGAATCCCTTAAAGAAATCCAAGATTACATCAACACACAGAGAGAGAATTAGCCATGTTATCTTATGCATCTAATTCAGTTAGTCTTCAAGGTGCATCTCTTATCCTGCCTTTTATATCAGCACAGTTACCTTTAAATCAGCCACCCTTGCAATTGCATCCAAAATGACAAAAAAACGTTTGATAATAACTATTTTATAGAAAAGTGTACAGATTTACATTAATAAATGGCATCATCCTTTAATTCTTTAAGGACTAGGTCTCCTTTCTCTCTTTCCAGAATTTTACATGGTGCCAAATTAAAAACAAAACGTGTTAAAATAATTTAAGCTCCTTTCTTAACATGGTAACCTATTTGGTATGGAAGAGGAATACAGTAGACATAACTAAATTTTACGAATGCTTTTGACATTTATAAGAATAGCATATGGAAATAAAGTGGAGAATAGTGGACTAAACAACAATCCAGTTTATGGACTGACAGTCTGCAAGCAAAGAACATTTCTAAATGAACTGGTACCAGATTGGCAGGAAGTTCTTTAAATCAACAAGTAGCATTTGGGTCTAATGCTACTTAAAATTTTTATTAATGGCTAGGATTCAGGTAGACAGATGCAAGGATATCTATCAAATATGCAGGCAATATAAAACCTGGAGACACTACAAACACTTTGTAGAACAAATTTAATATTTAAAGGGATCTAGAGAAATTGGTGGATGCAGCAATAGACAACAACATGAAATTTAACACAGACAAATGTAAGGTGATACACAGAGAGAAGAGAAACCAAATGCACAAATAGAGAAAGGAAGTAAACTATTTTGGTAATTGCACTGCCAAAAAGGATCTGAGGATTATGGTGGACCATGAACTCAACATGAGACAGCCCAGTGCTATCACAAAGGTGGCACGTGCAATTTTAGGTTGTATTAACAGCAGTTTTGTATGCAAGACACAGAAGATGACAGTACTATTTTACTAGATGCAGGATATGCATCAGCTGTAGTACTAGCTGTCACTTCTGGGCACTTATGAAAAATATAGGATGTAGAGAAACTGGATTCATACGAAGATGCTTAAAGCATTGAAAAACAAGTTATTTGAGGAAAGGTGATCAAACTAAGTATGTCACCTTGGAAAAAATATGAAAGATGGTGGATGTCATAGCAGTTTTCTTTTAAAGGCTTCCATAAAGATGGAGAAAACAACTTTTCTCTTGGCACAGATATTGGGGTACACGGCATTCCATTTATAGTGAAGCAAAGCAGATTTAAAAATTAAAATCTCAGGAGAAGATTTCTAATGGTAAGACAAAGAAACAAACTGTGGAACTTGAACTTTAAAGTAGAGGCCAAATAGGTATCTAGAAAAATTTAGAAATAGAAAATCCTGGACTTACGAAGGGAGATTATCTAGATGACCCAGGACAGGGGCGAGCAGTTATTTTGGGCAGGAGGCCACTTACTGAGTTTTGGCAAGCTATTGAGGGCTGCATGAAAGGCAGTCCCGGGCAGATTAATATTAATTTTCTGAATTTTTTAGGGGCCCCGTGGGCCAGATAGAATGGCCTGGCGGGCCGCATCTGGACCCCAGGCTGCATTTTGCCCACCACTCACCGAGGAAGTCCCTACCAACCTTTTGATGACCTACAATTAAGGGTTAGCCATTTGCAACCTTTTGGAACTTGTCCATTATTACTGTTCCATAATATGCTTTTATCAAACCACACACACGCGCTACCCCAAAAAATAATTTTTGAACTCAAGCTGGCAGTAATTTGATGGCGAGCAAACGTTAAAACATGCCTAACTTACTTGTCTGTGTAGCAACAGTCACCATATCAGTTGTGTTTTTCTCTGAAACCAGGCACTTTGTTTGTTTATTCTGCATTTTCTTAACCTGAAAATGGCATTGGAAAAGACAAGGAAATTAACCTTATAAATACAAAGTGACTACTGACACTCAAGTCCACCAACTGTGGTCAGAATGTTTTACAATTTTATCTTCTAATCTGCACAGCAATAGGAAAAGACAGATAATAGGAAGACATTCCAAATGGTGGCACTTTTTTTTTTTTAAATTAAAATATAAAATCACTCATCACACCTTCAGGTTGAATTGCTGCGAATTACACAAGTACTCTGAAGTTCTGAATAAGCTTTCAGTGCTACAGCTGGTTTCTTTTCAGAGTTGATTCACTGTATCTGGGGTTTTTTTGGTTTTTTTTTAAAAAGTGAAAGAAAGGGAAGACGAGGCACTGCCCTCTTTTTATAACTCAGTTAATTAAGAGACATAGGGAAAGGTAGTTTGATCAACCTCACCAAAATAGATAATCATGCTTTATGATAAGGCTCTCTCAACTTGTCACTGCTAGTAATAAGATTGAACTTCCACCCAACAGTTAAATTAAAAAAACAACAGCTAAAGAAAATCCTTTTAGAGCAAAATTAGGCAATCCTGGCCTGTAAATTTTATAAGCAATTTCCTTTTCAAAAAGGATTATGAGCACAGTAAAAAGCTTTGTTTATAGACTCTCTCTCTCCCAATCACTGCAATTTGCATCAAGATCTTCACAATGAGGAGGATATCAAACAGGCAAAATACAGTTCTAATCCAATGCTGCTAGTCTCTACAGCCACATCTACAATAGCATTATGTTGCCACTTGAGTGTACAACATT
Source organism: Caiman crocodilus (assembly GCA_030014935.1). Lineage (NCBI taxonomy): Eukaryota > Metazoa > Chordata > Crocodylia > Alligatoridae > Caiman > Caiman crocodilus. Next base: position 106,577,298 of record JAGPOW010001296.1, read on the forward strand.
CATAAGAAATCCATTTATGGTAAATTTACCTTGTCTGCTTGCATAGAATTCTGTTTATGTCCCTCAGTAATATAATATCCCGTATTATGCCAAGTCTTGATAGCTTGTGGAGACTGTAAAATGAGACTCTCTGGAAATAAGACTTTGGGATTGGGAAAGAGGAAGGAGAAAAGGTGAAACATTCTGAAAGTCATGTAAAAAGCAGTATAAAAGTACTTACTGTCAAAGTTAAATGCATTACCAACTTTTCTTGAACTTCAAATGAACTGCCTTCAATTTATGAGAAAGCTTTGCCTTGAGGGATGAACTAGAGGACTGAAGTCCATGTACATATTTTTATATATGCAACAAACAGTTAAAAAGCTGCTATTTTTAATCAGCGCGGACATGTGGTCATATTGGATAATATGGCAGTTTTCAGTGGTGGCATCAGTGGTTAGATTTGTTTCTGAGTACAACTAAACCAGGTTCAAACTACTATCATCAGATATAGGAACTCTTCTATTTTTGAGGCTGATCACATAGAAGGTATCAGCACAATAATTGTTGCTCTTGGAAACAGGCTCAGTTGGTTACCTTTTACGCCCAGACAGATGGCTTGTTCAACAGCAAAATGGCATCGCCGGCTGGTAACCCTGTCAATAGTGATATTGTGAATTAAATTCAAACCTAAAGTTTCCATAAGCTACAAGTCTTACTCTATAAGGATATCTAGTTATTCCTCTAAGTCAGGGGGTTTTCAACCTTTTTGGGTCAGCATACCCCCAGTGGCCAGTTGAGAAGGCAGGAGTCCCCCAGCAGCCAGTCAATGAGCTGGGGGGTGGGAGAAAACAGGGACACACATACCCTATACCCTCTGCCACTCTGCTCTCGGCCCTGCTGGTGCTGGCCCTGGGACATGGGTGCAGGCTCTGCTCTCGCACCCGCTCACTCTCAATGCCCCCTCAGCCCCACGGTACAGGCTTGGGGGGGGGGGGGGGATAAGGTGGGGCTGGATGGGCCCTGCTGTTACAGGAGGTCTCCAGTGCTTCCCCTGGGTCCTACTGCCCCTGATTCCTGTCATCTTTGACAGGAACCAAGGACAGATACATTTTAGTTTTCTAAATTTTTTTTAGAGGCCCTGTGGGACGGACAGAACGGCCTCACGGGCCTAATGCAGCCTGTAGACTGTATTCTGCCCACCCCTGGTTGAAAACCCCTGCTCCAAGTCAATGCCACACTTCAAAGACAAATGCATTACTAAAAAATAAACAAGAGTTTCTACCCTCTGTTTATGATTTTCATGATAATATTTGAAGGATTACTTGATTAATTCTAAGTTTAATAAGGACGATGAAAGTTTTTTTAATAAAGTTTTAAATTTAATTTCCCAAATAGATTTTAATACAATTAGGACACACAAAAACCCAGGAGTGGTTAATCTGGCCAATTTCTGACTTCCACTGATGCCAAAGTTACTTGTAACTTTGAAAGTCCATTTTGTCACTGCTTGGCTTCCGATGGTAATATCTACACTTGAAAGAGCAGGTATAAAAATATATAATACTCCCTTTCAGTAACATTTGCCAGAAACCACAAAATGCTATCGTAGGAGAGAAAAAAAAAAAAAATCATCAGGCCCTAAGATTATTTGCTCTGTCTCCACTAATGTGGAACAATGAACTGATCACATGAAAAAGCCTAGCATAAGTATGGAAACCAAAACACAGCTTTTAAGTCTATACAAATACCTGTTGAATGTAAATTCTATGTCCACTGGTTCTGAGTTGTAAGACTGTACAAATTCTGGGTTAAGTCTAAGAGCAACTTCTTCTTCATGAATCTATTTTTAACAGGAAAACACAAAACAAAATATCAAGTTATTTACTGGTCTTTCCTTGTCCCCCTATATTTTAGGATTTGAAGACACACAGTACTTTCTTTCCGTCTGACATTTCCCAGACTATTTGTTCCTAGCAGTTGAAACCAAACTCAATCTCTAACACAATTTCATGTTTCTATATGTTTTATAATCTGCTTTTAATAGATAAAATCTATTAGTATTAAGAGAAAAAACAAAAGGTGTAAATTCTTTCAACTATACAGCAGAATAAAGTAGAATCAATCATTTTGGAACATAGGTTAAACAAGTCTAGTTTCATAAATGAAAACTAGATAAAAAAAATCTTAAGTTTTCCTCCTGTAATCTTAAAGGCAACAGAATTTTTTAGCAGAAAAGTTAACTTACCTCTGTAATATAGGCAATATACTCTATTCTATGCTCAGAATATTCTTGACCTTTTAATTTCACTTTGTCACCTATTTAAATAAATTAAATAATGTTAAAATATTTAATGTAAAGATGCAGGTGCAGTGAAATTCTCACTGTGCTGTATACAACTGGTAAAAAAAGGTGGTAGAATAAGGTCCTCCAGAATCCCCATTGTATTAATTAAGTTGCTCCATGTGCGCAACCAGGAGCAAAACCTAAATGCAAAACCTCCAACATCAGTCACTATATATCAATTTGGAACCTACCAGAATGAATAGAGCAACCCAGGACAGGGCAATACTCAAGAGAAAAACCCTATATAGGCTCTAGAGCAAGGGTGGGCAAAATGCATTCTGCAGGCTGGATGTGGCCCACCAGGCCAATCTATCTGGCCCGCAGGGCCCCTAAAAATTTAGAAATTTGCCCCTGGCTGCCTGTCATGTGGCCCTCGATGGCTTGCCAAAACTCATTAAGTGGCTCTCCACCCAAAATAATTCCTGCCTCTGCTCTAGAGGAACCTGTATATCCATGTTAGTATGATGCTGTTCATGGGTTTCTCCATACAGCCTATTATGCAGTACTAGCCTAATGTGACTATGCTGCTTCTAGAGCTGGCGCTTGTGAACCCCTGCTAAGTGCTGCCTTGCAGTATACAGAGAATATTGCTCATCTGCTATTCAGCTCCAACATGTTTATTTATTAAAACCATTACCTATATTTAGGAAAGGTCTGCCTTCTGCCAAACCAGGAACCTCCAGGACCAAGTAGCTCCCATTCCTTTTCAGAGTTATTCCACACATGCTGTAGTCTCTGATCTCCATTTCAGCTTGGATCTCCTCAAGCCACAACACAGCAGAAAACTTTGCTTTATAGTTAGCTAGACTCAATGGCTGCAAATGGAGAAATACTGTGAATTACAGTAACAAATCTAGAAGTCACAGAGGATGGGTTTTAAGTGCTACATAAAATACCTTTTAAACAAATAGCTTAAAAACTGATTGCACAAAACAAAGGTGCACAGTGAGTGGTAACAAAACCACACCTCTAATTCCAAGTCTAGTATTTTAGTCTTTAAGGCATAGGACATTTTTTAAGAAAGGTATCAGGCAACAGGATGGGTTTGGCAAAAGGGCAAGGCTCAATTTGTTATTTCCATACACACATAAGTTGGGATTTTCAAATTACTCTTCATGAGTCATCAGCAGCCTTTTTAGGCTGAGTGCTGGAGTGACCTACTTTGGGTCACAGGCTGGTGCTAAGTCCCAACTGCTGCTGATGCTTTTACGCACAGAAGCATAGAGAGCCTGCAGCTGGTGCTTCTCTTTGGGGCAGCAGAAAAGTACGCGCAGCCAGAGCTTCTCACCGCGGAAGCAAGAGAAAGTAACTGCTGCTAAAGCCTCCCCTACCACTGAAGCCCTATGTCCACAGGCTATAAGTTGCTAACCACTGCCCTAAATCAGTTTGGCAACCAAACCCCACTGGGAATTTAGATAACTCCTTTTGATTGCTCTAAAATTCCTACAATAGTACTTACACTGTTTTACTTATCTCTCTACAGAAGGACTGCTGAATCAATGTACAGGTCAGAAATAGGTGGGTGCTAAGATCCGGCTGCTGCTGCCATTGGTCTCTCACGATGCACAGGGAGAGTGCCCACATCTGATGCCCTGTGCTCCTGAATGCCACCAAAGACCCATGTCCACAGAATGTATCCAAAGGTTTTGTTGGCCAAAATTTGCCAATCCCTAATCCCCATCATTCAATTATGTCTCTAAGCAGTACAGAAGCGAGGCATAGAAAATTAGGGTTGGAAAGGACCTCAGGGGGGTTATCTGGCCCAACCTCCTGCTCAAAACAGGACCATGCCCAACTAGATCATCTCAACTAAGGTTTTGTTTAGCCAGGTCTTAAAAACCTAAAAGGATGGAGAGACTCCACAATCTCTCTGGGTAACCTGTTCCAGTACGTTACTACTCTCCTAATCTAAAGTTCCCTTGCCGCAACTTGAGACCGTTGCTCCTTGTTCTGTTACCTGTTAGCGCTGAGAATAGTTTAGCTCCTTCCTCTTTGGAACCACCCTTCAAGTAGCTGAAGGCTGCTATGAAATCCCCCCTCAGTTTTCTCTTACCAAGACTAATTAATTAAGCCCGGTTCCCTCAGTCTGTCCTTATAAATCATGTGTCCCAGTCCCCTGTCCTTTTTAGCTCCCTGAAGACTTCCCTAAGTCAAGCTGGTCTTTTGCTATACTTGCTAGCTTTCCTGCACATTGGGATGTTTTGTTCCTTTGTGCCCTTATTAAGATTTCTTTGAAGTGCAGCCAACTCTTCTGGACTTCTCTCCCTCTCAGACTGGCCTCCTAGTAGATCCTGCCCATCAGTTCCCTGAGCAAGTCAAAGTCTAAATTTCTGAAAGTCCGGAAAAATGTTTATCTCCAACCTCTTTAAAATCACCCTTCAGGTATTTGAAGACTTATCAAATGCACTGCTGCTAGTTGTCCCCAGAAAACCAAATATCCATGCATATCTGGATATGGCCTTTGAGTCCTAAGAAACTAAGGTGAAGCTACTGATTAGACCCTTAAAAGAATTTTGCTGTTTTGACGTAGACAGCTAATTATTGAAATGAAACCAGAATACATATTTAGAACTTATAAAATGTTCAACTGCAGAGAAGGAAGGTAGCCAGCGACTATACATTCATTTTGATTTAACAGAATGAAGCCAGAGTTGTGTGTGTTTTTTTGCATAAGTAGCTTGAACTCTCTAGCCACTGAGCTAAACTTTCTAGCCATTCAGGACTACGCACTTCATCAAGATATGCTGGGGAACAGATGGGACACATTGCCGAGTTGTGAAACGCTGAGTCTATTACCCACAAAGTAATTTTAAACTGTCTTCAGCCTACTTGACAAATTCCATCTCTCACCCAACATATTTCTGTGAATCCTACATCAACCTTCTCCCAGTTCCTTTCTGGAGTTATTGCTTGTGAAAGAAACATTTCCTCCTCCAGCTTCTGTCATATAGTATAATCTCTCTTATCATGACATTAATACAATTTTCATTCACTTTTCATTTCTTTTAGCCTCCTTTGTTCAGTTATGTGTGGGTTCCACAGGACACTGACTTCCATTAAAGTCAAGGGTGCTTTGCTAGGTTCAGCCTCTTATACTGTAAACTAGCTAAATGCTGGTCAAGAATGACGGGGTGGGAAATGGAGCCCTGTGCCCCACTCATCCAGGTCCATTTCCCCCTTCCCTCCTGCTGTGCGGGGTCTGGGCCCACTGCTCCCACTCCAGCGAGGGCCTGGGCCTGAGGCAGAGGGAAACAGCAGGCCTGGGCCCGAGGCAGAGGGTGTCAGAGGGAAGAAGGCCCAAGGGTGGGAAAAAGCCAGCCCACTGCAGTGATGGTGGGAAGAGTGTGCTTGGGTCCAGCATGGTGAAGGGAGAGTGGGGGAGGAGTGGACCTGGGCCTGAGCAGGGAAGGAGGCCCGCTCCTCCCCTCCTCTCTATGCTACCATGTCGGCCTGGACTCACTGCTCCCCCCTCCCCTCCCACAGCAGTGGGCTGGCTTCTCTCCCCTCTCCCCCCACATTGGGCCCACTCCTCACCCCACCACCATGGCTTTGGTCCTGCAGGCAACAATGACGGAAGGGGGGAGGGGCAGGCAGAGCCCAGCACTGGTGGACTTGTTCCCCCCCTTGGCATCCTGACCCCACCACTCCCCTCCTGTGCTGCTGCTGCCGCCACCTCCAAGGAGCAAGGGGGGGGTGCGAGGGCAGCTCTGGTGACCTCCCCTCCCCTCCCCACTCCATTGTCGCCACCTGCAGGGAGCAGAAGGGGGGTGGTGGTAAGGCCAGCACTGTCCTTGCCCCTCCCCCATTCCATCTGCTGCCTCCAGGGAGCAGGGTGGGGGGGGGGAGGGGAGGCCCCTTGCTCTGTCCCTTGTGCCCCCCACTACACTGCCATCTCCTGTCCTAACACTATTTGCACTCTGATTGGCTGTTTCAGTCAGCCAATCACAGCAAGAATAAAGCATGACAGACAGACAGACAGACAGAATAAGGCTTTTATAATATTAAAATACATGTACAATGTTAGGTGGTCTGTAACTACTGTAACAGTAGCTGCATAGGAACTACTATTTGAGTGCAAGCTGCCATTTATAGAGGGCTGGAAAATGATGTTTTACTAACATATATTTGTACATGCATACCTCCGCAAGAAGAGGCTGAAAAAGCAGTACATCCAATTTCTGTTCCACACATTTTCTTAAACTACTTGGTACAGGATAATGTGGAAGGAAGCTTGGAAGCTGTCTCTTACAGTTTCTAAAATAAAAATTTAAATATTTAATTTATTTGGTATTTTCTCACACTTTTCAGATTCACCAACTGGCTTACATTCATTTTCTTTTATTTCATTTCATTCACATTTTCTCATTGGTATTCATGAAGACACGCATCAAAAATGTGCGATAGACAATCCTATCCCCCTCACCTCAGCCCCCACAGTAATTCTGTCAAAGGGCTTCCTGGGTTTCAATCCTACTAAATATAATCCTAGAGTGTGGACAGAAATAACTTCTGAAACATTTCAAAGGGCTCTAAAACACTTCAAAGAGGTATTATACAGATATGCAGTGACATTTTATAGTTTTGTAGTCAGCAAGTGTGACAAAATGCTACCTACAGGGAACGGGTAATATTCTGGACCCTTCTGTTCTACTGTATGTCTGTATGGGTTGTCAGTCCTTCAGCATCCCAAAACCCAGTATACTGTTTAAGCACCACCTTCTCCCAGTGGCCTGGCTATTGCTCCCTACAACCAATGAGGCTCCTGGCACTTGGGGCACTCCTTGAGGCTCCAGCGCTCAGGACACCCGACACTGATGCATCTAGCACTTCAGGTGCTCCCTGTCTGTTGGGGTGTCACTATTGTCTGTACTCCAGCACAAAGGTGGCTCTGCTCCTGGGGAAGAAAGGGCAAGAGGAAGAATCAGAGGTGGTCAAACCTTCTTGTTGTACCCTAAGGCTGAAGAGCTTGTTATGGTAGGAAGTGGTTTTGAAGTGCTCCAGCCAGGGGGTAGGGAGAAGGACAGGGGCTACATGCATGTCCTTCAGCTGAAGCACTATGTTCTTTAAATATTTCTAGGTCCTAAATATTTCAAATAGTATGTTTGGATTCCAGCCTTTGATTATGCAACCCCAACTGGAAGTGCATTGTGATAACAGTTTTAATTCTACCATCTTTGCCATTCATGTACAAAAACAGCTTGCATATCTTTAACAAACAGACCCAGCTAAAGGGTTGAGATCAGTCCACTAGAAAAATTTCTACCAATGCAACTTAAAAAAACCTCCAGTTAATTTAATTTTACAAAATAACAGCAATTAACACTATGGATAAAGCTAGTTCAGTACATAAAATCTGTCCTAGAATTAGTTACAAATATACTTTGCTTGCATCATATAAAAGATAAGCCCTTCTAGCAAACAAAGTCAAATTGATTTTTGTGATTTATTTCACAGTACCTTCTGTTCCGTTCCGTTATAACCACTGTTGTCTTTATGTTTTGAGGCTCTGTAGTAATATTATGCTTTCTTGAAGAGAATGGTTGAGTGGCAGCTATTAGCAATTCTTCTTCATTTATTACAGTCACTTCAAGATAACGTCCAATAATAAAATCAGAAAAACAAAGCAACAGGAGTTCTTTGCAGTGCCCAGGGTTTCTTTAAGTAAACAAAAATAAGCAGATTTACCTTTTTATTTAGCTAATAAAATTTTGTTGAAAGACACTACATTTTTCCTTTTAATGACACTACTGGAAAGTGAAGCAGTAGCTGATTTAAATGAAGTTCTTAATATATAAACTTTGGAAGTGCTTCGCTGGAGTTCACTTAACATTCCCCTTCCTTCCCCACAAAAATGTACCCCTTTTTAAAGCCCTGCATTTACTCACATACAACATGCCTCTAAATAAGACTCCTTCAGTTTTCAGAAGGCAGAATGATGTAAAGGTTTTGTTTTTTTTTTGTTTGTTTTTTTTTGCTATTAGTGAAAACACCGGTAGCCACAGCAGGGGTAGAAGATAGCAAGGGACAACCTGTGGCTGCTCTTAATAGTCTGGCTCAGGGGCTGGTGACCTTTAACAACTGGAACCTAGCTCTAGTGGCACCTCACCAGCAGGGGAGCTTTCCCCATGTCCATTCCAGACAACTTGGAGCTGCACCTGTGCTGCCACTGCTTTCCTCTCTCCCCCCACCTGAGTTGTGGACCAGCTTCCAGCTCATGGGGAACTGCACCAGGACCAGGTATCGGCATACTGCGTCCATGCTGCTGCTTCTCCTTGCTTCCCCTCACACCATTGGGCTGCAGTGGAGGAACAGCTGAAAGCAGCCCAGCTCTAATGCAGTGCCCTACCAGTTGAAACTTGCATCAATGCTGCAGCTGGGCATACTTTCCCTTTCCCCATTTCACAGATTGTAGAATTGGAAGAGACCATGAAGGATCTGACCCCTGCCCCAGGCAGGAAAAATAACGGAGGTCAGATGACCCCAGCCAGGTGCCTATTTAGCCTCCTCTTGAAGACCTCCAAGCTAAGTAATAGCACCATCTCTCTTGGCAGCCCACTCCAGATTCTGGCACTCTTACTGTGAAAAATTTCCTCCTAATGTACAACCTGAATCTACTATTCACTAGTTTGTACCCATTATTCCTAGTTACTCCTAGGTGTGCCCTGGTAAATAGTGCATCTCCAATTCTCTGTTGTCCACCCTTAATAAACTTATAAGCGGCTACTATGTCTCCCCTCTGCTAAAGAGCATTCAATCTCCTACTCCAGACACTTGCTAAGTCAGTAGCATCATCTGCAGCAGGAGTTTCAGCTGCTACTAACTCAGCAGCTTGAACTTGAGGGTATCCCAGGGCTTGGTGGCTGTATTTCCTCACTTAACACATGCACCCCAAATTGCAGCAACTTATTTTTGGAAAAAAGGTGTCCGTGGTATATGAAAATACAATACTAAATTCCAAAAAATATCCAAAGTCTTTATGTCAAAATTTAAAATGTTGCTGTGCTTTGAGAAATTTCTCTGAAAATGTTGTTCCCACCATAGTCTCAAAAAACTCTACTGTTCCTATAAGTGAAAGGAACACATTTTCACATTTAGCAAAATATATTTCCAACATTTAGCCCCTCTCTACTGCTGACTGGCATTCTGGATGAGTATCTCTCTTACCCTACAGCAGTAGATATTTTGTTCTCATTAGTTACTGCTATACATTTAAGCTTTCTGTGTTAATCAGTGATATATTTTTAGAGGTTTCTTTTCCTTAAAGTATCATGAATAGTGAACACTTTACTGGATGACAAGTATTCATCATACACTTCGAATAACTTGCAGAAAAAGTGGAAGACGCTTGGCCTCATTTTTTCATCTCTCAAATATTTGGTTTTTGTCACTAGACAAGGGAAACAGTAGCACAGGAAAAAAAAAAAAAGCAAGAGCACAAATTCCTTCAAAGTAAAATTTGAGGGTGCATGCTCCATACTATCATAGCTCTTACCCTGAAACATCTATTTATTTCATTCCCTCTTTTCCTCACTGAACTGGCCCTATGTCAAGCTCTCTTCATGCGTTTCTAACTTCACAACTGGGTATTGCATAGTCAAAGCAAAAGCCACTGTTAAAGCTTTAAGCTTGCCTTACTTCTTAGCAAGATGTTAGCTTTTATGAAGACCACTGTGCTGCTGTGGCTAGCTTGTACTTCACTGCAGTAATTCAGTGGGGCCCTGCTGGGGACAGCTTTCAGGGGCAACATGATGATCAATGGCTGTGTATGCTTTACTAGCATTATTACTTCTATATTAATTTTTTCCATTGATTTTTAAACAGCAATCAATCAGAACTACATGTTAAAATGCAGGTGACTTAAATTAAAATAGGAGGTTTCTGTGTCACAAATTAGGAAGAGATTAGTTGAATTTAGCTTTCACATATTCTCACACTACTCCTCTTACAGTCAATGATTTGTGCCTGAGAACCTGATGTCAATATTGGGACCGCTGGCCACTTTTTAAAACATGTACTCATGATTCATAGCAGCTAAAATAAAGAAAAACACACCTACATGGCAGTACACATGATCACAATGGAAGTCCTTCCACCTGGTGGTATGGAGATTTCCTCACTAGCACAAATCTCAAGTACTGGTGGTTCAGTCACACTTTCTCTTTGTCCATTTTCTTTATTGCAAGAGTTTTTGTTTTCTCTAACACAGTTTTCATTCTGTCTTGCTAAATTTGGATCCTCAGGATTAGTTTCTTCTGTAGTAAACAAATGACAGTAAGCTGTACTATTGTAAAGCAGAACAATGAGGCCCGCTCGAAACATTCCAATATTTAAGAAGTTGGATGCTGCATTTATTTACGCTCAACTCTCACAGGTACCTTTCAGGACTCCATTCCTGGTAACTGGTGTGTTATTCAATGACTGCCAAACCATTTTGCTGCTTTCATCAAGTAACTTAACGACCCCTTTTGAGAGGCTCTCTTGCTTTAAAGGGAGAGACGAGGAAGATGGTGATTTCTTCTGGTCTTTTTCAGGCACTGGAAAGCTAAACTGCTTTTCTTTTACCCAGCCAGCTAATCTGCAACTGATTAAGGAGTGTGGCTCATTTCCTTTATTCCTAGAAGTAGTTAACAGTTAAATATGGACTTAATTATCTATAAAATAACATTTACAAGAAAACAACTTTACTTGCATCATAGAACACACTAATTAATGCTGGGCCAGCTTCAGTTACATTTTGATGCCCTACCCTCAATAGATACAAACTTTACTGAAAAACTTTTTTGGGTATTTTTTTTAAACTCCAGAGGATTCAATGAAGCAGCTCTCAATCTTTGTAGGCTCCTGGCTTTCCACTATAGCAGAAGTGGGCAATTATGTCAGCTGGAGGGCCACAAAATGATTCTGGTGAGCTGTTGAGGGTTGCAAAGGTAGACCCACCCTTTGACAGGCGCTCCACCCCTGGTTGCTATGTTGGGACCAAAAGTCCTGTCCAAACCCCTGACCTTTGCCTCTGGAAGAACCTCTCCTTGCCCCCCCCACTAGTACTCCTAGGGGGTTACCATCTTGGAGTCCCCCAAAAAGGAAGTACTCCTTTTGGTAAGGGGTATGGGTGGATGTGGTGTTTGTGGGAAGTGTGGGGGAAGGCATGGGTAGGCACAGGATTTGTGGAAGGGTGTTCAGCACTTAACTCCTGGTGCAGGGATGGGGCTAGAAGGGAGGAAAAAGTACTTTGTTCATGGCACAGAAAAGGCAGGGATGATCATGATCTTACCTCCTTGCACTGGATCTGGGCACTGGCAAGCCTGCATTTAGCTCCTCACACAGGGGGAGGAGCAAGCATTTAGCTCCTCACAGAGGCTAGCGGGGACAAGGTAAGCTTACTTCCTTTCTCTATAGCCACGCAGAGAAGAACCTGCATTTACCCTCTTGCATAGGGGCTGGGTAGGGAAAGAGCAAGTGCTTATCTCCTTGTAGCCTGTGGCACCCTTGAAAGGATCTAATTATATACCTGTTAAGAATCATGTTAAAACCTCATAGATACCCAGAATCAGTAAGTGGGACCTCTGGGTAACATTCTGATACACCTTAACCACTGGTCAATGATTAGAGTGTCTCCCTATAATGAAAGGTAGCAAATTGCTGAGATACGTAGGGCTCTAGTGGATGTTATTTTTGTTAAGCTATAGGTAGGTTGCTTTACAGAACATATTGCAACATTCATGATCACAAGTACACAGCCCCTGAACAGAATGAGACAAGCTCAATTTACAGCCAGAAGCTAATATGGGGTTGCTTCTTGGCTCCTCCTGACTCCAGGGGAGCTGTAAACAGGAGGAGCTCAGTGATAGACCTGTCAGTTCAGCTGTTGCTGGATGAGACCAGAGGCTAATGCAGTGGCAGGCTGTCTCTGGTCTGGGGCTGCCTGCAAACCAGGCATTTTACAAGGCTGCTGCTGGTCCAGCACCAGCAGCTCTTTAAAGATCCTAGGCAACTCAAGACCAGAGATCAGCCATGCAGTGGTCTCCAGTCTTAGGCTGCCTGTAGGCTGGGAACTTTAATGTTCCTGGCTTGCAGGCATGAGAAGCTCATCAAAGCACTTACAACTTTGGGGCACCAGAAGTCCTTTAATGTTCCTGGCTCACAGGAAGCCCCACTTCCCTTGCAGCCAGTGGCAAGAGGGGCAGAGCTGCCCAGCCCCTGGTTGCTGCAGGGCTTCTTTTGATGACTCACTGACTGGGAGGGCTGGCAGGGATTCTACCTGTCGTTTACTCTCCCTCCTCTTTGGAGCATAGAGCACTGTGGCATACTGACAGGTTTGGGGGGTGGGGGCGGAAGAGAGGAGTGGAATGTCTTAAGACCTGCACAGATGCTATATTTGTAGCAAGCAAAGCTTTTCACAACTAAGTTGCTGTTGTTTTGCAACAGATCTGTTAGAGAAATACAAATAAAAAGGTTTAACTACATTTTAGAGATTACTTCAACATGAAAGAATGGTTTATTTGCCATAAGACTTTAAACAAATTGCTTAATTCTCTGCAGTTTATCCATACATGAAAATGAGCAGCACTGCTTGCTTATGCCATGGAGTAGTAGTCTGGTTTAGGAGCGGCTTTTTAATCTGAGGATCTGAAAATGCCACTTGCAAAGCATCGTTTGAAGAGAAGACTGGTTCAGTGAAATGTGGACTAAGGATTAATTTTATAAAGTGAATAGATTAAGATGAACACTGAGAAGTCAGCAATGACTGAATCAATTTAGTTTGGAAAGCTGATAGGAATGTCATTTCTGTATTTCTTATATGCATAAGGGTAAAAAAATTCAGACAGTCTAAAATGACGCATAAGAATGATGAAGAAAAGAGATAGACGGTCAAAAGGCAAAACTCATGTAAAAATAATTGAAAGATCTTACTCTATCCAGATGATCAAGTTCTTATTCTCCCCTAGCTTAAGCATTCCAAAATTAGTCATTTTTGTGACCTCCAATCCTTCTTTGTCTCTCATTATATTTTTGTATGGCTCATCCACATTTATTTCATTAGAGGGAAAGAATCTGTAAGCAATCAGAATTACACTTGTGTTGAAGCAAAGATAGAAGGGTAGATTTAGCAGAATATCAGAATTACTTTATCTAAAATTCCATAAAATTTACACATTTCCACCAATGTTTGAGAAGAGACTCCAAATCACTATCACCTAACATCCCATACCTCTTAAGTTATTAAATTATAACCAAGTTACGTTTGTTAGTTGAAAAAAAATTGAATGAAAGATATACGAAATGTGGGGGGTGGAAGGGGGAAAGAAGAGGGGAGGAAAATGGACACAGGACATACCCCATCATGGTCAAATACCCACAAATCTTCTTCAGCAAGAAAGGAAATTTTATCAATACCCTAGGTGTAGCTTATAATGGCTTTCAAACAGACTCACACTGAAGTCAACAAAAGGAAATCTTTGTAACTTCAATGCGAGTTAGACCAGGCCCTACATCAGGCAAGATGGTCATTTTTTTTCCAAGAAAATCTGAATACCAAAAGGAACTTTACTGGAAAGTGGCAAGTAAAATCATGGGTTGGGCCATTCTAATCAATCTCGCTTCTTTTACTCCATTTTGCTAATTATCTCTACATACCATTCTTAGTACAGATGCTGCTGGTAGTTTGAAGAGAAAAGCCTGGGGGGGAGAGAGGTGGAGGAGAACCATACCAACACCCCTCCCTGAAAAAAAAAGTTTCTCCTCCAGGAACAAGCAAAATCAAACAAAGCCAAGGCAAACCAAGCTAAAATACATATGCTGTTCCTGGTTGGGTTCGTGACTATACCACACACCCTTCTGACTTTGTTTCCAGTTGAAATCATTAAAATAGTTCCTACTTTCAAGATCATAATTCTGTTCAATTACTAACAATAGGGTTTTTTTTGTTTTTTTTTTTAATGTTTTCAACTGCTTTTCATTTCTTCTTTGGAATTTTCCTCCTTGGAATTCCTTATCAAGATAACTGCATTTTTCTGCAGTTATCTAAGGCAATCGGAAATAAACATTCCTTGTAATTTTCTTTAATACTTAAAAACAAACTCCATTACAATCGCATTAGATACCTCTTAGAATAGCGCGACACTTGCTAGAAATCCATTGTTATACTTTAGCTTGTTGAGAAAGACACTGAAACAGTGTGGGGGGACGGGACAATAGCTGTTGCTTTAATTTTTAAAAATAAATATTTGAATCACGTTATGGTACCATATTTACCTGAATCCAAGGCTACCTCCAATTTAAGATGACCTACTCAATAATTAGATTCAATAAATGGAAAAATTATAAATGTATTATAATTTTCCAGGGTTGCTGGCTGTGGGCACGTTGGTCTAAGGACATAGACAGGCAATGTTCTTTGGGTAGATGTGATATTTTTTTTATTTAGACCAACTGAATAATTGGTAAAAGTATTATCTGAAAGCTTTCAGGCACAAACATCCTTCTCCAGGCACAAGGAGACTCTACAGTCTTCCTATGCCTGAGGAAGTGCATTTGTGCCAAAAGGTTATAAAAAGCATTGTAATTTTCCATATGTAGAAGGGACTGAATTAGTAGGTCATCTTAAATTGGTCTCTCCTGCTGCTTTTCCCACCACAGCTAAGGGGAAGAGCAAAGGGTCAGACCCTTGCCTCTCACCCTCCCTGCCTGCAACTCTGCCTCTTGTCCCCATGTAACCGAGCCTGTCCTTCCAAATGCCTACCTCCCTGACATTTGTCCTCAGCTGCCCTCTCCACCCACGCCCATCCCTGAATACTGCCCTTTTTGTCCTCCCCACTTACCTTGCACTACAGCTTTGCTCCAGCTCTGGGACACTCAACAGCAGCAGGAGCCCCAGTCCAGCCTGAGCCTCAGCCCATCCCAGCCAGAAGCAGCAGTGGCTTTCAGCTGACTGTACTCA
Source organism: Caiman crocodilus (assembly GCA_030014935.1). NCBI lineage: Eukaryota > Metazoa > Chordata > Crocodylia > Alligatoridae > Caiman > Caiman crocodilus. Next base: position 106,592,561 of record JAGPOW010001296.1, read on the forward strand.
GGCTGGAGGGACAGAAGCTGGAGCAGACTGTAGGGAGGGAAAAAGGGGGGTACACAGGCATCAGGGGGAGGTGAAGTGGGGGAGTAAGTTGTCAAACAAGCCATTTAGGTCTGGGGCAGCTCAGCTCTGGCTTTGGCCCCAAGCCAGTACTCAAATCCAAGATTAGGCTCTCTCCCCCTTCCTCTGGTGACTTGGAGGAAAAAAAAACCAACTCATTTTGGATTTCAGTAAATACCTTTACTGCACAGACTTGATCAGGAAGCCAAAGATTAAGCTAATTTATAAGCAAACTAAGAAGAAATACAAGTGAATATATGGTTGTACAGAATGTCAAATGATACAACAGTGAGGACATTAAACAGCTGTATATATTGTTGCAGGAAGCTGCTAGTGGTATCAAAGATAAAAATAAATACTCAGAAATATAGCTCTGCCTGTAGCCAACGCAAATTACTACTAAATGAGCTTAAAATGAGCTGTCATTGGAACTGCCTGTGTAGAACCTACAGGTGGTTCTTTAAAATAGACTTCAGAAGTTGTGTGCTTATATAATTATATTCATCCTGTTTTAAGAGGTGGAAGAAAAGAGATTTTACTCCAAACATGAGAAATGTCTTCTTACCCATTCTTGTCTGCTGGGGCCATGCAAAGTGCTCTCCAAATGTAACATGATTGGTTACTCTCCACGATCACTACATTGACCATATCATTTTTACAAGGTGAATAACCGTCAGGTAGTCTTAGTGAATCCAGAGTGAAAAATATGCTATCATCTACAACACCAGTTCTTCCAGAAACACTGGAAATACGAACCTGTAATCATTACATACAGAAACATACTAAATGCCACATGCCTAACTTACAGAGAAATTAAATTACATGGCTGTGCTATACCTTTACAATATTCATGCCATAATGATATAAGCATCCCAATGACTACTGAAGAGAACAGAAACCCCATATTTCAACTAGTATTTCAAGAAAAGTCAGCATACTCTATATATACACACACAAACACATATTAGATAAGGTCATAATTTGCTTAACTGCATGACTCAATGCCAGTCCCAATTTGTTGCTTATTTCTTACTCTTTAAAAACATTAGTTATCTGCATATTGCTTAAAGACAGGTAAGAGCCTTTTACAAATTGAATAATGGCTCTTATAGGTAACTTGGTTGTGCTAACTACCTACTCAGCAGTAGAAATGCTGAAGGGGATGCAGCTGTCACAGGGGTATTAGAAACTTTGCAAATGAGAGGAGTTAGTTCTGGAGCTGTTAATATCACAGCAGAGACAACCCTATTTGCTTAATAGGCACTGCTTACATTAAGTAGTCCAAAAAGTGTAAACTCTCATTAATGTAGTGTCTCTTCAGTCCTGAGGAAATATAATCCATTTAAATCATAGAAAAACAGGGCTGGAAAGGATTGTAGGATATCTAATCCAACCCTTTACTCGAGGCAGGACCATCTCAGACTACATTAACCCAGGCAAATGACTACATCATCCCAGGCAAATGTTTATTTAACCAGATTTAACAAATGTCCAACCCCCCCTCCCCCCGAGTAGCATGTTCCAATGTTTAAAAAAGTGAGAAAGTAATATCCAATCTAAATTTCTCATGCTGCAATTTTAGACTATTACCACTTGTCCTTTTCTCTGATGCCATGGATAACAAATTAACCATCTTCTGTACAATATAGGGATGTAAATACTGATTAAATAAATATTTGTTTAACCTTTTGTAATTACAACAGGTTATGTGATTAATCAGTTGGGCACAGGAATGGGGATGAGTATGACAGTGCTAGGCTCCAGCCTGTGGATCTGCAAAGTTGGGGGGTGTGAGGGTAGGATGATGATGCCGAGTCCCGGGCTAGCACCTGCACTCCTGCCCTGCTCTGCCATGTTGGAGGGGCAGCATCCACACTCTCACAGGAAGGAGTGGGGAAGGGATGGCCAGCCAGTAGGCAGCCAAGGCCTTTATCAGAAGGGTTATGTGAAACAGCACCATTTCGCTTTCACTTCCGTTTCTACAGAACAGCTGTTTGTTTAGAGTTCTGTTTAGTTTTGAAAGTACTGCTCCATTTTGTTTTGTTGAAACGTCAAAACAGTTAAACAGTTTCGCCCGTAGGCTACACTGGGGAAGCACGAAACTGCCTATAACTTTGTCATTTCTAGACTGATTTAGATTAAACTTACAGGGAAGGTAGCCCCTTCTAAGGGCATGAAGTCTACCAAGTTTCAAGGAGACAGGTGCAGAGGTTTTTGGGAAACTGCACCTCAATGTTATGACAAGCAAAACTGTCACTTGCTGGCAGTGGCAACCTCCTGTCATCCGACAGGTGAAATCTGGGGGCCCACACCTCTGGGAGGGCTGCAAGGCAATGCTGGATTCCTTCTGGGGGTGCAGTCCCTGATCTGTCTGCTGGGTGACAAGAGGCTGCTGCTACTGCCTGGGACTGGCATTGGGCGCAGCCTGCATGCACCCAGCGCAGGGAAGACTGGTACAGCTGCTGGCCTTAGGTGGCAGAACCAGCCTCCTGTGGTATGGCAGGCAAATTGGGGGCTTGAATCTCTAGGAAGAGTCCAGCACAGCCCCTACAGGGATGTGTGGGGGCCCGTGATCTGCCTGCTGGATGACAAGAAGCTGCTGCTGCTGGCTGGGGCCAGCAGCACCAGTCTTCCTGGCACTGGGTGCAGACTGTGCCCGGTGCCAGTCCCAGGCAGCGGGAGCATCCTCCTGTGATCTGGCAAGCAGGTCAGGGACCTGCCCGCACCCCTGGGAGGAGTCTGACAGAGCACCACAGCCCGCCTGGGGATGCAGGCCCCTGATTTGCTTGCCAGATCACAGGAGGCTTCTCCTGCCACCTACAACTGACAGTAGCACCAATCTTCCCAGTGCTGTGTGCGGGCTGCTCCTCTCCCTCTCCTCATTCCCCTGCCTCCCTCCCTTCTTCCTGCCCTGCTGGCATTCTGGCTTCTGTTGGTGCACTGCAGGGCTTCCTTTCCCCACTCCCTTCTCTCCTGGACTGCACCAGGCTCCAGGCTAAATGGCAACTGGTAAGCTTATTGCTGAGCTGATCAGTTAAATGATTGTTTAACTGCTTATATTTCTAGTACAATCACCCTTTCTGCATTTGAATATTGTTCTTAAATCCCCCTTCAATCTTCTTTTCTTCAAACTAATAATCCGAGTTCATTCATCTTTTCCTCATATATCATGTTTCCCAGACTTCTAATCATTTTTGTTCCTTCAACCCCCTTTATGAAATCCTGGATCCACCCATGTATTCAAGCATCCATTTTTCGATTATTATCACTTAAAGCCAGAATGCTTGAAGGACCATCAAAGCAAATATAATAAAACCCAGAGCCAAGTAGTCATGGTATTTGTTAGTTCTGGATTAAGAATGTAATTCTGTATGCCCACACCTGAAGTGGAGCTGCAAACAACCAACATGATCCTGGTATTCGTCACATTTCTGGCAAACAATAGAAATGGCAAAATTCCTCATATGGTTTAAACTAAAGCACACTGCCTTTTCAAATATTCTGTTTAAAAAAATAATGCCATGTTGACTTATTATCAAAATACATATTATGATAGTGGACTTACTAACATCAACAACCTCTTCTCTTCCCATAACATGGGCCAAAATATTTCTCCGTCATAAGTGAAAAATAATATGCAAATACAGACCTTGTCCACTCGCTTGTATCTAAGTGGCTTTATAGAGACTGCTTCACTGCTCCATGTTGTTGGATTAATAAAATATTCAGCTTGTACCCAATCACCTTTATAAGGGTCAAATCCTAAGAGAACAGCAAATTTTTTTATAAGTTTAATAATTAAGAGCAGACACTTGGCACTCCATTGTCAAAGAGTGTAGAGATCATCCTGTGCAGATAGGCAATTTTGACACAACTTAAAGGACTTTAAATTGACCTGCAAAAACGTGCTGCAAGCACATTTATTACAGGGCTATATATGGCTTGCTTCACATGGCAGGATGCAGATTAGAATATTGGCACTGGAGTTTAACTTCATTTGGTATGTGTATGTTCACACCCAAAGTGAATTTAATCTTAAGCTAAACTTGTAAGGGTCAAAACGTTAAATTTTTCTCTTGTATTTCCCCTGCTTTTTAAGACATTGCTCGGAGACGCAAACCTTGGTTAGGCCACAAGCTCTGCATGGAAAGCTCTCTGTGCCTGTACAGAGCTCCTCTGAAGTCAGGAGATCTCATCTACCACCAAAGAAGTCAGTAAGTCAGAGACTTGTTTTCTGCCTCTCATAAAATCTGAAATTAAGATTTACTCTTTCTACTTTCTAGATAGCAGTTGATGAAATAGGTTGTTACCTATGAAAGCTCATGACTCTCTGAACCAGTTAGTCCCTAAGGGCTCCTATTTACATGCGGGGAGCCTGCTCTGGTGTGCTGTAATTCCAGCACATCAGAGAAGACTCAATGAATTGAGTCTACTAGAGTGTGGAAATGAATGCGCTACAGCAGCCTCCAGAGTCAGTGTCCTCGTGCTGAAAAATGGCAGTGGGGCGCTTTAAACTAAAACTCGTTCAACGAGCTTTAGTTCAAAGTGCCCCACCATTTTTCAGCGCAGGGACACTGATACACTTGACACTCCAGGTGCTTTTAATTAGCACGGGTCTTGAAGCTGTGCTAATTAAAGTGCCTCCCTCCACCTCCCCTAACCTCCAGAGAACATGTCTAAATGCCCTAAAGTGTTACTCTACTGTAATTTGTTCCTGACTTTCTGGATAGCCACCTTTTATTTTCTTAAGGTCATACAGAAGGTTTCAGCCTGTAGCAAAACTCTCCTTGGATCAGTGTGGGATGCAGCCTGTACCATAGTATCTAAGGTCAGAGGGGCCTAAAGCAGGCCATCTAGTCTGACCCGCCACCAATGGCAGGAACGAGTGCCAGGGTCACAGGACCCCAGCCAAGTACCTCTCTAATCTACTCTTAAAGATGCCCAAGGTAGGAGCAAGGACAACTTCCCTAGGAAGCTGGTTCCACATTCTAGCTACCCTAACTGTGAAGTAGTGTTTCCTAATATCCAACCTAAACCTGCTCTCCAGTAACTTGTGACCATTGGTCTTAGTTACCCCTGGTGGTGCCCAGGAAAAAAGAGCCTGCCCTATTTCCTGCTGATCGCCTCTCAGCAGCTTATAGGCAGCCAGCAGGTCCCCCCTCAGCCTCCGTTTACTGAGGCTGAACAGGTTCAGGTCCCTCAGACACGCCCCATAAGGCCTATCCTGCTGCCCACATATGAAACTAGTGGCCCTCCTCTGGACCCTCTCCAGGTCGTCCACATCCCTCCTTAAGTGGGATACGTAAATTTTCTTAAAAAGGAACTAGAAAAAATTATTAGGTAGCCTTTCTTCTTATTATTATAATAATACCCACTGCAAAATATTTACTTTTGAGGATGTTATGAAACTGCTCAGTAACATTATCTGTATTTAGAGTAACGGATGATGACCCGAATCATGAAGAGGAATTCTCTCTCACACAGAGATAAAAGTTCAATTTCCAACTGATTCCTAAATAAACAAGCACCTTTCTTCATTCAAATCATTACATTCACAGGAATTATCCCAACAGAAACGCACATTTTTAGAAGGTGTTCAACACATTTAACAAAGACATCTCTGGAATGTCTAAAACATTATGAAAAAGACCCCCAAAACCCACATACCTTCACAAACCTCTTCCACTGTAAAAAAGGTTGTTTGATTAATATAGCCACTGCTCTTAGTGAGAGATGTAATGTTTCCAATTAACATTTTTGTGTTCAATTTAGAAGAATCACAAGTTGGATCACTATCATCATCCCAGTTGTTGAAGACAGGTTCTACCTGTGAAATAAATCCCACAGTTAATATTTCCATTTTATAACCTACAGCGACACTGTCCTGTCCAATAACAGGCACCACATTATTTTAGGTATTATCAACTATCTAAAAAAAAAAAATCAAATCCCTTCTATTCATTACCTGATTGCATATACCTGCTTAATTATCAAAGATGTTCACTTATAAGATTAACAATTTATTACCGTGTATTAATAATTTACTTACCATGTAAGAGAGGCAAGTAATTTCCTTTTTAAACTTTTTTCTTTTAACTCCTTCAGTATTGATAGGGAAAAAGCAGGCAGACTGTGCTGGATCTTTGGGATAAGCCTATCTAACTTGTCTTCTCAGTGTCACGAGCAAGGCCCAAAGTGCTCTAGTGGCCTACCCCAGGCCATGAATGTGACATCCCCTCCCCAAATTACCAACAAGGGAAAGACCCTGGAGGTAGCTGAGCACTTCCCCTGCCTCAGTAGCTTTTAAAAAAAGCAAAGGGTGATGAGGAGATCCAGAACAGGATCCAGCAAACACGTGCCTCCTTTGGACATTACTTTAGCATGTCTTTATTCACCCCAATCTCCAGGAAGTTACCAAGATCCAGATCTACAAAGTAGCCATCATTCCCACTCTCCTCTACAGATATGAAACATAAGCGATCCTATCATTGTCATCTCAAGAACCTGGAAGCATATAACCAACAATGCCTCTGCAAAATCCTCCACATCAAGTGGGAAGATTACTGCAAAAATGCCAACATTTTTGCTAAAGCCAATGTTACCAGCATTGAGTTGGTGATCCTCAGGCACCTACTTTGCTGGACTGCACACTGTGTGCAGACGCTCCCAAAACAAGTGCTCTACTCCCAGCATTATAGCAGCTCAAGATCTTGCAGTGGCCAGAGAAAATGCTACAAGGACTCTTTGTATGCATAGCACGAGAAGACATATGATGACATCATAAACTGGGAGGAGGTGGCTACCAAATGACTCCAATGGCACTGCATCCTGAACCAAGTGGCAGCCCGTTTCAAGGTAAAACATCTTGCACTCTGAAGCAGAGAGAGAGCAGAGGAAGGAAAAGAAAAGGAAAGGAATCCCAACCTGCAGCCTACTCTCCCCTGCAGAAATACCTGCAGCTTCTGCAGACAGATCCGCGACTCAAGGATTAAAACCTTAAATTACTTCAAAACCCACCAATAAGCTGTGATAGAGATAATCCTTGAATCGAAAGATTGCTGACAATTACTCCTGGAAATTATCAGGATGTGCAGGACCAGGCCCTTCATGCCCCAAGAAAATGTCACATGTTGTCCCACCTGCTGATGCTTCAGGACAATGGATAAACATGCGTTTCACATGAAGCTGACAGCTGTCCTGAGACGCATCCCAACACAGCTTATCTACTTCATTTGGTAAAATAAATTTCTAGCCCTGTGACCGGCTCATGGGTAACTGGACCACAGGAGATTGTTCAAAGGAGCAATACTAACAGAGAATTAAAACAAAACAATCCTAAGACGTGGTTGGGGGAAAGGAAAGAAGGGCTGTGCTGCAATCTAATGAGCACCTATAAGGACTTACAAAGGGGTCAAATGTTGGAGAAAACTTTTAAATCTTCTCAAACTGAAAAGTGTACTTGAGTGGAAAAATCAGATATGGAGAGATTTCATTTGATGAGCTCAAAATCCAACTCCAATTTGGAGCACTTCAGCTCCATGCAGGTGTGTGAAGCTACACCCACCCGCTGGAGCACTTAAAAAATGGCCACAAAGACATAGAGGTGAAGCACTCTAGCCAAGTGACCAGAAAGCAGAAATCCCTATGTACCACTTATTTTCTGGTCACTAAAGAGTTATCTCCCTTACCTGTGAATGTAATTTAACAGTAAGGATGAAAAGGGAAGTTATCTAGACTGCTGTAGAAACAAAACAGAAAATAAAGCAAAAGACAAGAACAAATTACATTTTCTGCAGTGCTTTAACGTTTGCACAGTTGAAATCAATAGCATTTTCATTCCTTTTCTTCAAAACAAAGCCCGTCCCCAACTCACACTCACACTCTCTCTCAAACTGGGTGCATCACGATACTGTAAAATGAGCAAAAAATTTGTACTATGTATACCATTGGTTTTTCTTGGTGGATGATAATGTGAGTGTACATATGAATAAGCAATGTTTTCATACCAATGTTCTAATCAAATATCAATTTTATTTTAAATAAAGCACAGGCTGCAATTGTGCTGTATCTCTTGAGATGTAACAAGCAACCTACAGTCTTGGTAGAGAAGTCGCATGAGTAGTTTTAAAGCATCACTGTATCTTCTTAATCTCTGGCTACTCCCTGATAGAAACTGATATTCTAGTTTAGTTTGGAGAATTCAGGGAGATACTATAACCATCATCAGCTACCTTATGGTAGCCAATTCCTTCCACTCTGAAGACTTGAGGCTTTAAACGGGATCTACACCAGAACAGCTTATGGCAGCCCTATGCACTACCCATGTCCATTCAGAAGACAATTCCCAATTGCATTCTGTAGGGAGCCTGACCCTGTACATTTGTTAGGCATACTCCGAGAACACCTGCTGGCCTGAGCCCCTCTGGAGACTCAAAAGGAGAAACAGTTCCTGGAACTAACTTGGCCTTAGGCACAAGTAAAACAGTGCTGCCGCTCAGCCTCATCAAAATGGAGGTGCTTTGGGCATGAGCAGAATCAGAACTTCTAGATGTCAGGAAACTTTGAGGTTGGAATTGAAGCACCTTTGAAGTTCAAGCACCTCCAGGATTATACAGCAGCTAAACAGGAGTTTATAGGATTACAACTTCAGACTTCAGCATCTCTCTCAATTGAAGTATGAAAGCCATTTTCTTAGACCTGCTCCCCCAATTTCTTGCTTTAAACAATGCTCTACACTTACCCTGACTTACTTTTCTGAAGATTATTCATATTATACAATTTATGAAAATACATGTACATTCAGGTATTACTAAGAGTAATATAACTGAAAATTTGACAGTGTCTATGAAAAACAAACAAATTTCATTAATTTTTTGCAAAAGTTTGTCCTTCATTTCATTAACCATTTTTTCTTTCTTTCTTTTTTTTTTTTTTTTTTTTTTTTTAAAAGAAAACAACTCTGGAAGCATCAGTGAGCCTTGTATTATCCCACATTTTGCTGTTGGTTCTGAGAGTTTAAGTATGTAAACCAGTGGTTCTCAACTTTTTTTACACTTGAGGCTCCCCTTGGAAAATGCCACCTATTAGTTTTCACTCACGTTTTAACTACAGTAAAATAACAGCAATTCTTCTGTTATGAAGAACTCAGAAAAACCACAAGTTAAAATATTTTAAATGTTATAGATTTGTATTTGAAATTTCTGATTTTATATTGTGAGTCATGTTTGTACACCTAAGTGTTAACACTATATGGCACCAACGAAAGGATCTCAAGGAGCCCCAGGGTGCTGCAGCAACCTAGTTGAGAATCAGTGGTGTAAGCCACTGCTATTTACTACCCACTTCTGAAGACTTGTCAGGCAGTGAAATAAAATCATATATATATATATTCTTGTTACTTAAGTGCAGGTTAGGCCTGAGGACCAATCAGGTATCAAAGTTACTAGATGGGAGTATAAACTGGAGTCAGAGAAGGCAAACAGAGTGCTTGGACAAGCCAGGTAAGGAAGCTAGAGGATCAAGAGTTGAGTCAAGTCCACATGCGAGTAGTGTCAGGAACCCAAGAGGCCAGGAATCAGGCAGCAACACAATCCGATGTCAGAAAGAGTCCGTTACCGAGATACTTCCTGTTCCTCTCTCTGGACCTGTACAGGGGAAAGGTAGGGGCAGATGACAAGAGCCATCCATTCAGATGTCAGGGGGTGGCTGAAGACTCAGGTATTGAGGGATGCTTTAGGTAAGTCTTATCCACCAGCAAGGTGGTGGGTGGGTTGGGGTAGGTGGCTGCGTCGGTCAGGCAAAGACTCTTGGTTTGAGGCTGTAGACATGACGCTTATTCCATGGCCCAGTGTCATAACTGGCACATAGTTAAACATACCACAGATTCATATTCTCTGGACTTTGGAAAGCTTCAAGACAGACAATTATTAGATTTAATCATCTGTTGGAACACTGCAGTGTTCCAACAAACAGTTGGAGACTCTTGTCAGAATGGGAAAAAAAACAAGTAATGGAGACTACTGGTCACTAAGAATTTCACTTGTCAGCCCTAGGTACATTAAGGTACCTGAGGAATTGTTAGGAGCATACTTTGTTGAATGGACATCAAAACTGCTTGCAGGACTTGCCTTGATCAGTTTTCTCATTGAGAAACCCATTTAGTATTAAAGTATTAGTCAAACTAATACTTAAAAAAAAAAAAAAAAAAAGTCTCATAGGATGTTTAAGACTAATATTGGCAATATCTTTTCAGGAAGAGCCATGATTCCTTCTCTTAAGATATATTATGCTTTAGGCTTCCTTCTACCTTGGATTTCTTTAAATATTTATTTAGATTAAAATCACACAACCATGGACTTTCCCTGGGATTGTTTTCTTAGTTTTTCCTTCCAGCCAATTGGAACATACTGCCTTTATACTTGCTTTTGTTTGCCGAACAGGAACTACCAAAGTTCTGCACATAGGTGAGGCTTGTAACTTGCAAAAAAAATTATTGGATAGTTACACAGTTTAATTTTTGATTAATTTGAACTATTTGGTTTACTTTAGACACTGCTCTTATTGCTGCTCTGACCAAGGGGACCAATACAGAGACAGGAGAGTAGCATGTAATGTTTGAAATCTTCTGATTCAGTATATAAGGAGATGTCCAACAAATGGCAGTTTAAAATTTGAAAAACAAACACATAAAACTGATTGCTTCATCTGCCAAAATTTCAGAAAGGGCTTTCAGGAGCTCATTAGCTGTTCCCAAGACAGATATATGGATTTAAAAGAAGGGTGCTATTTGCTTTTTCATATCTCTGTTTACGTTTCCACAATGTATAACATAGGCATCAGACAGCTATCAGGAAACCTGTTCCATTTCTACAGACATACTTGAGGCCACAGAAAGAAGAACTCAATGGCTCATTTTCTGGAAATTAAAACTTCTCAACCTTTTCACTTTGCTGACAGCTGCACTGTGTCCAATTCTGCAATAAAAAAACCCCAAGGATTTCTTGGAAACTTCAAATTATTTCAAGATTCAGTCAAGTTTCCAGTGGGGAAAGCTAGCATCTGTAGCTCAATGCCTCAGCCAGAAATTTTACTAGGCTATTATTTTGGCTATCACTGCACACAAAAATATATGCAGCTTTCAGCTGAAGGTTACTGAATCACTGTAAACAAGTTAAAAGCTATTAAAAAAAAAAATTGCCTGATCCCTGCGCAAGGAGGTAACCACTGTAACAAATGAATTAGTGTTTTAAATGGTGTGCTGCTCAATTCAGAAAAGCTGTGGATGGGCGTCTTGAGTCTAAAACATTGAGAACCACTGATCCACATAACAGCCAAGCTGCCATCAATGAACCACTGGAAGTCTGTAGCACCTGCCAGTACACTATGAAGAGCCTTCTAGTAACCTGACTTCAGCATTCAACATTTTCAATATCTTCTACAGATAACAAGCCCTTATTTACTAGCCTCCAGGCTGTTAAGAAGCAGCCAAAAATAAAAATAAACCAGCCTAGCTGCCTCTAACAGATCACATAAGAGGCAATAAGAGCCGTTGCTGGTACTAGAGCTTCCAAAGGCAACAGGAATGAAATATCCAAAAGAAAAGAAAAATAAAAAAGTGACTACATTTCAAAACAGGCTAAAAAATGTTATAACTACCAACCTGTGAAGCTGCTATTTACAGGCACCAGTTATGTTACAAGGCTTGTCCTGCCAAGATCAGCAACTAATAAATCATAAGGAAAGCAATCACTTAAAAGCTGTCTGGAAAGGGGGAAATTATTAGCAAAATAGTCATGGAAAAAATAGGCTGGCACAAACAGATATAGGATACAAAGGGGATCTGACATAGCTGGGATGATTTCAAAGATGCAAGTTTTACAGAAAACAGATCTCTGTGTACACCCTTCACCTGTTTTCAAAATCAGTTTTAAATAGCAGTGCACTGATAGAGATTTTGGGGGCCAATACTAATAGCCGATTTTTAAAGAGGCATATCGGCCAATACCAATCTGATTTCCAATACAGCTGCAGCTATGTGCACCTGGTAAGCCTGTTGTGGTGGAAGAAGAGGGAGAAGAGAAGGGGCATGGGGGGCCTATCTAGGCTCCCCGCATGGTGAGGGAGGGAGTCGGGTTGGGGTAAGCGCTGCCAAGCTGGGGCAGGACAGACGTGGGACAGAGCTGCGGCTTGTCTGGGGGTGGGCGGGGGCGGTTCGTGCCACTGCTCTGGCCGCTCATCTGGAAGGGCACAGGGGTAGGGACATGTGCCCCTGGATCTGTGCTGGGTAGGGCAGGCTATAGTGCTGCACTTGGTGTGGGCAGCAGTGGCGCTGGAAGGAGGGCTATGGTGGGGGGGATGGGGAGGGGGTGGCAGTCATCCCAAATTTCACTGTAGCCCTCCCTGTACCCCACTCCCAGTGCCGCCATCACCACCTGGCTTGAGTGCAGCGCAGTGTGGCTCCCATCCCAGCCCACAACTGCAGCCTGCCATGCACAGATCTGTGTCATGTGTCTCCCCATGCCCTCCTGGATGAGTGGTGCAGCAGCAGCAGGAGCCCCCCCCCCCTGCTTCCCCTGGATAAGCTGCGGCTCCATCCCATGGTTGCCTTGCCCCAGCTGGGCAATGGCTACCCCAGGCCCTGACCCACTCCCTCCCTCACGGCGGGGGGGGGGGCCCACTGATCTGCCCCACCATGCCCCTTCTCTCCCCTTTCACCACAACAGACTTACCAGCTGCATGCAGCTTTCTATGCTGCCAGGTTATGCTCATTGCTGTCTGCGTGCACATACGGGCATTTATCGGCTAAATTATCAGCCACATCAGGCTGATTTCCGATATAGTCACTTTTCTTTATCAGTACTGATCCAATATCAGACTGATGTATCATTGCACCTCTAGTTTTAAATTATGCTTTATTGTGTTCCTACCTTGAAAACTGAATAATTTGGCTTCAAAGAAAGTTATCTAGCTATTTTATTAGCTACTGGTTAGAGCTCCTAAGGGAAAGATGTCATAAATGCCAAGTCCAACTGAACCTCTTGAGAAGTTTGGACTACAGCTCCACGTCTACTACGACCCAGTCAAAGAATGGGAAAAGCTACTAAATTCCACCCCAGGACTGGTGAAACAACAGGCCTAACAAGTCAGTGGTCCTAGCAACTGCATAACTGTTGCAGGCACTCTGATAGTGATGGAAGGTCTTAATATATGGATAAATATCAGGTACCATTGTGCGGAAGAATGACTTAAAATTATTTTAAATGAGAGATGCTTTAAGTCTTGTTTTGCTTTTGTATTTTTATTTTAAAAAAGATCTATTAATACCATGCTCATGCAGAACCCTCTTGTAAGATCAGGGCCGCACTATGTATGCTCATCCATACAAAGTAAAGGCCTAAGCCTGCCTAATATGCCTTTGGATGGTTCACATGAAGGCTCATAGCAGGACTAGATGCTAACTCTCTATACCAGGGTAGAAATTTCATTTTATATATTGAACCAGGGATGCAGCTTTTTAAAAAGTATTCGTTTAACCTTTTCTAATTATATTGGTTAAATGATTAATACATAACACAGTGGCTTTGGATGCAGCTGCTGCTGGGAGCTGTTCCTGGCTCCTGGAGATCTTTGATTGTGGGGAGTGGGGGCAGACGCAAGCCCAGCCGGACAACACTGTCTACATGAAGCTCTGAGCTGGGAGGAAGAAGCACCTGTGACTCAGCACCTAATTGCTTAACTGCTGAGTCATTAGGCTGTTGCTGTTTTCCTTTTAGGCCAGTGGTCTCCAACCTTTTTATGGTGAAGATTACTTTTTTGGAACTCCAGGATCTACTGGCCCCACACCTACCCCGCTCCCCAGGACCACCCCCATAAGAAAGCTGCCTGGGCTCTGATCCCACTCACCCAACCCAGCACCCATGGCAGGGGGTATGGTTCAGCCCAGCCAGGTTCATCCTGCTGCTCCCAATCATGGAGCCTCTGACAGACTGGGATTGACTGTCAGAGGGGCTCCATGATCAACCACTATCTTAGGATATTGGTAGGGACCTACCAAATTCACAGAAGTGAGATGTGCTATGGCTCCTTTAATCTTACATGTTCCCCTGCACACCTTCCCACCACTGATCGGTGAAGGGGCTGGGCTTGTAACTCACTCCTCTATTGGCAGGGAGGCAAAAACCATGTTTAAAACCATGGTTTTTGCTTCTCTGCTGACCAGGAGGGAGCACTGGGGCCCCTCTGGCAATCAAAGGCAAGAGGGTGGGGGGAAGGGGAACGTAGAGGAACATGAAAAATTAAAGAAGCTGCTACACACCCCACTTCTGCCATGAATTTGGTAGGGTACTGGTCTCCTTCTTGCTCCTTCCTCCTTCCCAACCACCCTGCTGTCTTCCGATTTCTGCTGGGGCAGCGTGCAAGCTTCCCTTCCCCACCTTCCTGCCAGAATGCACCTGCTGGGAGCTAAAGGCTAACTGGTAAACTAACAGGTTACCACTGCACTTATCAGTTAAATTCATAGTTGGTAGGGTTGGAAGGGACCCGAGCAGATCATCAAGTCTGACCCCTGCCATGGCAGGAAAAAGTACTGGGGTCAAATGACCCCAGTGAGGTGTTTGTCTAACCTCCTCTTAAAGACCCCCAGGGTAGGAGTCAGCACCACTTTCCTTGGAAGTTGGTTCCAAATCCTAGTTGCCCTGACTGAAGTAGCACCTCCTGATGTCTAGTCTGAATCTACCCTCTGACAGCTTGTGACCATTATTTCTTGCCACTCCTGGTAGTGCTCAGGGGAACAGGGACTCCCCCAATGCCTCCTGGGCCCCTCTGACTAGTTTGTAACAGGCCACTAGATCCCCCCCTCAGCCTTCTCTTGTGGAGGCTGAACAGGTTCAGGTCCCTTAGCCTCTCCTCATAGGACTTGCCCTGCTGTCCCCTGATCATGCAGGTGGCCCTCCTCTGAACCTTCTCAATGCTGTCCACATTTCTCCTGAAGTGCGGCACCCAGAACTGGATGCAGTACTCCAACTGCGGCCTGACCAGTGCCGCATAGAGGGGGAGGATCACCTCCTTAGACCTGCTCATAATTAAATGGTTATTTAACCTTTCATATCCTTATACTGAACAGGATGAAGGTAAAAAAAAAGAAAAAAAAAAAAAAAAGAAGAGAGGTTTTCTTTTCAGATAATTTCCAGGTATCTGACCAGTAAACCAGCTGCCTATCTTTTCTGTCCTCGATTTTGAACATTTTTTTGACATTACTGAAACTGCATTCAGTATTCAACAATTTGTATGGATTCAAATTTGGTAGTATGGGACTACAATAATCCAAGTCACTCTAGCACTTTGATAATTCAACCCAACCACAGTGATAAATTAACACTCAGTCTGGAGTTAACCTAACTCATATCAAAAGAACTGTAGTAGAGTCAACTTAAATAGAACATACTAAAAAATCCTAAACCCATTACTATACTCATGTATTTCTTACCCTGATGGCCTTTAATCCATTAGATATTTTATCCTCTTCAAAAATGGCAATGACTTTCTGTCCAACATTCAGTGGTATACTACTCACTACAGCATCATTTGTGAAGCAGATAAAGTCATCTATCATGCCATAATCATGACAAAACCTTGTCACTACTCCTTCTAAGGTTTTTAACTTTCTTTCATCTGAAGTGGAAGGAAGAAGAGATTTAAATGTTAATAAGAAAACATCTGATCTTTCTTTAAATTGCATAATAATTTAATAGTGGTACATTTAATTTAGCACAGTATGCTAAATTGCAATTTAATTCTGTTCTCTATTAGCCTGGCCTATCACTGTTGTTGTTACAGAACCATGTCAGAAGGCATTAAGCCAATGTCAACAATGACTCTTATTAAGCAATGAGTTCAGATTGTGTATGGAAGCCATAAAAAGGCTGTAAAATCATCCTTAAATGACAATCTGAAATAGCTATAAGCCAAAATAATTTTTGTAACATTTTCGTTCTGATATATTACTAACACCATCTGCAATTATTAAAAAAAAAATAAAAATAAAAATCAATAATCGAGAGTAACATTTTTCATTGCAGAATTTTTTATAAACGTTTTTATTATCTAATGGGATTAGACTAATCAGTTTAACTTTTGTTTCATTTTTGCAAGTCTCAAAATCTTGGCTATAAGGTAGGATTTCAGTAAACAAAAAAAGGATGGTTAAATCCAAACAAATGTTTTCCACAGTGTTTTTTTTAAGTTACAATGAAGCATGTTAGTAGAATTTCACAACTGTCTAAACAAATTTGGCTAAACCTTCCAATTCCATAGAAGTTTTCTTTCCCAAACATTACAGATTAAGAGACTGATGTTCATGTTGCTGACCATTTTTTTGGTCCCATTTGAAACCAAAAATATTTACCGCACCAGAGATTTGCATTTGCAATGCCTGCCTTGTCAAAAAGAGAAAAATAAGTGTGTAGCCCAAAATATGCACTGGATTCTTAAAAATATTTTAGACCTAAACAGCTATACTGATCTTCAACAGTAGTTTAAGACACAGGTTAAATATTTGTGTTCCATCTCTTGAAGAAATAAAGATAGAAGGGTCAGTCTTAAGTTTTGTCATCTTAATTAAAAAAAAAAAAAAAAAGAAAGAAAAAGTAGTGAAGTTTTGCATTGCATTCTCCCTTCTTTATTGAAATGCTCATCCAACAGCAGGTAGGACAGAGAGCTGCCATGCCTTACTGCAAGCTCCCCAGGGTTGTATATACCTGCTGGTAGGCATCACAATATTTATCTTGCTTTCTGACTGGACTTCAGAAAAGCCCAGCTAAGTGCCTCTCTCCATACTCCTAAATAGCCACAGCAATGCACGCCACAAGCCTGGCACATGGCCATGTGCCCTGAGTCTGCAAGTTGGAGTCTAGAGCAACAGAATCTTAGAAAACTAGGGTTGGAAAGGACTGTAAATAGGTCATTGTGTAATCTAGGAGTGGGAAAAATGTGGCCAAAAAAATGCAGAAAATTAATATATACCTGCCCCTGGCTGCCTGTCACGCAGCCCTCGATGGCTTGCCAAAACTCAGTAAGTGGCCCTCTGCCCAATATAACTGCCCACCTTGGTGTACTCCAACCCCCTCTACAGACAGGACCAGCCCCAACTACACCAACCCAGCCAAGGCTTTGTCTAGCTGGATCTTAAAAAACCTCTAAGGATGGAGAATCTACAACCTCTCTGGGTAACCTGTTTCAGCAGTTTGCTACCCTCCCAGTGAGGAAGTTTTTCCCCAATATCCAACCTAAACTTCCCTTGCTGCATCTTGACACCATTGCTCCTTGTTTTGTCATCTACCACCACTGAGACCAGTCTAGCTCAGGGGCAGGCAAAGTCTGGCTCATGGGCCCGATTCAGCCTGCAGAAAGGACTCCCTTTTCCCTGCACTGTTGGCTTCTATTCAGGTTGTAACCTGCCAGGTCCTTTTCTGCAGTAGCCCAAGGGCAGCGCAATTCCCTGCGGGAAAATCTCTCCAGCTGCCTCCCACGACGCTAGGCAGGAGCCACAGAGAAGGGCTGGGGAAGCGGCACCGCAAAGGCGGGGACTCTTAAGCACTTCCCTCACCATGACAAAGGCGGGGAAGCGGCCCCGTGCTCGGGGGAGGGGGCAGGGCGGACGCCGCCAGGGCCCGGCACACCCCCACACTGCTGTCCACGCCTGGTTGGCGGAAGAGGTGCTCACACCACACATGCGCAGAAGGGTTAAAGAGCCTCGCTCTGGTCTCGGTCGCGTGTCCCGCACGCAGCCCCGAGAGCCGCACGCATGCGCGTCCGGGCCGGGTCCCAGATGAATGCGATCACCTTCGTCCGCCCTTCCGCCACCTTCGCTAGCCTCGTCCGCTCGCCTCCAGAAGTAGCCAACGACCTTGGCTAGGAGCCGCAGCATCGCCTCACGCCTCTTGTAGTCTCGCCGCGCTCCCCGCCTTCAAGTCTCCGACGGTCGCCGCCAGCCAGTGGCTCGGCACTCCTGACTCACGTGACGGCCGCTGGCTGTAGCTGCGCGTGGCGATGTTTTGCGCAGCCGCAGTAAGGGGGTGGGGTGGTGTTCCGCCTGCAGCGCTGCACGAGGCATTTTGAATGCGCATGCGCAAGGGTGACGCTGCGATGAAGTGTCGTGAGCGGGAACTGCAGAGCCGGCTGACCTGAAGTCACTCACGACCCGGGATGGGGCGGGGTAAGGCGCGTAGGTGCTGCTTTGCATGTGCAGAGATGTCCTGCACCTCCAGTCCAGCCTTTCTGGCGCAGGGCTGGCCCAGGGCAGTGGCGGGCTTGCGGGGAGGGCAAACTGGGCGACCCTCCGGGGTCCCATACTTTAGGGGGCCCCAGAACGTTGCAGCAATTTTTTTTGGAGGTGAAGTTATTAAAAACTTTGTTCTTTCTTCAACTTACAAATAAGTTTCATGGATAGGGCAAAGTGAAACTCAAATGGCAAATGACCGACTTGCTTAAAGGTCATCAAAATTAAGCCTCTAAGGGGCCCCAAATGACTCTCTTGCCCAGGGCCCCAAATGACCCTCAGGCCACCACTGCCCAAGATCCTCCTGCCACAGGTGTCCGGAAGAAACTAAGTGTTTTCTTCTCGTGTCATCTAAGCCTTAGATTATATCAGTCTGGTCACTTCTGAAGCTGGTTGGCATGAAACTTTTGAGTTTGTCTACCTGCTCCTTCCCCCACACTTGCCTGCCCTGCAAGGGGAGGGGTTTTAGGTTGGGAGCAGACTGTAGGACAAAGCCCAGAGCTTTCCCTTGGTTGGCTTTTTTTTTTCTTTCAGTCTGGACACAAGTGTGTCACCATCAGTTTGGGATTGCTTGGTCTTGAGAGAGAGGCACTAAAGCAGGGGCAGGCAAAATGCAGCCTGCAGGCCACATTCAACCTGCCAAGGGATTTTCTCAGGCCTGCAACCAGTTGGCCTTGCCTGGCTCAGGTGTAGGGGCAGCCTGGGCCATGGTGCATGTGGCCATTCCCACCACCCCCAGGCATGTAGTGGGACAGGTCTGGCACAGTGGTCGTATTCTGCCTGGCTGCCACTGCCAGTCTGCCCTGCGCCCAGTGCTGGGGGCACTGGATGGGGAGGGGGGCAGGTACTCTATAGAGACAGGCCCAGGGAGTAGGGTGCGCTTGGCTGGTTTGATGGGATGGGATGGGATCCTGGGTGGCAGAGCGGTGTCCAGGAGTGAGATAGAGAGGTAGGACTAGGGCCACGTGGGGTCTGTTTCCCATGTGTCCCTGTAACAGGCACTGATTCCTTGCTTACGGAGCTGGTGCTCATTGCTGGAATGTGCAGGGAGCGGGTTCTGGCTCTTTGTTGGCCTTGGTCCCATGCTGTCACTGCCTTGCGATCTTGGCCTCTGCATGACTCCTGGATGCCACTCTACCACCCATGGCCTGATCCCATCTGCTTGGCTGAGCATACCCTGTCCACAGGGGTCTCAAGCCAGTTGCCATGGAGACCCAGCCCACCCACTTTGACCAGCCGTTTGACTTGCTGTTGCTGGTATGGGTGTGAGGCAGACAGCCTGTGGCCACTAATTGCCAACCTCCTGCTGCTGCACCAGGGCAGCTCAGCACCCTCTTCCACTGCCCCAGACCAGGGCAGCTCCTTGTACCTGCCCCGCCCCCCAGGCCCACAACAGCTCACCAGAACTCCTTAAGTGGTCTCCCAGCCCCAATGAGTGCTTACTCCTGGACTAGAGCCCATCAATGACCAGCACTTTATTTGCAAGCTTAGACACAGAATCTAGGTTCATTTCCACGTTGCGTCTTGATTACCTCCCTGACAGGAGCGCCAGGTCTAGGGATCAGTCGGTGGTGTTAGACTGTGTCTTCCTGCATTTATGGATTTACATCCTTCACTACCTCTTTACTTGTTTATAGATATAGTGAACCCTGTTGCTAGCTTTGGCCATTTTCAAGGGGCCTAGGCCAAGCTGCAGAAGTGTGGCTAAGAAAAAGCGTGTTTTTGAGTGACCGTAGAGCAAACCTTTGTGGACGTAATAACCAACAAAGTAAAGGAGGCCATTGACATGGCCAGCTAAACCAGTAATGAGACCCAACTGAACAGCACAAGGCTTGAAGGGAGACCTTATAAGGGAAACCTGTACATTAAATAATCTAAACATATTGTATCATTGTTAGGGACTTACCCAAATCCTTAGACTTCCCCTAATCATTGTTACCAGCGAGTTTTGAGAAAGCATTGAAGCCATCATCATGTACGTAGTTAATGCTATGGTGGTAATACACATAGTTGAGCAAGCTCAGTAGTTATTTTGCACAGAAGATCATAAGCTTTTGACTTGCTGCCCCATTTAGCTAACTTGGTCATGCAGAGTCAGGTCAGTATGAGTGGCAGGAAAAGTATGAGCAATTCAGAGGTAAAGGCGAGTGACATATAAATGTATTGAATGTGAATGAGGTTGATTGGTTCAGATATGACTGGCATTGATTGACAAGAACTTTACCTCAGGTGACTGGTTGAAAAGAGTGGTCTGATGTGAGAGAGAAGTAGGTATGTAAGAGAATATTAGAAGCTGCAGCGGTGTGGTGAGGGATTTGATTTGTGGTAAGTGACTTATGGTTTGTGACGTGATTTGTTGTCAAGTACTTAGATGGTTTGTGTGGAGTTGCAGGCAAGGCTACTGTAATTAACATTTTGCGGGAGTGGTGATCTCCACTGGTGCTACCTTCTACCGTCATCATCCACCCCTGAAGAACTGGGGGATCTCCCTTGTAAGAGTAAGGCCTGAGTCTGTGGATAGAAAAGAGCCTGTTGATTAATTCAGTGCAGGTATTCTGGCTACTCTAGGATCCTAGCAAGGAGAGAAGGGCTCCAGAGCCCTTCAGGAAAACCTCTTGGTTGTATTGAAAGTGCAGAGCTCTTAATTGAGAAGCCTTACCTTGTGTGCACCTTCCCATGGTGTGGAGCGAGAGGTATGAATGAGAAGCTTTACCTTGTGCGTAACTCATTGTAAGGAGAGAGGGAGAGGCCTGAGAAGACTAAGAAGAAGAGATAGTGATTCAGTTGTGTTGCCTATGGTGTTGCAGGAACCATAGTGATAGAGAGTACATATGTGTATGAGAGCTTGTAGGTTGGCTGGAAAAGCTGTCGTGCTTTCTTGTAAAGTAAATATATATATTTACACACACACACCCATACTAATAGCCCTGTATTACTATTGTTTTTATTATTAATAAATGTTATATTTCTCTTGTAACTGATTCTGTAGATTGATAAACTAATATTCCATAGAACCAAGTGGGGCCCCAAGGAGCTACCTAGCACTGTTGGTCAGCTTGGGCTAAACTCTAACCTAGGGGTGGGCAGTTATTTGGGCCTGAGGGCCACTTGGCATTTTGGTGAGTTGTCATGGGATGGCTCAGAACCTTCTCTCTGCCGCGCTGGGTCAGCACCCCCCACTTACCACCCATAACTGCTCAACAAGACTTCCCAAGTGGCCATAGGTGGATGGTATGGGACTGCAGGTGGGTGGGGCGTGGCATCCAGGAATGGGGGATAGGGAGCAGGACTGGGATTGCAGGGCAGTGACGGCACAGGGCTGGGGCCAGGACCAGGGACCAGGGTAGAGCCACAGTCTGCTCTCCATATGCCCTTGCATCGGGCACTGATTCAGCAGGCGGGGATGTTCAGAGAACAGCTCTTGGTTCTGCCCTGAGCCCTGACTCTGCGGTGTCAGCACTCAGTGATCCTGGGGTCTCCAGGGAGGCTGGCTGGGACCAGTGCTGGTAGGGTGCATGGCCAGGCAGATGGGATGTGGCTATGGGTGGGCAGGAAGTGGTGCCACTCCTGGATGCCACTCCCCACCTACCTGGCCACATGCCCTGTCTGTGCAGGTCTTGGGTCAGTCTCCATGGAGACTGTGCCCACCCACTCCATCAAGCGCCCTCAGTCTGGGGGCAGGGCAGAGGGACCAGGTCGCCTAGGTAGTGGAGCTGAGGCCAGTGGTGTCAGGGACAGCTAGCTGTAAGGAGCTGCTCTTGTGTGGGCTGCTGGGAAGCAAGTCTGGCTGGTGTGCCTGGGACAGTGGGACTGGCTGCATGTGCCATAGCTTAGGCTGCCCCCCATGCCTGGGCTGGGCAGGGCCAACAGACCTGCCATGGGCTGGACAAAATCCTTTGGCAGGCTAGGTCTGGCCCATGTATTTTGCCCACCTTTGCTCTAGCCCTTTCCACATTTTTCTAAGCTTACTGGGGGTGGGGTTCAGGCTCCTCAAAAAAACCTGGATGCAACATCATCACTTTCTTAAAACGTTAGTAGCCAAATGTTATCTTAGATGCTGTTTTGCTAATTATAGATATATTTTTGTTAGGAGTCTTGGATAAATTGTAAAAATGAATAGCTTTGTCAGAGAAGACAGTAAACTAAAGAAAAGAAGCAACAGGACAGAGCTGAACAGCATTCCACAATGGTGAAGAAAAGGAGGCAAGAACTTCTCCCCTCCTTTTAACTTTCCAAAGGACGTAAATTTAAACTAATTGACATCTTCCAAGTCCACAAAGAGATCTGATTTCATCCTATCCTCCAAGTTTCAGTGAACCAAATAAATTAAATTGGAGAATTTTCATAAGAATGTTGACTACAAAGGACTAACTCTTGGTATCATAATAAATTCTGATTTATTGGACAGGATGTGAAGTTACCAATAAAATCGTAAATGCAAACTTTGAGTTGTAGGTGGTGCTGGTCACTTTAGCACACACACATGCATTCACTCATTCAAATCCATGTAGTATAGTGTGTAGCGGCTGCTGTAGTCATTGTGAGCACTTGTCATATTTACCTATCTGAGGCCCTGGAGTCTGCTGTAGATGGTCAGCTTCCTTCCCACGTGGATCTTCTTCAGAAGGGAGTCACCTGCTTGTCCTTCTGTCTTGGTAGGTCAGGTGTTGGATGAGAGGGTGCCACACAGAGTCATGCTTCACTGCCTTTTATCCCTTTCTGGCAGACTTGTGTAATCCCCCAGCGTCATCTTGGCTACCTAATCTGGAGATCGCTGCCCATATGGATCTTGAGTAGTGCCTGACAGCTGTTAGTCACACAGGTCTCTGCCTGCTGTTAGCTGACGTTTTGGGAGCCCACCCTTGACTTATTGACTTAATGGCTGTATTGTCATGGGTTACAGGAATAGTCCATAGGGTGAGTGCTCAAGTTCCAGGAATCGGTTCTTAAGCGTGATTAACTTAAAATGGAGTTCCTTTGGCTAGGCTATTGTCTACTGATGTTCATCACTCACTCGCATTCACTCAACAGATTTTATCATTTTACAATTTCAGTTTTCAATGCAGTTTTAACAATGGTGCATGGTGTAACTTCATTCTGCAGGGAGTACATTCCTTAAGAGTTTAAAAGTATAAAATACAGAATGCCACGGTCAAGACGAGACAGATGAAATATGAAGATACAGTGTGAGAAACATAAAAATGCATTGTGAGGTAGTGCGGATCAAAGGCTACCAGGGATAGTAAGTAAGTTAGGTTAACACAGGATATATTTACAGTCTTTGCAGTGGATATTTTAGTTCTTCTGTTTTCTTTAATGACATTGAGCTTAATTGATATGTAGATGTAGTTTCTGGGTTTCACCTACAGAAAGCCACTTCAACTTTCTGGCTTGCTCCTAGTCTTGCCACACCCATGCAATGAGTGTGCTAGGTTTCTGCCACTACTGAGAAGGAAAAGAAATGCACAAAATGGGGGAGGGATTGCAGGCAAGAAGGGGCTTTTGTTATCTCCATTTCCAGAAGGGAATTGTACAAAGGGGGCTTTCTGCTACAAGAATATTTGGAATAAGCCATCTGTAAATATAGGATATATGCTGGAGAACTTAGCAAATTCAAGATGATCTCCTGCCAGCCTGTGTGCTGCCCTCCCTGCCACCCTCTGAGCCAATATATGTATGGTTGTACTGTCACTGGTAGCTGGATGGATTTTGGGATAACTGTTTTTAGCTGGTACATGTGTGTGTTGTCCACATTGCGCTGTCACACGGGTAGTTAGTTGGACTTCGGGGTGTGTTTCTGGATCCAAGCAATAAATGGTTAGGCAGTAGACCTGTATCTTGCCTCTTTCATCAGTAGCCAACCTGCAAAGTTACCTGTAATCCAGCTAAAAATATCTGCATGGTCTGCTATCTGTACCTGGTTAAAACACCAACTGTAACTGATAATAATTTTTTCTGATTGGCTATTTACTGCTCATTGATTACATGCTGATCATGTCAGTTTGTCTACTGTTCCTTGCATTTTTTAGCTTACTGTCACATATACACTCTTTTTAGACAAAATAAATGCTGCGTTACATGGAGAAGTTTAAATACAGATTACTATTTGGAGGCTTGCTTAATGCTGTGCCCCTGCTACTATGTATATTAATTTTGCTCAGCATACACACGTCATAATTTAGGTTTATGCTAGGTCCAACATTTGCTGCAGTTATTCTGGTTTTTCAGTTAGTGCACATGCACCACATGTACAACCTACAACTTACAGAATATAGAACCATCTCCTTGGTCACCTTTTTAACCTTATTGTTTTAGTTCAGTTATGTCACCTGGCATATAGTAGGTTTTTACAAAAAATCTTTCATTGAGTCAGTCAACTCCTGTTTGGCCACCATCATGAATTGCCTGATAGAAACTGAAATGAAAGACTGTTTATAATAGATGGGATCAAGGAGGTTGGCAGAAAAACTGCCCATTGTTGTGAAAGAACATGAAGTGAAGTTCATTGTTAAAAAGTGAATGTGTCCAAGACGAGACTACTACAGCTCTTGTCTTTGGAAATCTTGTATTAAGTATATTAGAAAATTAGAAGAGTTACACATTTTTCATGCCAAGAAAGAGAAAAAAATGCAATTTAGGTCGTTTGATATATGTTACCAATGCTTATCATATATGTTGAGTTACTAAACAGATTTAGATTTGTAGTTTAAATATATTCAAGAAAGTCTACAGTAAAGAATATATACAATAAGAAGTAAGTAATAATGTCAATATTCATTCATATACAGAATGAATGGAAACTTCAAAATACCCATATCAAAGAAAAAACTCATGCCAATCAGTAACTTATTAACTAAGCAGAACATCTTTGGTGGCATTCTTCCATGGTCAGGAACATGATTCAGGTTTTCTGAGTAAATTCCATTGTCCTTCCCCATAAGGAGTAGGAGGGAGGGGGTGGAAGGAATTTACACTCAAAATATTTGTAGTTCTGAAGAACATATACATAGATGTGTCTTGAGAATTGTGTAGTAAGCCTACATGATCTTAAACATCCATACTATATTGAGTTAAGCCAGTATTTATCAATCAGATATACAGACTTGTAAATTATGTAGCAAGCTTCTAGAGGGTACATGAAAGGAAAGAATGAAGAATCAGAGAGGAAAGGGGTAATATACATGGAGGAAAAGGAGAAAAAAATAAGAACAACACTATGCTATCCCTTTGGTTCTTGGGCAATTCACAGTGCCAAACAGTGCAGTTGTAGTGACATAGTGTTACTTAATTTTATTTCCCATAACACCAAAATAGGTGCAGCAGTACAAAAAAGGGGAACACAAATAAAAAAGGTTTGAGAACAACTAATCTATGATTTTAGATTTATTTAAATACAGGTAAGGCCTTAGAAAAACATCAAAGCATTCAGAAAAGCATAATTTAGAGGTGTAGTACAGGATCCAGAGAGCTAGAAAAGGGGTGGATGTGTAGGCTTTGCTGAAGTATTGATTGAAATAAGTAAGCATTGATCATTGTATATAAAGCTCACATAAAAGCTCTGCTAAAGTATTGAACAAGGCAGTATGTACACACTGTTTACACAGAGCCTGCATTAAAATGTGTGGTTGTAAGCTGTAGACACTGCAGACAAGGCTGATCAATAATACACGCAAGGTAACAACAACAGAATATACAAGGATGTGGCAGTTTGCTAAAGAACACCTGGCTAGTGTAAGCAAAATTGTTTTGATCAATGTGTAAGAGGAGAACTGGAAACCTTTGGAATTTTGCATTGTCCTTGGGGATGCAGTATGCAAGTTGTGTGGATACCTTGCCACAGGCATCTAAGACTAACACCTTTGAACCATTTGGCTATGCAGGGTAGTGACTAGGTGCTTTCTGACTAATAAACCTTGACTGATCCTTTGCCAATCAAGCCTGTGGTCATTCTTTCTATAACATACAGGTCTTCAAGACAATACAAAAGGTCTTTGATAACGGCAGCACAAACAACGCTCCCAACAGAGGGCTTATATATGGCAGCCACACAAACAGAGGATGAAAGATTCCAGGCAAGATATGACAGTCGGGCATTACCAGAAATGAGACACCTGTCAAGCTTTCAGCAGATGTTGAACCATGAAACCCCAAATGTTTCTTTTGAAATTGATACGCTAGTCAAGATGCTAAGTGTGCAGTAGCCTAATACTATTGCGCTGTAGTGTGTGCAGGGCAAAAACTGTGCTAAAAGACTTTGAAAGTGTGCAGTTAGTGTCACTAACAAGCCATATGCTGGTACTATTGCGCAGTAGTGCCAGTTACTACACATTGATTTAGTACTTGGTTATGCAACTACTAAACTTAATGCGCAGTAACCACAGCACATTAATGAATGTGCAGACATGCCCCTTGTGTTCAGGGAAACAAGACTTTATATATTCTTTCTAAATAAACAAGACTGCCTCAAAGCAATACTGTATAATCAATTTTACCTAAAGGAATTTAGCTATAGACCTAGAAAACTGGCTAACTCCTTGAGTCCAAAAGAGGTAAAAAAAATACCTAATGTCCATCACAGTACCTCATTCTTGGTTTTGGGGAACGCAGTGCTATCCATATATGTAACAGTGAGTTCTGCAATTAGCCTGTAATGGGGCCCCTACCCTGTTACTAGAGAGAGGGGAGTCCAGGGCAGCCCTTTGCTTTTCCCTGAGCTCTGCAGACTTTCCCTCTCCTCCTTCACTAGTGCTCTCTCTTTATCCCTCCTCCTCCTCCCATGCCACATAAGTGTACCCTTTCTTGTAGGCTTTACTGTAGCATGCCAGCGAGCAGAAGAGGCTGGAATGAGGAGAACACCAGATGGGCTCATTGGGTAAGAGATGGTGTACTTTCCCCCTACCAGGGCTGGGTGACCAGCAGTCACTATATGAGTCCTTGGCACAGAGGAAGGGAAAAGCTGCAGGAATCCTGAAGCGCAGGTGGCTGCTGTCAGTGAGAGAAAGGGGAGAGTGAAGGCCAAATCAAATGAGCAGGTACTAATGATGGCGAGACTGGGGAGGACTGGCACTGGCACCGTGATGAGCAAGATAAGTTTCAAGCCATATTTTATTCTTGTTTGTGTTTGGCCTGAAGGACCAACAGCCCAGAATGAGGTTGACCCACAATAGGGGGATTCTTGTATGTGAGTCAATTTGATGCCCAGTCAGGTAGTCCTTGGCTCAAAGGAATTGGTGGTGGCTGAAGGGGTGGAGGAGGTGATAGAAGAGGGGCCGGGGCAGTACCCCAAACATCCAGCTCACACAAGAAGCTGAGGATGGTGACTGAAAATTAATCTCTGTGCAGTGGAGAAGCCAGTGGTGACAGAACAGAAGTGTGGTGAAAGGCTGCCCATAACCCTGGTAGAGAAGGGCTGGCTGAGGCAGTAAGAGGATGACCCAACCTGGAGTCACCGATCCTGTGTCGAGGGCATGTCCCACTGCAATGGAGGCCTGTGGCCCTGAACAGTGGGACCACAGCTGACCAGTGAAGCTAGAGTAAACTTAGTTGGACCTTGAGGTGCACTATGACCAGATGCAGACCTTGTACTCAAACCCTTGTTCCCAACAAGGCTGACTCCTGTCAGTTTATTCTATCAAAACATGCTGATGAGTCACTGATGGGCAGCTCAGGAGAAAAGGGTGATAGGGAAAAGTTCAGGAGAACTAAAGTATCCTGCCCTTTTACCAGGGAGGTGTATGTAGCTATTTACTGTTGAAGCATAATCTCTGAAAAGGCACAGATGGTAGAAGCATTTGCCTGGTGCTTTTCCAAGAACAGAAAGGAACAGAAGGACACAATTACTTAGTACCAATTCATGCTACAGTCTATTTTTTATATAAACCACACTTATATATTTCCTGATGATCCTTGTCTGGGATGATCGGGTTGGGGATCATTCTACTTTGAGCTGAGGGTTGGTCTAGTGTAGGGTTTGAGTAGGGGGGACTCTTGAGGTCCTTTCCAACCCTCATTGTCTATGATTCTAAGATGACATGTTCCCAATTAGTATAAACTATAAAGTGGTGAGCTCTCTGAAGATTTCCTTGGCACGGGTGGGTAAAATGTGGCCCACAGGCTGAATGCATGGCCCACCAGGCCATTCTATCCAGCCTGCGGGGCCCCTGAAAAATATAGAAAATTAATATTTATCTGTCCCTAGCTGTCTGTCACGCAGCCCTTGATGCCTTGCCAAAACTCAGTAAGCGACCTTCTGCCTGAAATAATTGCCCGCCCCTGCCTTATCATGTTTTCAAAGATTCTATTTTTCGATTTACTGTGGTTTGAACTGTTTCTTGGTTACAATGGAGTTTTAAGTGGGTATAGAAGGCTCTGTCATTGCTGCAGTTGTCAAGATGCCAGTATCTCCAGAGTAGATGCATTCCTGTATTTTCATTGCTGAATAAGCAGAAAGAAGAGATCTGATAGGATAGTGACCACTTCATGAGACTTTTGCCTATTAGAATTTTAATAGTGTTGTTTGACAAAAACTGTTGTGAAAATGCCCCTGCCAACATGAGTTGTGTGCAAAGTTTATCTGAGCATTCTGGAACACAATAATTTAGTTAGGGAAGCATTCATATTAGTTGAGTTGGAAAGAAGACATTTGAAGCATTCATCCTTAGTAAATGTATAGTTTCTGCAGGTATAATTTTATATTTGTTAAAATAATTGAAAAGCAGATTATTTTTTCTCTCTTACCTTATATTAAGAAACTTGTAATTTCAAGTGCTCCTACCCCACTATTTTGAAATAATTTTATAGGAAAATCTATCAGTGGATATTGTAACATGTACACTATTGTAAATTATTCATTTAAAGTGCTAGTTAGTGTGGCATGCTCATTTAAAAAACTTATGTATACCTGTGGGTTTGATCTGGAACACAAATATAGTACAGCCATCTTCTAGTGTATTCTCTTCATTAAAATTCAGGAGGCATTTCCCCATTCCCTGGCTTAACTGCAGTTTTTTGTGTGCTTTTGTTTCATGTATGAATAGAGGTTGTTGAAAGCCAAAGTGGAAGAGAAAACTTTTCAAAAGCAGTATGAATCACTAACCAGTGAGAATATCACAAAGTATAGAGACAACTCTACCAAACTATTTTAACTGACAGCTAACTTTTCAATTTAAGGTAAGCATGAAGAATTTTAAATGTTGAAAAATATGTAATAAATTATATTAATCCAGCTACTTCTGAAGGCATTACAATAGATTTGACAAAAACAAGCTAAATATACAAGCAACATGGCTGAAGCTAAATAACTATTTTTAAATTCAATAAAATATGATGTACTTGTAGTATAATGAATAAATGAGTCCATCTGAATCATCGTAAAATCTCTCTCTCATTTTCTGAGGATAAAGCCAGATGAAAATTAGGATAAAATGTATTTAAAAAATATCTTCATAATCTTTTGGTAACTTTTAAAAGATATAAAATAATGCTTTGAATTTAGATATGTTGACAAAGTCTGTACTTCACCCACTAAATGCTAATTTCATTTTGTTTTTATCTGTTTTCTCTAACAATCATTCTTAAACCTGATATAATGATAAACTACATTCTAAACAAGAAAAACCTTTAGACAACTTTTATTTTGTATGCTATCTAATTGTTAGCTAAGGATTTAAGTAGGCTGCTTATTAGATGGAATTATTTAATATTTGTGTAGTTTTAACCTGTTAAGCATGAATTATTGCTATTATTGTGTTTACTAAATTAGGAGTTATTTTAGCTCTGATCTATTTAAGAATGTAACATAAGCAATAACATATTTCCTGACATTCTGATTTTCATGGATTTTTTTTTTTTTTTAAACTTTGCCTCTGTGTAGTGTTATGACCAGGGACGAAGGATACAGAGAAGAATTTAGCTATGACAGAATGCCAACTTTGGAGCGTGGAAAACAAGAGAATGGAAATTATGTACCGGATATCAAATCCAGTGACCTTCAGCTATCGAAGAGACTTCATCCTTGTTTTAGTTACAAAACATGGATCTTTTCTTTGTTGATGGGGGTAAGTATTTTAAACATACTGTTGTGTTTAAAATTCCAAGGAAAGTCTGAGTAACTGCATTTTTCTGTTGGTACCACTGACAGAATCAACCACATTGCTGATATTAAGGGGATTTAAAGGTATAAAGATAACTATTCTCTCTGTACTTGAGAATGTGTTTAGCAAATATAAAGTACAAAACTTTCTGACTAAGTGTTCAAATCGGTATCATATCAAATCAACACTGGTTTTGATCTATAATGTTCTAACTTCATAAATTGAGGGCAAAAAATGTCTCCATGTATCCATGATATTCACTATAAAAGAAACTATACATAGTTCAGTACCACCAAGACAGATCAAATATTTAATTTTCAGTATATTTCAAACTATTCTTTTAGTACTACTTCCTATAGTAGTATTTTTATTTTTAAAATATTTATCTAAAATATAACTGTAATTATTTCTCCTCTGTGTACTAGAGAGTGGAAAGATTCTTTCATTAATAAGAACTGTGTCCTTTCATTTGTTTTGTGTTAACTTTACAATGTGTCGAAGGGAAGTTTCATAGAAAGAATCATGAAAGATGATGACTTTAAAAGTCTGTTGTCTGGACCCTTGACATTCTGACTAGTAATGACTAAACAAACACAAGTGATAACTACTAGAATTTACATTACTGGTCTTTTTTTCTTGTTGTCAGCCTGTTGTGTTTTGTAGCCTGAGTGTCATATTTGGCAATAGCTGAAAAAGTGGTAAATTTCATTTTAATGCATTAATACATTAATTAAAAATGTACTTTATTTACTTATTTGTAGAGTGAATAAAAACATCTTATTTTCATTAGATTCCTGACCTTTTTTGTTTTAGATAATTGATTTGTTTGAATAGATTGAATTTACTTTGAAATGCTCTATTACTTAACAAGAAGGGACAAAAGAAGTGCTTGATTTTGATATCTTTCACTGTGCTTTCAAGCATTTCTAACAAGGAGAGAACTTGCTTTCTTTTTTTTTTTTCTATAGAGTTGTTGAGAAAAACTGGTCATTACTAGTGATTAATGACCATTAGCTGATGGCATACCGCCCATGAGAACCACTCATGTTTTCTGGTTAAATAAGGTGTTGCTACTTTATTAACAAACCAAGTCAATAAATTCAAGTTAGGTAATCTTTTTCGAAATAATACAGTGGTTAATCCTTTTCAAGCCATCTGGAATGCTGAGGTCCCCAGTGTTGCCAAACAAATACTCCACTGTGGAGTGAAACACGCTAGCAATGTCAATCTACAGGGTGACATTAAAGAGTCCATGTCTTGTTAACCTGTCAACGTGCCTTTTTTCTGTGTTTGGGCATCAAATGGATCACCATCTGAATGTGCTCCAAGCATATTTTCAAGCCATACTATATCAAAAGTTCTGAATGCCTCCATTCCTCATCTTCTATTTAATGCCTGTTCTAGAGAGGCTCAACAGAATGTTGCAAGCTTAAAAATGCCAAAGAAAGAGGAAGAGAGGAAAAATATTGATGGCTAGGAGTTAATAGTAATCTACCTACAATAATATAGGGTCATATATATGTGGCAACTAGATGTTAAGTACTATTAGTTAGTAAACAGGCAGTGAAATGACTGCAGTGGGTTGACTTGTAAGAGGAGAGTCTTGACCCAGGATATTTTGCCATTTCTTTATGACTACTCCAGTTGGTAATTGTTCATCCTATCATACACAGGATGAAACCTGCAGGAACCAGGAAGAGGAATGCAATTTAAATGTCTGCCCTTCAAAACAGGGTGACAATGACACTGTGTCTAGGACAATCAGTTTCAACCATTTATTCCTAATGAGATGAGTTTGTTCATTGCCTAGACCAGGGGTGTCATACTTGCCTGGTCTTCCAGGCCAGATCTAGACTCTGCAGCTCCTCATGGGCAAAACTTAGACATACTAGGCTGGATCTTGCTCACAAACCATAATTTTGACACTGTGGCCTAGACCACACTAATCTTCTTTTTATTTGCCCCATGACAAATTTGGTTTCTACTCACAGTAGGTAGGATGTATGTATCAGCCTAGAATGGATTTATGAATAGTGCCAGCCTGTAAGCTGTAACCATATGTAAAACATAAGGATAGCTGGGTGGTCTAGAGATCTAAAACAACAGACACATAATTATGCCATTTGCTTGGACCTCAGTGACTAAGCATTTTTAAGGAGTGGAAACTCCAATCTCTTCTTCAGGGGAAAAGGGAGGCAAAGATTTCTATGAATTTCTCTCAGTACCATAAAAGACATTATGCAAGTTTCTATACTCTGCATTCTTGTACACAGAATAATCAAGTTAGGGAATACTCAGGCCCAAGTGAACTGATCATACCATGTCCTTAGACCGTCTGCTCATTAATCTTTTAACAACTGTATTGATTCCTTCGACAGTAAAAATAATGTTTTACCATTGACTTTAAATTGGCTGAAACATCATAGCTGTAGAAACAGCAACAAAATAGGACCAGGTCTATGACTGTGGCCTGGACATCTGGTCTCATCTATCTCCCATGTTGAGATAATACAGTTACAAAACAGAGGAGGCCAGGCCCCTGTAGCCAGTAAATGCTGGGACCTATTACTGGGCAGTTTGCTCCCTTGATTAACACCTCCATGGTGTTAATTCCACTTAAGGCCAGTGTAGCAGTAACCGCCAGGACCCATTCCTGAGCAGTTTGCTTTGCGGATTAATACCTCCATGACATTAACTCACTGAAGTAAAAAAAGGGAAAGATGGAGGAAATAGAAGTCTCAAACTCCTATTTAGACTTTCTCTTCCTGTACCTGAGGCTTTCCCTTCAAAAAAGCATTTGCTGGCCTCTCAGTGAAGAGCAGGGCAGACCCTCCATGGGGAGCAGGATTTCTAGCTCCCAGTATAGGTGTGCAGCTCTCAGCAGCCCCTGGAGAAAAGGAGAAAACCTCAGTTAGTGGTTCTTGATGTGTTATCACTCAAGCCTTGTCCAATCAGGGAGGATCACATTTTAGTCTTTCTCCCCACCAATCTGCCTGAAGCCTTCTCTGCTTCCTTTGACCAAGGAAGCCAGATGGGTTTACATATTTCCCATAGATACAGGCCCCAGCTTGTCATGAGCTGAGCACATGGCCAGAACAGGAGGGGCGATCTTGCCTATATAAAAAACAAAACAAAACACCCCAAAATACAGTATATAACCCAGCATGCATGGGAGTGTTACACCTTGTGGGGAGGAATTTGGGTGGGGGGTGATTAACCCCTGGATCCAAGCAGGCCAGGTACGAAAGGGTTTTGGAACAGTCTTTACCCTGCTTCTCCTTTTCCCATCCAAAAAGAGTCTGAGGACAATATAAGAAATAAATGCTTTACTTACAACCTGGAATGCAACGTAGGCACACTCCATAAAGTTCACCGCAAAGCACTTAAATGCCTCGTATGCACATCTGTGCTGGCAGTTCCCCTTACAATTTCCAACAACCAAAACCGTAGGGAACTCGAGAGCTCTTCAGGCATCTATCTGATGCAATTATCGGATGGGGTGTCTGGGGGGAAAGGGAGCCGTGGACGCATGACCTCCGGTGAGGGTGATCAGGCCTCGCCGATGTCGTGTGGGTCCCCTCTTCTCTTTCCGCAGACTTTGCTTTTATACTGCCCCAACAGCCAATTAGATTGGGTCTTTCTTTTGCGCGCTTTTTGAGCTTCATGAGCTAGGGATTTTTCTGCATGCATGCTTCGCGCAGCCAACTGGGCTGCACCTACTGCCTCCCCACATAGCGAGCACAGTCTGCTGGCATTTGGTCACCTTTATCCAGACGCACTGGTGTTTGGTCACTACTTATTTATCACACACCTATGTCAGGAAAACAACACACAAAACCCAAATGACTTAACTAAGCATTTAAAGTGAGGGGCAAACTTCAAGGAAAACATTGTAGTAAAATGTTGAAATTAAAGAACCCAGGTATTCTATCAGTGCACATGCAAAACTTGGATCATGTAACAATTAACACTTCCATGTGTGTGATTGTAAAGTATTCTAAATTGCTCTAATGTAAAACTGAGCATTTTTAAATTGTAATTCTGTAAAAGTATTGTGATAATTCAAACTTAAATAAATTGCAGATTTAGGGAAGCCTTAAGGTAATATCCCATGAATGATCATATTCCAAAAGCAGACTCTCAATTTATGTTTGGTTATTTTTCCACAGCTCTTTTCTTCATGACCCAGACTTCAGTTTCAGTATGCAAAATACCTGACTTAAACATCTGAGCCTTGGGATGTGAAAACTTTGTTGTTCAGTATTGTGTGAGAGAATGCAGTCATTTGTAGTTCTGTGACCAAAATTCAGAGGCTTGGTTAAGATCTCTTTGGAATGTTGGTCCTGATGGATTCATTTTTTATCACATTAGCCCCAAATGCAGTATGGGCTTCTAAACATTACTTTATAGATTTGCCAAGTCAGTATACAATGTTTCATTCCAATGTGTTTCTCATAGTCCAGTGGTATGACTTAGCAATCAACATAACATGTTCTTTGACATGTGTATCTTGAAATTTTCTTTCAGTGTCAGCTCTACAAAGACTGCATTATTTAAAAGTTCAGTAGCATTTTATTTTGGAAGAAACAGCTAATTTGTATGCCCTGTTATATATTTTTTGCATTAATTTATACCATATTGTTGTTTTGCAGACTTGCCTGTTTTTGACTTCTGGATTTTCACTTTATCTGGGAAATGTTTTTCCATCTGAAATGGATTATTTACGTTGTGCAGCAGGTTCAGTAAGCATTCTTAAGAAATTGCTGTGGCTGTCTGACAGCACAAACTATAATAAATCGTTTTATGCATTTATTTTCCTTTTAAGCTGCCTTCTATATGCTAATTTTCTTCACCCATTTTATCCAACATTACACCTCATATCTAATATCTCTTCTGTGTATGGTTCTCAGGAATAGGTTAAAACTGCATGGCTTTCAGAGAGAAGTGTTTGTAATATTATTCTTGTTAAATATCTCCCCAGAAGCAGCTGCCTTGAGAGTGAAAGTGTTGATCCCCACGTATAGGTTGTTTGTGTTCTAGATTTTTCCCTTCTACAGAAAATCCTTTAGGGAAGAAATTTCATT
This sequence comes from Caiman crocodilus, assembly GCA_030014935.1. Lineage (NCBI taxonomy): Eukaryota > Metazoa > Chordata > Crocodylia > Alligatoridae > Caiman > Caiman crocodilus. Next base: position 106,628,068 of record JAGPOW010001296.1, read on the forward strand.
TAAGAAACCTTTGTAGAATATCTTTCCCTATATTTGTAGCTGATGGCTGGACACTATTATGGTAGGTGGGTTTCTAATCTATCTCGTCTGATGATCTATTTTAGGTTTTATTTAAATGTAGATTATAATGATATCTAAACAATAAATAAAATAAAAGGTATTGAAATGATATTACTTTATTAGCAAAATTTGTAGCATCATGCAAACAACTATTGAAAAATGAAGGCATAATATAATTTTTAGTTGTTAGCATTCATTTAGTAACATGTCTTTTTAGTTTATTATGTAACCATAATCCACGTTAGCTCTCTGTGGATTAGATGAAATTAATCTTAATTCCTTTGTTTATTGAAATACTCTGTTTTATCATCATTATTTTGGCAATCTGAATGAGAAGCTTGTTTTAATTTAGGTCTGGACTGATACACCATCCCTTATTCATACTAGAGTACAGACATACTAAGTTGTTTTTTGGGGAATAGAGGTTGTAACTCAAAAACTGCAATTAGAGGCCTTGGACAGACAGACATTTGAGCACTTCAAATTCAAAGTGCTTTAGACCATGGACAGACATGTGCCCTCACTCTGCACCTTACTGTGGCTGCACTCCCTACCTCCTTATGAGTGTGAGGAGACGGTAGGGCAGACAGCCAACAAGTGTTGTCCTGTGTGCATGGTCTCTGGTCTCCCAGTTCCAGAGGTAGAGAGGCATGCATAGAATTGTTTTCTCCTGCTGTCAGGCTCTGGAGATGGTTGAGGACAGCTGAGTGCCACCCTGCTGGACCGAGGAGACCAGATGCCCATGCCTTCATACTGGAACCAGGAGATCGGAAGCAGGGGCAGGCAGTGTTTTCTGTTCTCCAGCCCTGGGACAGCTGAGTGTTCAAGAGCTTGCCCATGGTTGTCAACCCTGCTCTTTCCAACCTCTATTGGGGTTGGGGGGAGAGCACGGAACTGTGGGATGCTGGAGTACTGAGAATGTACAAGTATAACTGAAAGTGCTTCACAGTGAAGGTCTTCCACAGAGTTGCCCTTTCATCCAGGGTTATTTTTGGAGCACTTTGGCCAGCTTTGGAATGCTTCACGTGACACGAGTGTCTGTTTACTCACCTTTTGAAATGCCACATAAAGATGTTCTAAAATCACTGGTTCCTTCTCTTGCATGGGTCAAGGAAAGAAAGTATACACTCTTTTTAAACATGTTGTATAGGTAATAACTGTTTATTAACACCGGGTAACTATAGGCTGGTTAGCCTCACCTGTATCCTTGGGAAAACCTTTGAAAAAATTATTAAGAATCACATTTGTGGTAGTCCAGTAGGAAAAATAATGCTGAAGGGCAACCAGCATGGCGTCATAGCAGGTAGATCCTGCTTGACTAACCTGGTTTCTTTTTATGACCAGGTCATAACATTTTTAGGTGCAGGTTTTATGATAGATGTCATCTACTTGGATTTTAAAAAGGCCTTTGATACAGTGTCACATTGCATTTTTACAAATAAATTAAGTGGTTGTGATGAAGATTAATACACGGTCAGGTGGGTGGAGAATTAGCTTATGGGATGCACCCAGAGGGTAGTGGTAGATGGGTTATTTTCGACCTGGAAAAATGTGGGCAGTAGAGTTCCCCAAGGTTTGGTCCTTGGACCAGTGGTGTTCAGTATCTTCATCAGTGACTTGGATTAGGGCATGGAAAGCACTGTTCAAATTTGTGGATGACACCAAATTATGGGGCAGAGTGAGGGCAGGGACCGGATTTGGGTGCATTTTGGGAAAGTGGGCAGAGCAGAACAGGATGCAGTTTAACAACAATAAGAGCAGAGTACTGCACCTAGGGAGAGAGAATCACCAACACACCTACAGACTGAAATGTGACTTTCTAAGCAGCAGAAAGGGATTTAAAAAATCATAGTTGACCCCAAAATGAACATGAATCATCAGTGTAATGAAGTGATAAGTAAAGCCAACCACACTCTTTCATGTATTAGAAGGTGCATCACTGTGAGCAGGATGGGCGATCCTAGCTTCGTCTCCCTTCTGTACTCTCCTGCCATGACTTGAATTGAAAGAAAACGGCGGGGATCAGTGATCTTTCAAATACTAGGGATTGATAAACACCACCCAGGTGGTACGTGCTGATGGTGTTTGTTTATTTTTCAAAATAAAGTAGTACAGTAACTGTAGCCTTGCTAATTACTTCATTAGTGAGGCACACCCATGCTGCCGAGCAGGTCGCCTAGCACTGGTTACTTCCTAGCTACAGTGTAGTGCTCGGTGTTCTGAGCACTATTTATCTTGTTAGCAGGATGCACTCCCTACGTCTCTCGTATCTGTCTCATACTGGGATTGGTCCCGGCTGCTTCCTTGCTTCCCATGTGGCCGCTCGTGGTGGCGTTGCCACTCTAGGATTGGGATCTGAGCCGGCATGAGATTCTCCTGCCTGCCCATCGTCCTGGAGTGTCTCTTTCACTCAGGGATCCCCTGCCCCCTGGCTCTGCCGAGCTTTGGCTCCCACCACACTCACTGGAGCTGCTGGAATCACATGGTGCATAGTTTGCCATGAGAATGGACTCTTCTTGTCTTGGGTCCCACAGTCTCAGCATCTCTTCCCAGTTGCCAGGCGGGTTTCTTGTCATCTTCACTGTCTGGAGCTCTGAACACCCATTGCTGTTTTCTCATACCCGAAGGCAAAAAGTGTATGCCCCGCCACTGGATTTATATCTGTCATAGCAGGCTAATCACCCGGCTCTGCCCTGGGTGTGCAGTTCCCTCCATCTGGCAAGGTGCATCGTCAGGTCAGTAATGCCCAATCTGGTTTTAGTAACAGAGCTCCTGCCTGAGCCCCTGTTACAATCACAGACAGGTTTAAGGAGGTGATACTTCCCCTCTGTGTGGCATTGGTAAGACCGCAGCTGGAGTATTGCATCCAGTTCTGGCCATTGCACTTCAAGAGGGATGTGGATAACCTTGAGAGGGTCCAGAGGAGGGCTACTCCTATGGTTAAGGGCCTGCAGGTAAAATCCTATGAGGAGCGATTGAGGGATCTGAATCTCTTCAGCCTCCACAAAAGGCTGAGAGGGGGGTCTTGTAGCTATCTACAAATTAATTGGGGGGGCAGCAAGGAATAAGGAATATGCTGTTTACCAGGGTACCCCTTGAGGTTACTAGGAACAATGGCCATAAACTGACAGCAGATTAAGATTAGATGTTAGGAAAAATTTCTTTACAGCGAGGGTTGCCAAAATCTGGAATGGAGTTCCAAGGGAGGTGGTGTTCTCCCATACCTTGGTGGTCTCTTAGAGGAGACTAAACAAGCACCTAGCTGGGGTCATCTGACCCTACAAATCTGTGAAATCTATGTTATCAATTATGGGAATAATTCTGCTGCCATTGAAATCAGTGGTACAACTCCCTTTAACTCACTGGAAACTGGGTTAGGCTTCTGTTAACATCTTGGGAGGGTGTTGCTTTTATTTAATCATTTTTCTCCTTTTGGAAAATGTTTGCATTTTTAATATTAAAAATAGTATCTCCTCAACTCCTAATTTACTCTTGTGTATACTAGATGTAAATACTGCCCACTTGTTATCGTGGTTCTTATTTTTAAACTGTCAGAAGTGGTACTCATCTACTTGAAGACTAAAATCCTGTCACCATTGAAGTCAATGGCAAAACTCTTTCAGCCGGACTGGGATTTACTCAGAGTGTCCTGAGGTTACAGAAGAAAATGAGGGAAGCATAACATGATATGGGATTTGTTTAGAATAGAAAACATTTTCTATAACTTTAAGTTAATAGGTTTTTATTTTTTCTTATGAATATGTTCCAGTACTAGATTAACATAATTGTTACTGATGTATGTGATATACTTGATAATGGCAGAGAATTTTAAGATAGAATGGTTCCTTCAGGAAAGTATTTTCTTTTGCAGAAAGTATTTTTTACAGTACGGTTTGCTACAGATGATATCTGGCCCCTTGTATGGGAACACAATTTCTAGTGCAGTCAAAGGAGATCATAGACACAGTTTTGAAGACATAATTTGGTCCCACAAATTAGTTTTACAAAGTCCTTCAAAACTGGACCATTGTCAAGGCTGATCAATGTTTAGTCTTAACAGCTATGCCATTGTCCCTTTAAAAAGAATGCCAAGGGCCTGGGTTTTTTTTTGCCTGCTTTAGGATCTCAAGCCTGCTGGAGCTAACTTACTCCAACAAAGGCATGAAATGCCTCATGAAAGGCTGTTGGGTGTAGCTGACTCATCACATTGTATTGTAATAGCTAGGCACATATTAATACCCTGAAAAGCTACTTTAAACCTCCCTAGAATACTCAAATACAACTGATGATGGGAGAGCTAAAGAAAAAAGTGACAGCTTTTTCTCAGAACTTCTAAAATTGTTTATGTTTGCTTGACTCTTATAACAATATATTTTTATTTTTCCATTTTTGGCACACTCCCTAGCGCAACATGGATCATGATAAACAGTCACAATGTATATCACAATAAGTAACACAGCATTATTAGAAAACATAAAATTGTGCTTTGTTTTTAGAATAGTCTATTAATCCTTTTGGGTATTTTTTCTAGTGTATTCCTTCAGCAGTTGCGAGTTTTGCTATAGCAAGAAACAAGGTTCACATGGTAAGTGCTTTAAACTTTTATTGATTGTTACCCTGAGGCATAACTAGCAGGGTTTTCATCCTGGGCAAACCCTACTGGAAAGTGGGAGGATGTCGGGGGTGGCCTAGGTGCTACTGGGCACCAGAAGGGAAAGGAGGTGCCAAGAGCTGGGAATGGGGAGGTGGAGAAAGTGAGTCTTTAACTGGTTCAGCAGCAGCATGGTGTCTATGCAGCTAGCTGCTAATGCTAGGACATGGATTTTCTGGTATTCACCCCGACACTAAGTTGCTGACTGGGGCTTGGATCTTGTTTGTTTCTCTCCCCCATAAGTTACACTACTGTTGTTTCCCTTTTACTGTATTTTTTTTTTTTTTTTTTGTAACTGTTTTGCAGATATCCAATTTTCAGATTATGTTTGTCTCTACATTTGCTGTTACAACAACGTGTCTCATTTGGTTTGGATGCAAACTTGTCCTCAATCCATCAGCAATAAATGTAAGTTAAGAAAATAATTTTCAGTTAATTCCACATCTCCTTTTCTGTTATATCATCTTTACATAAAACAGCATTTACCAAATTCATCCCAAATGTAACTGCATTGCAGACAGCAGTACTACAACATTGATTAATTTAGTCCCACATATCTACATATGATGGAATTTATCAGAATATATTATCTAGCAGAAATTGTCATTTTCTGAGCCAAACCAGATAGGAAAATTTGGGTCAGTGAGTGATTGACACCCAGAAATCATATAATGCAGAAGAATTGCTGCAGTCCCTATGGTGGCTGCTGGGATGTTAGGCAGGGAGAGGATGTAGAAGCCACTAGGTTGGCCCTATACTCCACAGCATTCATCTATGTAGGTGAGGTTACTGGGGGAGGGAAGGGGAGTATCTATTAGTTCTAAAAAAAAATGTTGTGCTGGTAGATCTTGCCTTTGGGGAAAAATAAGATCCTGTTCAGAGAGGAAAGACAGTCCTGTTATTGAAGATTATCAAAAACACTTACGTGAGTGAAGTTGTACATGTAAATTGAGGGGAAACATATGCATATGGTTTCAGTTCTTGCCTTCAGTAGTTTTCCAGGAATCCAGACTAATGAATTTGACCTTCTTGTATGACTGTACCTTGATGGTAGTTTCCCTAACTTCAAGCTGAATTAACCCTTGTGTAGTGTTTTTCTGATACTTTTGTATGATCCTAAAAGCAATGGCTGGACAGGACCTCAGGAGGTCAGCTAGTTCAGCTCCTTGCTCAAACACTCCTGCTTAGATGTCAGGTGATGCTGATCCTCTCTCTCTGTCCCGCATTGACACTTAAATGTAGCTTCATTCAGATGATGGCTCTTGAAATTAACTTAGGGTTTCTTATGTATTACAGATGGCTTGATTACTTTTATGGACTTTATGGACAGGGAATTTTAGGCTGCCTTTTTACTGACTGTCCATCAATTTAAAGCTAGTCGGCAACCCTGAATGTTACGTAATTTTAGTGCGTAAGTCTGAAAATTTTAGTCTTAGGTCTAGGTTTCAAGTTGTGTAATATTCTGAATTACCATAATATTACATCCTATAAATGGTACTGAAAACACTTTTTCATTTTGGTGGCTTTGATGCAAAGTATAGCACAAAAAAAAAATTGTTGATTTATGATGATAAATTTCAAAACGAAAAAAAATTAGGGAGAGTTACATTTTTACTCAGACTGATTTAATTTCATGTTTCTAGTTTCTGCAGTCTAATATAACAATCATAAGGCACATTGATTCCTTTTTCATATTTTTTCAGTAGATCTAAATGCAGACATATTTTCTATAATTCTTCATCAAAGATCCTCAGCTTCAAGACTTTAGTATAGAATGCATCTTATTGGGAATATGCAAAAAATTGACTTTAAGACATTTTGGTTCTTTTTTGACTGTGGATTTGACTGTAGGCCAGGTTAGTTCATGCTCCTCTGCACCATTAAGGATCACCTAATACTGGATACAATTATAGAAAATAAGGATTGGAAGGGACTTCGGGAGGTCATCTAGTCCAGTCCCCTGCTCAAAGCAGGACCATCCCTGACTAGATCATCCCTTGGCTTTGTCTAGCCAGGTCTCAAAAACCTCCAAGGAAAGAGATTCCACAATCTCTCTGGGTAACCCATTCCAATGCTTTAGTACCCTCCTAGTGTGAAAGTTCTCCCTAATATCTAATTTAAACTTCCCTTACTGCAACTTGAGCCCATTGCCCCTTGTTCTATGCCACCACTGAGAAAAGTGTAGCTCTATCATCTTTGGAACCACCCTTCAGGTAGTTGAAGACTGCTATTAAATTCCCTTCCAGTTTCTTCTTCAGCCCAGTTCCCTCAGTCTGTCCTCAGAAGTCATGATCCCCAGCCCTCTAACCATTTTCATTATCCTCTGCTGGAATCTCTCTAATTTGTACACAACCTTTCTGTAATGGGCCCAAAACTGGACACATTCCTTGAGATGTAGCTTCACCAGTGCTAAATAGAGGGGAAGAATCACTTCCTTTGATCTGCTGGCAACACTTCTACCAGTGCAGCCCAGTATGCCATTAGCCTTCTTTGCAACAAGGACCCACTGCTGGCTCATTCAGCTTACTGCTCACTGTAACCCCCAGGTCCTTTTTTGCAGAGCTGCTGCTTAGCCTGTACTAGTGCCTGGGATTGTTCAGTCCTATATGCAGGACTTTGTACTTTTCCTTATTGAACTTCATGAGATTTCTTTTGGTCCAGTCCTTCAATTTGTTGAGGTTGTCCCGAAGCCAATTATATTACCTTTAGTAATGTACAAAGAGTCCGTAGTATATAGGAGAAAAGGTTTCTTGCACTCTTCTTGTGTTTAATAAATAGAAAAAAATACTTCTATGATTCATTATATGTTTAATGCAGATTTCACTGGAAAATAATAGTCATTAGTATGACATTCATTAGGGGATTATAGAACTAAATGTGTAAATCTCTTTCTAACTTGGAGCAATTTTTGATGTTAAGCAAAATGTTTCAAGGAAAGTTTGGTATTTTTCAGAAGTTATTCAGTATTACTGGGATGTTTACTACACAGTTGACTAATTAACTGCACAGTAAAAGTCTCAGTGTCTACACATGTGCCCTTACTGGGATGAACTAAACAAATGAACTCTGAAGCAGGGTGAGACTTGTACTTATGAGTTTTTTGTACACAGTAGCGCATGTGCACACACTGAGCCACCTGACCAGGACACACAGGTGCTTCACTGTGGGGGCTACCTTTCGCTTAGCCCTCTTCTGAAACACCCTTGTGCTCCAGCCAGCGCTTCTGAAGCAAGTCCGTGTTAATAATTTTTTAAGATACCAGTGGGCACATCTACACAAGCCATTAATTTGCAGCAATAAACTGCAGCATTTACTCACTTAAGCAGGCCTACTCTGCTTACTGCTCTGCAGTTCACTGCCCCTGGGAAGCTCCCAGGCACACGGTTTACACATGCACCAGACTGCAAGCACACTGAGCCAGGTCACGGTGGCTGAAGTACACTTCCCACTAGCCAGGGACTGGGTTAAACCTCTGAGTTGATGCCTTGGTAATCAAACTGAGGGGAGTGTGAGAAGGGTAACTTCCCCTGCTTTATGTGCTCCTCAGCAGTTCCCAGCTGATGAACAGTTAACAGCCACAGAAGGGAGAAGAGGGAAAGACCCTCTTCCAGAGAGTTTGTCTTCCCCTGCTACCAATCTGTATTTCACCAACCTGAGACCAAGGCCAAGAACTGGTTTTGGAGACAGAAATTTTGTTGGGGGCAGCATGTGGCCCTAGTGTCCCAGCCTGAAGTCAGTGAGTCAAATTAAATTATAAACAAACAAATAGAAAAAAATGCCCAGTCCTTGGAGGAACTCCAAGGCCCGCCCTCCACTCTTCCAGAGATCAGTTCTCTGGATCCCCCTCTATGCCCCTCAAGCACCCACTTGGCAGTGGCTTCAGATGACTTTAGCTGAGCGAGCAGCTTCACTATTTCCACAGTGGCACTTCCCTGGTCAGTGGCCTCCCAACAACCTGGACTACTTGCCAGGATTCTCTGTGCTTCCACAGCTGCAAGCAGGTGCTGGCAGGAGAGTCTCACAGCATCTCTGCTCCCAGAATGCGGAGAATGTCTCCAGAATGTCTCCAGAATTCCCTCTCTGGGGCCAGAATTATTATTCTTTGTTCCTCAGCCACCAATCCTAAGAGAGCATTCACTCTGGAACCATGGTGTGGGGCTCCATGCTTCAGCAGCAATTCTTCCTTTACTTAAGGTGAGTATAGGGGAATTATTCCCTTTCCTGAAGTTTCTTCCGGCCCCAAGGCTTTTCTCTTCACAGTGATAAACTAGTTTTTGATTAAGTATACCAATGAAAGTGTAATGTCTGTACTTGGCCCTAAGGAGAACTTTTTCCTAGAATTTTCAGTTTAAAAATAGCTCTATTTTTTTACAGTATTCTTACTTAATATGCAGAGAGAAAAACATTTGCTTCTGTTTAAAATATGGAGAAGTTCATACATATTCAAACAGTATTTTTGTTCTGCTGTTCATTCTGCTGCCCTTTTTCTTAGAAGCTACTATCATTATCTGCTATCCCTTGATTACAAGGATGTTATCTGCCCAGGGTCGGGGAGGTGAGAGGAGGAAGGGTTTACTGGTGAGTTTTAAGGTGGCTGAGGAGTCCAATCTGTGCTCTGCAAGTTTTTCCACAAAAATGACAAGTGGTGCCTTGAGGGGGATGGGGGGGGACACGACACAACTGTTGGCCAGCATGTTGTGCACTTTTCTTCCTCCTCTGTCATTTCTCGGCTTCCTGAGCAAGGTAGTTCTCTTTGAAGTGAGCTATAGCTTGATGATTGATGCAGCTCCTTTGAGACCTGTTATCAGACAGCACTTCCCAATTTGTAGGGTTGATCCTACCCTTCTTAAGCTATGTTTTCAGGGTGTCCTTGTAGCACTTCCTTTGTCCTCTGTGGGTCCTCTTCCCATGACTAAATTGAGAGAAGAGTACTTGCTTCAGGAGATGAGCATCAGCCATCTGCACACAGCAGCCAACCCAGTGGAGTTGATGTTTCATGATCTTTGCCTCAGTATTGGTTATGTTAACTGCAGTGAGGATGCTAGCATTGGTGCAGTGGTCTTCCCATCTAATGTGAAGGATCTTCCTGAGTCAATGCTAATGGAACCATTCTAGGTGCTTAAGATGCCTTTGATATGGCATCCACAGAGGAGAATGGGGATAACCACTGAACTGTAGACCAGGATCTTAGTTTCCATCTGCAGATCCTTGTCAGTAAAGGCACGGTAAAAGAGCTTTCCGAAGAATATGCTGGGCTGAGAATCCTATGTTTCATTTCTACATCAAGACTGACTGACTGGGAGAGGTGACTGCCAAGGTATGGGGAATGCTTGACATTTTCCAAGGTTTTTCCACCAATAGTAACTTGTTGGGAGAGGGAGGGACAGCTTGTGCTGGGGCAGGCTTATGGAGCATCTTGGTCTTCCCAAAGTTAAGGGAGAGTCCTAGGCTATAATAGGCACCTGAGAAAAGGTCAAGGGTGGACTGCAGATTGGTCTTAGTGTGTCCAAGGATAACACAGTTTTCAGCATACTAAAAATTGGTGATGCCAGTCTTGGTAAGTTTCATTTTGTTGTGAAGGCACCACAGGTCGAAAAGCTGACTGTCCATTTGATATTCAGTCTCAATTCTGGGAGGAAGGTGGTCATGGATGAGAATCAAAATCACAGCAAGATAGACAGAAAAAAAGGTTGAGGCGATGAAACAGTCCTGCTTGACACCAGTAGGGATGGTAAAGGGGTCTGTCTTTGATCCATTGCAAAGGACTGTGGTGATCATCCTGTCATAGAGTAGCCTGAGGACACTGAACTTCAGTGGACAACCAAATTGTCAGCACCTTCCATAAGGCTTCACAACTGATGGAGTCAGAGGCCTTGGTTAGGTCAATGAATGCCATAAACAGGATCTGGTGTTGCTCTCTACATTTGTCCTGCATCTGTCATGCAACAAAAACAAAAATGTTGGTGGTACCCTGAAATAGTCTAAAGCTACAGTGGAATTCTGGAAGGACAATCTTCAGCAAGAGGGAGGAGATGATTAAGAAGGATGTGAGTAAGAATCTTCGTGGCAGTGGAGAGGAGGGCAATGCCTTGGTAGTTCCTACACACTCACTTTTGTCCTTTCTTGAAGATGATCACACTGCTGCCATTCTTTAAGTCAGGTGGAGCTTTCTCATTAACCCATATTTTGATGAAAGTTGGTGAAGTTTTTGTGCTAGTGCTGGTCCACCAGCTTTGAAGACCTCTGCAGGAATGCCATCTGGTCATGGTGCCTTATTGTTCTTGGTCTGAGTGGTGGCTTGCCAGGCTTCCTTGAAGGATGGGGGATTAGCAAGAGGTTCTATTACTGGGTGTTGAGGGATGGACTCAATGGTGGCAGCTGAGACCTCAAATTCATGGTTGAGTGGAGTCTTGAAATGATCCTTACAGCTGTTGCTTGATGGATACATTGTCCATGAGAAGGGTGGAGCTGTGCTGGGATTGCAAGTGAGTTGGGCCATTGGAACATGGCCCATGGATGGTTTTTATTGCTTGAAAGAAGCTTCTCACATCATGTTGGTCAATGAAACTCTGGATCTTCACGGCCTTCACTTGTCACCACTGGTTCTTGATGCCCTGTAGCCTTCTGTGAACTACAGCTTGAGCAGGTGGTAAGCCTGTTGTTTTTGGGGGGTTCATTTTGCCAACTGCAGAACGCAGTTCTCTTTTGATATATAAATGCTGGGATTTCCTCATTGTTCTCATTGAACCAATCTTGGTGGTAAGTAGAGTATCCTAGTGATTCAGCACATGCCTTGTGAATAATGTTCTTAAGCTCTTCCCAGTGTGCCTAGATGTCCTTGATGTTGTCAGGTAGATCAGAGAACTTCTCGGCAAAGCGTTGCTGAAAAGCCTCGCATCTAACTTGTCTTGGAGTGCCTTGATGTTAAATCTCTTCCACATTTCTTTTGGTTATTTACAGGGTTGTTGTGCAAGCTACATGTCTCTGATTGATCTGACTAAACGGTGGTCCATCCAGCAGTCATTTGTACCTCAGAGTGCACTCAGGTGATACAGACATCAGTATGATCATGGGGTCTTCCAATAATATAGTTAGGAAGGTGCCAGTGCTTGGAGTCTGGATGTTTCCGAGTTGTCTTATATTTGTCACTCTGTCTGAAGATTGTATTCATGATGAGCAAGTCATGTGCTGCACATTTGCTGAGGAGGTGGATACCATTGGAGTTGACTTTCCCCACCCCCTCTTTCCCAATGATGCCACTCCAGAGTTTAGAGTGTTGCCCAACTCCTGCACTGAAGTCACCCATGAGGATGAGCTTGTCTTCCTTGGCAGTGGCTGTCAGGATTACGTCAAGAGCACAGTAGAATTGTTCCTTGTTGACTTCTTCATCTTCAAGTGTAGGGGAGTATGCACTGATGTATACAGCATACTGGTTGTTACTGAGCTTGAGGTGGAGAGTCCTAAAGTGTTCATTAATGCTCACCATTGCTCATTATTGCTACCACAATAACATTCATTGCTATTTACCTCAATATGTAATTGTGCAGTGTGTTAAAGGTCACAAGATGCCTGAGTGTAAACAGTGAGGAAGGTCAGTTTCAACAGTTTGCTTTAATTTTATAGACATGGGTATTGTTTATTTAATCCAGTTGCATGTGGTATTCTGTTGGCAGATAAATTTCAATTTGATTCTGTTGATTCTACTGGAAATCTTCATGGCAACTACTGTGATCATTTCAGCTAGGTCTAATGAAGTCTGCTGTATGAGGAAACAAGTAGGTTTTTCTTTTAAGAATGATGTATTTTTTATTTAATTTTAATTTGTTTCCCTAAGTACATATCTTATTATGTCACATCTTTTTTTCCCATACATTGACAAAGTGTGAGTGTCTTTTATTTTTATAACAAAATAAGTAATCATTTCACATTACATTATGCAAATTAGGTCATAACAATAAAGTAAAGGAAATGTGATTACTGTCATTGTAGTTATCAGAATACCTGGAGACCATGCAGCTATAGTCTTTACTTTTTGTAGTGTATAACTTGCCTGGGGCAAACCTCAAATATGCAAATATTCTGGTCTTTCCCTTTCCCATTTCTGTCCCTGCTGTATGTAAATAAAGTTTGCAGCTGTTTGAGGCCTGTAGAGGAGGGATAGTTCTTCCTTTCATTGTTTGGGCAGAGTTCCACAGTAAAATGAATTGCACACATGAGTGCTGGCTGCAGGGTTTAGGACTAATGGTAGATTTTCAAAGCCACTTAAGTAACATAGGAAGCTAATGAGATTTGACACATCACAGAGGCACTTTTCAAAATCCTACCCTATCTGTGTTTCAAAACAGTACTTGCTTCTTCCCAGAATGATAAGCATACCCTTGGCATGCCAGCTATACAAGAAACTCAGAATGGGGTGACAAAAGAGTTGGCTATCATGTGTTGGCAGAACTTGCATATGGATATGTCAGCCTATACTTACATATGCAAGTTCTGGAAAATGATGAGAAGGGAGGACAACCTCCTTCAATAGGTAGGTGGTTGGGGCACTTGCCCAGGAAGCTGGAGGCCCATGTTCCAGGTCTCCTTAACTCAGAATGGGTTTAAATCTGCATATTTCTGGGCACGTCTACACGTGCAATTTAATGCAACTGAATAAACTCTGGTGCAATTTGAGCTGGAGTAAAGTAACCCAGACGTCAGTGTCTACACATGCCTTTTAAGCACAGTAATTTACTTTGCTTTTGAATAGCACTTGTGTCTTATGGGGCTGTCTGACACCTTCGTAAATTAGTCTACACAGGCCTCGTTGCCTCACATGTAGATGGTGATACTTTACTGTGCAGGAAATTAATTTATGTGCAGTAAAGCGCATGTGTAAATGCACCCACTGAGTTCTAAGCACAGTGCTCTAACCACCATACCACTGTTTCTTACATTTACTGCTCCTTGGTTGAATGGCTGCAGTGTAGTGCAGGTTCACTCATCAGAAGCAAGGGTCCAGGCTAGAATCCAGGGTCTGCTTCCTTCCAGACCAGGCTCGCTTTCATTGGTCCACATACTCTTTGCCTTGTTTGCTTCCTACTGGTCCCATGTTTTCCTCTCTTGGCTATTTGGGAGCACCAGAGAGCTCTAGTCTAGAGCAGCATTTCTCAACCTGTGGGTCACAACCCAAAACTGGGTCACAAGAATATATGACTGGGTCACAAACAATCACAGAAAAACATGGACAATCATGGATTTTCTCCTTTAATGGAGAAAAACATGGGAAACTGCAGGTTTCCCCTGTTAGGCTGGCAGAATTCCAGTCTACAAGGGGCTGGAGGGGAGTGGGAGCAATGCAATCAGAGGTGTGTGTGCATGCATACATGCATGTGGTAGCCAGGCAGTGTGGAGAGCAGCTTCTACCCCCCCTAGATTTGTGTGTTCATAGTGGGCATGGGGCTGCAGCCTGGATAGACTAGCACAGGTAGAAGCTGCTTCTGCAGCCTATCAGGCAGGACCCAGTGTGGGAGGGCAGAGCACGGTCATGAGACTTGCTGCTGCCACCACCAGCAGTACCCTTGTGCCAGCTGCACTGCCAGCGCAAGGAGTAATGGATGGTTGGGAAAGGGCTGCGCTGTCTCCACCTCTTCCCACCACCAATCATTCATGCACCAGGCTACAGCTGTATTCTGCCGCCATGGCCTGGTCACTATTTCCCTCAGGCTACAGCTCTACTGCAGAGGGGAGGTGAGGTGGTGGAAGGTGCGGATAGTCTGAGAAGAGTGGCAGTGGCGGCTGGGCCATGGTAGTGGGGTAGAGCTGTGGCCCAGTGCACAAGAGGATAGTAGTGGGAGGGCAGAGCCTTTTCCTCCTGTCTGTTACTCCTCACATTGTTGGCAGGGTAGCTGAAACAAGGATCTTGGCAGTGGCAACAAGAAGTCTAGTGACCCTGCTCTGCCCTCCTGTGCTGGGTCCTGCTTGCTGGGCTGTGGAGGTGACTCCTGCCCATGTCAGTCTGCCAGCCTGCAGCCCCATGCCAGCTGTGGGCAAACAATCTGGGGGAGCACCTACCTCCCTATGGCTTCCCTGCCCCACACACTCACCCCCTACCCCACACACTGCAGGGGGAGGGGGACCAAGAAGCAGCAGGTTGGGAGTGAGGGACACCGGCAGGGCCTAGGGGTATTTTCTAAGTTTAACAATTTACTGAGTTGGGACTGGCCATCAATTGTACAGATTGGTTCTGTTACAAAAAAGGTTGAGAACCACTAGTCTAGACAATGCTTGACCCGTGATATGGTGTTTTGAGCACTGTGTTGGCAGAAAGATGCAAGTGTAAATCTCCTTTAGGTGACAGGAATTTAGAACCCAGGTCCTTGGCTGTTTAAGTGAGCACCCTTAGCAATCAGGGCTATAGTGTGGAAGGATCTGGCTCTTCCTCCAGGGTCCAGCAGCATTAGTCATGCATTCCCAGCTACATTTTCAGGGCTTAGATGCTGTGTGCCCAACCAGTGCATGTTACTGCAGGTATAGGTTACCGCATGTGCTCAGTCTACACTAGCACACTTATTATGTGTGCCAAGGAAATAGAAACCCTGGTTGCATGTAAATGGCATTTTTGGCACTTTTGTGGCTAAAAACCTGCCATTTAGATGCACCAAGGGAAATGGAATTCTACCCATAGTGTCCACATATAAACTTAACACTATTTGGTCAACATTCACATAAGATTAGGCTGTGCTTTGGGTCAATCTGAGATGCTGTTAGGAAGAAACTGATTTAGAGAAGTACAATTTCATCCTTGCTCCCCATTTTTCCTAACAGGGAAGAGGCCTGCTACTAATCCTGATCAGTAATGTATTAAGCTTTTTTTAATCAGTTGCTGTGTCTGGTAGTTGTGGAGGTGAATGAATGACCTCTGCCCCTCTCTGCTCACTTTGATAGGATAAGGGATAGGATGTGCAGCTACTGTTCTTTCCCATGTATTTGTTCAAGATAGAGGCAGATTACACAGAAGATAGGTGGGGGAGTATGTTAATGCTGTGAAAACCAGGCCAGAGTTTAGCCCTTAATCAACTGTCTACTTTTCTGTTTCTTTTTTTGTTTAGAATACTGCATATGACAATAACAGCATGTTGAACAATGTCAGCTTTCCCACTCGGCTCTTGAAATCCTATTCAGTAAGAAAAGCCTTATTTTCTTTGGCTAAATGGATTTATTTTCTCAGCCTTCCATTTACTGAACCCCTTTAGAGCAGGTGGGAATTTTCTGTGGGTAATAGCTTCAGGACCAGGCTTGTTCTGATGTGTAGACACAGACATGAAATGCTATTATGTTGCAAGATGAACTCCAAATAGCCTCAGTAGCAGGAAAAAGCCTGATTGATGACTGAAGGAAAAAGAACTAGACATTAAAAAAATATTATAGAGTGGATACATTGAGTAAGTTTGCCCCCCCCCCCACTTTGTATTCTAACTGAAGTTTTGGCATATCTTTCATATATGCAGGATTGGTCTCAAATACCTTTAACACTAAAAATGTATCCATTCCCATCCATAACTCAGGACCTACCCATGCAAGTGAAATGACTAGAAAAACTCAACAGTGAGATGTAGTACTTTGTGTGTTCTGTATTGTTTCAGGTCATTGTAATAATGTGACTATTCTGCAATGTTTCAGGTAATTGAGGTGATCATTGGAATTTCAGCAGTATTTGGTGGCATAATTGCTCTGAATATGGATGTGTTAGTATCAGGTCCATCTCTTTCAGTGACTTTCTTTTGGATCTTAGTGGCTGTAAGTACTTTACAAATAAATACACAGAATGTCTCTTTTTCTTCTTTCCAAGTTCAGTGTTCTTTTGACACACATTTGTCGTTCATGTGTGTCAAACTCACCTTGAGCCCTGGATGGATCCACGGGACCAGCAGCAACTGCAGTAAGGCCACATTCAGGTAGCAGCACAGGTCTGGAGGCTGGTGGTGGTACAGGACGTTGTGAGGCCATGGGGGCCTGCTGCTGATGGATCCTGACCCCAATCTTGGGTGGGGCTGGAGATGGAGGTACAGGAGCCACCTTCATCCTGACCCCTGCTGCTGTGTATTTGAAGTCAAGATGAAGGTTTTCTCCCCATATTAAATAGGGAAAAAACTTGTCTTGGATTCAGGTAAATACAGGAGATTCACATCTGTGCTAAGATTCTCATCTACTGCATGCCAGAGAGGGGACAGACTGGAGAAGAAATCACTAGCCGCACTCACAGTTCCTGGGAATACTTACAAAATGAAACAGAGTACTAGCCCCCTGTAGTCATGAGACCATAGGCCAGTACTTCAGCATTCTAAATTCACATTAAATTCAGTAGGGTTTCTGCACATGTTAAAACTGCACAATTGGCCTATGTGGAGAGTATTTATACTTTGTGTGTGGTTTTATATAAAACATTTCATCAATGATAAAAATGTTAACTTACTTGCATCTGTTTTAATTAGTACCATTAGTGATTCCAGTACAACATCATACAAAATTATACACTGTTCACTTTTTGAACAAAATTAGTCTGTGATCCCAAGCTAAACAGACCAAAGTCTGTCTAGAATAGAACTAAGCCAAATTCTATTCTTAGATGTATTCAGCCACATTTTAAGTCCATAATCACATATGGCTAACTGAAATAAAAATTTGACCCTATAGATTAATGTTTGACTGAAAACCAGTGTAAATCAATGTTTCATTGCAGTCCATGAAGCTATGACAATTTATACTAACAGCAGATCTACCAGTAGTTCTTATGTCTTGGTGTTTTTTTCAGTGCTTTCCAAGTGCCATTGCAAGTCATGTAGCTGCTGAATATCCAAGTAAATGTTTGGTAAGCATGTGTGGAAAATGTTCAGCAATTAGTATTGGAGTTGAGTATTTACTTTTAAGGTCTTTCCTAAAAATACTAGGATTCTTCAGTTTGGAAAGAAGGCTGGAGGGGGGAATATGATAGTGATCTATAAAATCATGCAGGCTGTCAATAAAGTAAGTAGGAAATTGTTATTCATCAGGTCCCAGTGGACAAAAACTAGGGAATGCCCACTGAAATTAACAGGAGACACATTTAAAATAAACAAGAGGAAAAACTTTTTAAAACAGCACATAGTTAATATGTAGAATTTGTTCCTATAGGAGCTTGTAGAAGTAGATATTATAACCAGATTCCAAAAAAGAGACTGAACAAATTCATGGAGGATAGGAACACTAAATAGAACAGTCAGGGATGTATAATTTAATATCCCTAAACTAATAATGATTGCTGCTGCGAGGGAGTGGGCAGTATGACAGGGGATGGATTAACTAGACATGACCTGGACGCTTTAATTCCTGCCACTGTTGGAGACAGGACACTAGGCTAGATGGACCATTGTGCTGATCCAATATGGTACTTTTCATGTTTTTATGATAACAAATATGGGTGTAACTAATATTTGTCCACTGCAAAGTGATTAAAAAAGATAATGGAAATGTAGTGGAAATACAACAGGGGACCCAAAATAGATAATAATGCTAAATAGAGTTAATTGGGGTCTTATGGTTTAGACTGTATTAACTAGAATAGTTTGTTAATGGGTTATAACACACAAAACATGTATTTATACTGGACAGTGAAAGTTTCAGACACAACTATATAGGTAGTGAGGAGAGTTAACAGGGTCACCAATAAGTAACCAAAGTCTGTCTAGAATAGAACTAAGCCAGATTCTATTCTTAGATGCATTCAGCCTCATTTAAGTCCATAATCACATATGGCTAACTGAAATAAAAATTTGACCCTGTAGATTTATGTTGAATGAAAGCCAGTTTGTATGTCTCACTAGGAAACTTATCTGCAAACACTGAAATCTGCTGGTTTAGTCATTTAGGGTGTGTAGTTCACTTAATATTTGGCTGTCGTTTCCACTGTTTATGTAAAAGGAAAAAATAATTTTGTGTCTTCTGTGCCAATCCTTTTAATTTGTTGTTGTTATCTGTATACATGAAAGATAAATAAAAATCTTCACATCTGTCATGAAAAAGGAATGTATATGTATATAAAGTAACAGCATTCTTTACAAATAGCATTTAAAATTTACAGGGAATATTCATACATTTGAAGGGGACTCACTAAACATTTTGGACATAGAGACTAGGGACAGACAGTCAAAGCCTGAGCCTCAATTGATTAAATCTTTGCAGGTTAGTTTAACCTGGCTAGGCTAAATCAGTTTTGTAACTGGACATACTTCCCAGAAATGCAGGCACATGCCTGCAGTGGCTCAGGCTAGGAGCTGGGGAGGCACTAGTGCAGTCCTCCCTTCCTTCCACAGCATGGAGCTGAGCGGGGTATGGCCAGGTTCTAGCAGGAGCTCTGATTAGTCCAGCAGGGAATTGATGTGTTTATCACCCGATTAAGAAAACAACAGAGGGACATTACCAGCTACTTGTTGATTCTGCCTGTTAATTCAGTACAGTAGCCAGCATGTGATCTGCTAGCTAATACACAGACACCTCCTCAGCAAGGCAGAGGGGAGAGAGGACTTCTTGCTTAGCAGGGAGTGGTAAAAGGAGGGGAGAAGCAGCCTGCAGTCTCTGGAGCTCCAGCTAGAACAAAGGGGAGGGGCCAGCCCTGCTGTGGAGCAGATAGCTCCGGTTAGCCCAGAGAGCATGCTGAGATGCTGGGGGTGTCTGGTGTATCTTAAACCAGCAAGGAGTCTGGGACAGACATTGCATAAACCGGTTTGAGCCAAATCCATTAAGTCTGGTACTACATTCAACCAGGTTTATCTCAAACCGGTTTCAGTCATTCTCATACTCGTTTATGTGCAATGAACATCTGTTCTGTTACAGGATTAAACCTGTTTCTGATAACTTAAAATGGTTTATATATAATGTTTGTTCCTAGCCAAGTAGTTTGCAGGATTAAGTTCTTTGTATGATGATATGCTCAGCCAAGAAGAAGTGGATCTCATGAAGTAATGTTCTGTGTTTTTATTTTTGTTTGTATTTTAACATATGAGTAACACCTCATTTAAAATTAATATCGTATTTTAACTAGGTTGAGGTCCTGATTGCCATAAGCAGCATCACTTCTCCATTACTATTCTCAGCTTCTGCGTACTTATCCTTCAGTATCATGCGAGTTGTGGACATCTTTAAAAATTATCCACCTGCTGTTAAAGTATGTATTTCCCTTAATTAACTGAATATTTAACAGGCACCAATTAGAGATTTAGATGGAGTAACTAAAGAATGTATTATGAATTATGTGTATATTAGGTGTTGCATCATGGAGAAAGAACTAAAAACATGGAATTACTCCAAAAAACTACGTAACTTTTAAGAAAGTTATTTTAAAATGTGTTTGACTCTCCTAGAGAATATGACATCAGGAATATAAACATCTAGGTTTAGAACTGTAAAAATAATCTATAGAAAAGTTACTGCCTATGTAAATTCCATAAAACTTTGTTATAAGGTGCTACCAAGTGTTTTTAACATTGTAGCAACCTTTTAAGTTTCTAACTTACGTGAGAATAAATCATTTCTGTTTACTAGAATACCTACCAGTAGGTGGCAAATCTACCTTGCCTTCTACCAGTAGGTGGCACAGTGAGATAGTACACAAAATGTTCACCCCCCAGCTTGCTGGTTTGGGTCTTGAGGGGAGGGCTGAGCAAATCCCATGCAGGAAGAGGACTCTGTTACCCTGACAACCTACCCCCTGTTCCTGGTGCACTGAAAAGGTGCTTGAAGCTCCAAACTGCAGCAGTCAGGAAGCTAAGATGGAGAGCAGGGGAAACGGAGCACCTCTGCTTCACACTTTTCCTCCCTCAGCTTCCTGGCTCTGGTCTTGGGGGTGGGGAGGGTGGGACAGACGCGTGCTGTCCCATTACGTTAATGCCCACATTCTTTAAGCATTAAATGGCATGATTTAGCTTGTCTTGCATATATATATATGTGTGTGTGTGTGTGTGTGTGTGTGTGTGTGTGTGTGTGTGTGTGTTTCTTTCTCACTCTTTTTCTTTAGGGGAAAATTATATGAGTATTTGTATTTATTTATGTCTTATATATGCACTGTACTATGCACCTATACTATGCACCTATATTAGTAAAGACAAAGCCAAATTTTGCTTTGCCCTAAAAGCAGAAGATGATGTTTGTGGTGATCACATTTTGTGGGAATATACATTAATCTTGAATCAATTTCTTGGAGTCTTGTCTCCTACAGAGATCAATGTTATCCTTGTGGAGCTGAGCTTCATTGTATCAAAGGAACACAGCTTTTCACCTTTGTGTTTGTCCTTTAAGCAATTTTTAGGTATTCTGGGTTTAGATCATTGAGTGTCTTTAAGATAAGGAATGAGAAATTGAACTTGCAATGATATTCTATGGGAAGCTAGTGTAGAAAACAGAAGATAGGTCTGATGAGCTCAAAATAGGCCATTTTGCTAAGGAAATACGTTACCACATTTTGTACTAGTTGGAGTATCCTGAGAGACAGTGGTTACATGTTCAGATAGTGAAGACAGTGGTGGCCTGTACACGTGCTTAGAGGTGGGAGGGCAGGGCATTTTAATTAGAGTGGTTCCTGGGCAGCCACTCTAACTAAAAGGCTACAGCACCACATGTTTTAAGCCCTATGTGTTTGGAAATGACTGTGGGATACTTTAGCTAAACCTCATTCGATGAGGTTTAGTTAAAGCACCCCACAGCCATTTTAAAACTCGCAGGAACTTAAAGCATGTGACACTGCAGCAGTTCATTACACTTGATTAATCGAATCTGCTCTGACACATTCTAATTAGAATGTGAAGGAGCATGTGTATAGGCACCCCAGATGAATAGAAAATGAATGCCTTACAATTTCCAGTAAAACAAAATAATAAGCTTAGTTCTTCTTTGTACAGACCTTTCCATGAAGATCAGTTTTCCAAAATGAATTGTTTGTTTAATCAACTGGAGAAAGAATGTGGTAACATTCTGTTATACACCAAAACAGTGAGATAGCTGTAGTATTAACATTTCCTCTGGAAAATATAAAGGAAAGGAAGGAAGAAAAAGCAGACGTGTTACTTAAACAGCTAACAATTTATGTACATCTTTATTTTTAGCAATCTTACGATATACTTCTGTTACTTCTGATGCTGATCCTGTCAGTTCAGGCTTTTCTTACCACTGGCACTATTATACAGTGTGTAAATTACAAAACAGAAATGAAATTGCATGACTCATCTTGGACTATTCCACAGATTAAAAAAACAGAGTACAGAACAGCGGAGGTAAGTGTCTCATATGGTACTACATATATACCTGATATGTGTAGAGTTTTTAGTCTCATTTTTAAATTAAAATTACCCTCTAAAACTGTAATGGCTGCATTTGTTTCTGCTTCTCCTGAATTTTACTATGAAGGACATATTGTCTGATTGTAATATATAGGATCACATAATCATTGGACATTAGGGCTGGAGGGTACCTCATGAGGTCATCTAGTTCAGCACCTGCCAGAAGCTGGAGTATCTCTGACTAAACCATCTCAGCTAAGTGTCTGCCTAAGTTGCTCTTGAAAATTTTGAGTGATTGAGATTCTACAGTTTCTCTAGCTGGCCTGTGCCAGTGCTTGACCACCGTCATAGTCAGAAAGGTTAGTCTCCAACCGAAATATCCTCTGCTGCAGCTTGAGACTATTCCTTTTAGTTCTGTGTCCTACAGCCATAAAGAAAAGCCTGTCTGAATCCTCTCTGTAATCGCCCTTCAGGTATTTGAAGACTGTTATCCAACTTCTCCTCAGTCTTCTCTTCTCCAGGCTAAATAATCTGAGCTTTTTCAGCCTTTTCTCATAAGTCTTGCCTCCGAGGCCACTAATCATTTTAGTTGCTCTGCACTGGACTCTTTCCAAACAGTTCATTTTCTTTTTGAAGTGTAGGGCCCAAAATTGGACACTATCTCTGGTGAAGCCTCTTCGACAGTGCTGAATAGGGTGGAAGAATCACTTCCTTTGGTTTGCAAGTGGAACTCCCAGGATGCGGTTGGCTTTTTTTGGCAGCAAGAGCACACTGTTGGCTTATGGTATACTGTAAACCCTGGGTCCTTCTCTTCTAGCCAATCATTTCCCACTACGTACTTTGTGCATGGAATTGTTCTGTCCCAAGTATAGGATGTTGCACTTGTCCATGTTGAATCTCATCTGGTTGGTTGTGGACCATTTTTCTAGTCTATCCAGGTTATTCTTGATCCTAGAATACCTACAACTTTACTTAACATGGTGTTGCTTAGAAATTTGCTAAACACGGACTCAATCCTATCATCCAAATCATTAATGAAGATACCGGGTCCAGGACAGATTCTTGGGGAACCCCATTTGATACCTCAAATTTGGGTCTATTTGGGTCCATGAGCAAGAGTTCAGTGTTCCTAGTATTTAATGTTTTGAAAGAATGTAAATATGGGTGTTCTTAACTGAGGGATGCTATTGTGTGCCCAAAGAAGCTGTTCTCTAAGAGACTAAGAAGCAACTGTCAGCCGATTTCATTCAAGTAAAAGTCCAGTTTTGTTAAAATGGCAAGTGGCTACACAAATATACATTTTAGGTGTTTAGAGTATGGCAAACTATGACACGCCCAAGATGATGGGACACCAAATTCATCCTATAAGATATGGCAGTATCTAACTTCTGGCTACTTGTCTTGATAAAAAAGGATTTAACCAGGTATTTGTTAGAGATCCTAGTTGTAGCATGTTGTGTTATACTGTAGAACATACATACTACTTCACCAGAACTTTGCTTTCAGGTATATAAAAACTCTGAAGGAATATACATAGTAGGTAACCTTTCCCTTCAAGATTAGGAGGGCCTAAGGGTGAGCCAGCTCCTTTTCCAAAGCTTTACAGTATATCAAGACTTAGTAAAAGCAAGAGTGAATGAATACATTTATAAGAATTTGGTACAAATAAAACAAACAATGAAAGTGTGTGTGTGTGTCTGTCCCCTCAAACTAATGAGATCCAAGCACTTTGAATGCCTTCAAGACACATTCGGATGTTTATCTTGCTGGGATCCTATTATCCCTGCTGACTTCCTGCCCCTGGGGCAGGGGGCTGGATTCGATCTTCCAAGGTCCTTTCCAGCCCTAATGCCTATGAAATCTATGACATGATAAAGATGATTTTACTATTACTCAAAATTACGGGTTCTCTCTGAAGGCTCTATGTATTGAAAGAACATTGTGGCATTCTCTGAAGGATAGGCAATCCAGTAGAACAGTTACTTTAAAGCTGAGTTACTTTTAAGAGATCTTTTATATACGTTTCCTCCAGATACTAGTTAGAGAAGACAGCACTGAAGGAGTCTTTGATACTTCTCTGTGTAAAGATTTTTTTTAAAGAAAGCCATAAAATGAAGAAATAACAGTATGTTAAATGGATTACAGATGTTACATAATGTCCTGATATTTTTAGAATGTCAAATTATTTAATGATTTATTTAACTTTAAAAATGTTGTAAATTATAGCTGTCAGAGTTAGTATTCCTAGATTTCCTGAAATATAAATTTGAACCCCTGAAAGGCTGAGCAAGTTTCATCATTATTGCAACAGAGTAAACTTAGCATCAGAGTGCTCTTTTATTGTTATTATTTGTATTAGGACAGTATTTAGAGACCTAAGATATACTGGTAACCCCAGTGTACTTGGCATCAAAGCAGCCAAGAGCTTTGTTGGTAGTGCTTTTCCTTGAGGTTCAGGAAAAACATTTAAGAAATCCTAGTTTGTGTTTGGATATAAGGATACAGTGTTATGAGTAAAAAAAAAAAAAAATCAAAAAAGAATCTTATTATAAAAAATGCCATGCACCCATTCCCTATGTCCTAGAAGTGACTGCATTCTATCATGCAATAGGTAAATGACTTGTAAAGAGTTTTAGGACTCTTCAGAATAAAAATCCAATAAATAAATGTGAAATATTATTAAACAGTCAACACACACATATATATATTTTAATAAATCAGCCCACTGGATATTTTTACTTTATTTTAATATTTAACTAAAATAGTGTTTGAATCTGTTACTCTTTAGGTCTCCAATAATACCGTGAAGGATTTTGACAAAGACAAAGCCTGGAAAGCTGTTGTAGTGCAGATGGCTCAATAACTTGGATTCCACGAATGCTGACAAAGAATACAATTATTTGACTTTTGGACTCAAGACTTCTAAACTCTGCAGTTTGTAAACAACGTGATAGCTAAAGATGTAGAGGCCAAGGAATAACAGTTTATTTACAAGAAAATACTGTAGCCTTCTAATAAAGTTGAAATAGATAGATGATATTTCCTAATGTCCCAATCTTCTGTGTAAGGATGTTATTAGTTTATTGTTAGTGTCTTTGCTTTAAAGATCCTTTTGGAAAGAAGATCATTAATCATATAGGGCTATACATTTATGAATTTTAAATAAATATGGCAACATGCAGTAGGTCTCATTTGTTTGCAAGATATTATAACTGCAGTTATGCAGTTAATATAACTCAAATGCTTTTGAAAAGTTATGAGTACAGGTCATAATTGATATTTTGCTTATACTTCACTTTTGTAGGAGTTGTAAAGTTGTTTTGCATCTCATTACTTTTATATAAATAAAAGTCTTTATCACAAGAGTAGTCTAGACATGGATTGAAGTCCAATTTGGACAGGTGAAAACTTACAAACTGTTGTTAGAAGTAACTGTAACGAACTGATTCACTGACTGTGAAAAAGAAATAAGGACCCCCTAGTTTCTTGAGGACTTGGCAAGGCTGATAAGTGTCCAGACAAGTGACTGTATGCTTTTTTTTTTTTTAACTTAATCAGAATTTAAAAAGAGAAATAACTTTAGATGGAATTACTGCAGATCTGTCTGCCTTGTTTTATCTGTGACGGTAATTTCATTTCTTTATATATTTCATTCTCAAAAATATTTAGGAAAATACTTATATAAGATATTTGTGGTGAAGCAATGAATTTATCCCTTAGGGTCTATCTAGTCCACCTCCATTTGGACAGACTGGTAATAGCATAAGTGTTTCCATAAAATCAGAAGATCTTTTGGTTTAAGACCAGAAAGCTCTAACCAGATGTTTTTCCTTTGCAGGCTCTCAGCTTGGTTTTCATTTCTTCCTTTTGCCAGAAGTAGACCAAAATGATCGATTGCTGTTCTAGACATAGTGCAAAATTGATTTTTTAATCTTGCCATAAGCTTTTTCAGGTAAAAAGGTGTGAACTGAGGGTTACACCTATATAAGATGGATAGGAATAGTGCAGTCCCACTGCAGCTACAGAGGGGCTTTTTCTTTTCAGCTTTTAGGGATTCTGCACGTATTTATTTATTTAAATCATAGCTTTAGAAAACAACTTCTAGAAGCAATTATACAATAGGAGGAAAACCCCCTTCTCATTTGAAGATTTGGTTGCGATTGGATTTGGTGGTCATGGCCCAGCTGATCAATATGTGCCAGAGGTTTCTTGAGAATTTGGACCCATACCGAAAACTGTTCATTCCTTTGACGCTGACCTCAATCTTTAACACTCCAATCCTTCACCAGAGATTCCTGTTGTCTCAGGAGGTTCTGCTATATACTCACTTTCAATAGAGCAACATAAAGCTCTCTCTCTCAATAATATTTTAACCAACACATGGAGAAAGTTCACTTTGAATTAATGTTCAAGCAGAATGCACAACACTGATTTGTGTGGGCCTACTTGGAAATAGAGAGTTCTCTTTAGAGAAATACATGATTTTGGAACAAATTTTTAAATCGCGTGCACAGACTGAAGACTGAATGCATGCTGGTGTTGATCCTAAGCAGCTATATGTAGTTTCACTAATCTGTGTGTATCATGGTCCTATGTATTTTGAGTGCATTTTAACTGTCTTGTATGTAGTGAGCTACTTACCAATTGTAAAACTAAATCCACATCTCCAAGAAGTATCTTTCTTGTCCTGTTATGATTGATTTGGACTTGACAACAGTTCAGATGTGGAAAATGGACAGTTTACAATGTTTCTAGCTTACAAAAAGAATAGAAGGAATTGTTATTATCTCTCCAGACCATGTCTTACACATAGTCCAAATTATGAAGGTGCTGAATGCTCCTCAACTCCCATTGCCTCTTGCATTAATGTGTAGTGCTCTGCATCGCATCAACTGATGCCAGACGAGGCACCAGGTGTTAAGGCAGTGTCAGGGGAAGCTACACGTACAGCCCAGTGTAGCAGATTTGCCCTTGTCCTACAGACCTCCTAAGCAGGGGTCATCTCATCTACAGAGGTGACCTGGAGTGTGATTGAAACACACCGCGGAGCCCCCAGTAAAAGCTTTGGCGGATCTGGCAGCCGGTGAAACGAAAGGAGGAGTGGTAGGTGCCACACACCCGGGTCTGAGCTTCGCTGAGGAGCCCGCCGTGCCCGCGCGGAAGCGTCAGCAGGGCCAGGCGCCTACTAGTTTCTCTTTTAATGCATGGGCGTGGGGGCTTGCATTTGGGAAACTCAAATGAAGCCACGAGGCGCCGGGACTCCATCTCTGTGCTCAGACACGGGCTGCCCCTCCCCGGCTGTCAGCGCCGCCAAGAGGACGAAGTAGCAGTTGCTAAAAGCCCGGCGGGGGCTGCAGCTCTGCGCCTTCCAGGGTTCCGGCATCAGCTTTTGCAGCGGGACGCCCCGGCGGGCGCTTGCCGCCCGGCCCCGGCCCTGGAGTGAGGGAGGCCTCCCCCGCCGCAACGTCGAGGTCACAATGGCGGGCAGCGGGCAGCGCTCAGCCGGGGCTGGGGGGCAGAGAAAAGTCTCTGCTGTCGCCAGGCAAAGCAGGTGCTGCTTCCAGCAGGGTAAGAGCTTGGGGTTTGGCAGCCAAAGCCTGGCGAGTGACTTCTTGGAGCCCCTCGTGCCTCGTGTGTGTGCCAGGTCCTCCTTGGGGTAGTCTGGGGGTGGAGTTGTCCCTGCCCCTCGGGGGAGCCGCCAGGCAGACCTGGGCTCCGCCGGAGTGCGCCCAGCACGAGACACAGGTCCCCGTCCCAAGGAGCGGCTGGTCTCCCCCCGGGGTGCTTCAGGCTCGAGGGAGCTCTTGGGGACACTTGTTACACAAACTGTCGACTTCTTTACACATGCCGAAAATATTTCTGTCGCCACCGCCTGGGCTGCAGATCTGTTTGCTGAGTGTTTTGGGGCTGGCACGACTTCGTAGTCATTGCCCAACACCGGTCTCTGCTGGGAATGGATCTCTGTCCAAGCCCTTAGCCTTGGCTTCAGTGGAGTTGCAACAGAGGGGGGCGGGATTTGCTTAGATACTTTTCCTCTCATGGCAAAATATCCCATGGCTTTTGTCTTATTTCCTGCCCACGGGCAGGGTACAGGCTTTAACAGCAGATGATAAGTTATGATAAGCCTGCTCATGCAGTCTGTGCGTACAACCATCTTCTGTTTAAGCTGAAAGGAATTTGGCTGAGCTAAAGACTGTATGTCTGATGGTTTGAGTTTTCTGTACTTCCCCTAGGTGCTTGTATTGCATGCTCTTCAAAAGGATGCTATCAATCAAAAATGAGTTTAAATTAGTTTCAGATACTACACTCGCCTGAGTTTTCCTGGCAGCTAGGGTGGTTTTTCAACAATATTTTCCAGTTTTTCAACTGTTGATCATTTCTAATATTTTTGTTCTGTTGTCGAGTGAGTAGTCTCTTTAGGACAAACTTCCAAAAGAGGAGGCATGTTGAAACTGCCTAGAGCGGCAGTACTGCAGGAGTAGTAGTAGTAAAGTAGAAGGAAGTGTGGGTTTTGAGTCATTGTCACATGTTAAAATACTCTGAAGTAGATAAAATATACCACGAGAGTACATTATAGCATGTTGAATGATTTTTTGTCTCTACATGTATAGGGGAAAGAGCCAAGGAATGAAGGAACAATGACAGAGCTAAACACCTCATGATGAGTCAGATTTATGCAGGTAGAAAGACATTCTCATCAGCTTTAAGTGATGAAAGAAATGAAAGCAAAAATAGTTTGTATCTGCAAAGTAACTTTTAATCAGGATTTTGCTAAACTGGCAGCTATAAAATATGAGCATATAATTAACATTCTTTCATGGTACATTTTTAACAACAGGAATAATTCTCTTATTTCAGAATTTGAAATATCTGTGGCTAGAATTTGTTCAGGGATGAGCTGCCTCTAAAATATCTTTACTGTTCATTTCTAAGACACACAGTTCTTCAAAGCAATAGAGTTGTGTGATTGTGTAATCCTAATGAACAGGATATACTATTTCTATATACTGTTCTTTCTATGAAGATAAACTTATCATATGTGTAATTGGAATTATTAATAGGTTTCGGGCCCTTTCTTTTTCACTTTAATTGCTCTCAATTAGGGAAGTGGGAACTATGATATCCTCAATTTGTGGAGTTCCGGGAAATTCTTCTAGCTTGTGTGTCAGGAGGTTGTGGTGTTGCAGCAATGGAGGCACAGGGTAAGGAGTATCTCTCTGGAAAAGTCTACATGACTTACTTTAAACTCTCAGGCCTCACAATTTCAGGGCAGATGTCAGGGCTGTACTTGGCAGAGGAACTATCTCTACCATGTCTCCACGCTGATGTCATTCTACCCTCTCCCTTCTCCCCTCCCTTCTTCTCCCACCTCCGCCAGTTCAACTTTGTTACAGCCACTGGAAGCAACTTGATTCCTGCAGGAATCCTTAAGATTCTTGCAATGAAGATGCCTATTTCCACAAACATGCCAAGGGGGCAGAAGGGATTTTACAGTGCAAAGTAGCAGTTTACTCAGGATTGTCTGTGGGATATTCAGGTGGGAGAAACTGTTGGAAAACTGCCAGTAACTTTACTGGTAGTCCTTTACAGATAGTAACTCCTGTTAATGAGGGATCCAGTTTTCTCTATTCCGTAGCTCACACAATTTTTGCTTCTCTTCTACTTCTAGAAATACAATGGATCACAGAGACTTTATACTGTGACAGATTATCTATTCATAATGCTGTATAAATTGCATTGTCACAGAAGTTATACATTAAAGTTCAATACAATCAGTAATAATATGGCCCCCTACAAGTTTCAAAATAACATGAAGGGTTGCTGAGTGTAAAATGGTAATTTACTACTTACAAAAGAACATTAAAACAAATGTAAATATAGTAATTCAGTATTTTCTTTTCATTAAATGTCTGATTCAAATTCCACGGAAATCAGTGAAGAAACTCCATTGAATTCAGTGGCTTTCAGATTAAGGCATAAAAAATGGTCGCACATTCTTATGATAGGCGCACAGTTATAAGAAAAATATGATTGAGAATGTGGTACGATGATGGCACAGATATAAACATGTTATAAAGAGCCATCTGCACATATAGGTCTGACAGCAAGAACTGCACGTTTTTTCAAACTCAAGGTATTTTTTAAAATTCTCCAGCTGCTGATAGCATGGAGCCCATCCAGTGGGAACCTGCTGCTTTTTCATAGTATCATAGTATCTAGGGTCAGAAGGGGCCTAGAGCAGGCCATTTAGTCTGACCCCCCCGCCAATGGCAGGAACGAGTGCCAGGGTCACAGGACCCCAGCCAAGTACCTATCCAATCTACCCTTAAAGATTCCCAAAGTAGGAGCAAGAACAACTTCCTTAGGAAGCCGGTTCCACATCCTAGCCACCCTAACTGAAGTAGTGTTTTCTAATGTCCAACCTAAACCTGCTCTCCAGTAACTTGTGACCATTAGTCCTAGTTACCCCTGGTGGTGCCTGGGAAAAAAGAGCCTGCCCTATTTCCTGC
>JAGPOW010001296.1:106658676-106698503 GCA_030014935.1 Caiman crocodilus
AGAATTTTCTCAAAGATCTTCCCCAGAACTGAGGTGAGACTGACAGGCCTGTAGTTCTCCGGGTCCTTCTTCCTCCCCTTCTTAAAGATGGGAACCACATTGGCCACCTTCCAGTCCTCTGGCACTTGTCCAGAGCTCCAAGAGCGCTCATATAACTGAGCCAAGGGCTCAGCAATCACCCCCACTAGCTCCCTCAACACCCTTGGGTGCAGGTCCCTCTTTTGAGAGTCCCCCTTTTGAGAGTCTTCTTTGGCAACATTTCGACAGAGGCATCTTTCATAAGACTGAATTGGCTCTATATGAACAGTCTCTTACAATCATGCAGAACATTCTGTAAACTATAAGGGTTCTTCATAGGTACGAAGGTGTGGCCTATACAAATCTTATGTGAGCAGACCCCAAATAACTGCACTTTCCATTATATTTGATAAGGGTCTATTTCATAAAATTTATTTTCCTCCCCCCTACATTTCCTGTGCAGAGGTTTCAGAGTTTTTTCTGGAATTTTCCTGAAAAGATTTTTCTACGCAGGCACTGGTAGAAAAAATATTAGTCAAAATGTTCATTAGTCTTCACTGGACAGATGACAGAACAAGGAGCAATGATCTCAAGTTGCAGCAAGGGAAGTTTAGATTAGATATTAGGAAAAACTTTCTCACTAGGAGGGTAGCAAAGCCCTGGATCAGATTACACAGAGAGCTTGTGGAATCTCTGTTCTTGGATGTTTTTAAGCCCAGACTGGACAAAGACTGGGCTGGTATAATCTAGTTAGGGACAGTCCTGCTTTGAACTAGATGACCTCCTGAGGCCCCTTCCAGCTGTAGTTTTCTATGATTTTATGCTTCTTTGATTCTTTACTTTTTCCATTACAGTATTTTCATTGGCAGCTTTAATTGAACTTTCTTCCTACAAACATTTCTAATATGCTTTTGTAACATCTCCACAAATAAGTCTCCTTTGGGAAATTACCATCTCCTACCCGAATAATTTTAACCTCTTCCTCTCTCTCTAATCTCTTTTACAGATTGCCACATTTATTACACATTTATCGTGCATCCACAGGTGCATCTCAAGTAGGGCCAAGGAGGTGATGCTCCCCCGCTATGCGACACTGGTCAGGCCACAGCTGGAGTACTGTGTCCAGCTCTGGGCACCCCACTTCAAGAGGGATGTGGACAACATTGCGAGGGTCCGGGGATAGCAGGGTAGACCCTACAGTGAGAGGCTATGGGACCTGAATCTGTTCAGCCTTCACAAGAGAAGGCTGAGGGGGGACCTGGTAACTGTCTATAAACTCACTAGGGGGGACCAGAAGGGTTTGGGGGAGACCTTGTTTCCCCTAGCACAAGTTGTTGGAGAGTAGATTTAGATTAGACATCCGTAAGAACTACTTCACAGTTAGGGTGGCTAGGATCTGGAACCAACTTCCAAGGGAAGTGGTGCTGGCTCCTACCCCGGGTGTCTTTAAGAAGTGGCTTGATGCCTACCTGACTGGGGTCATTTGAGCCCAGTTTTCCTCATGCCCAGGCAGGGGGTTGGACTTGAAGACCTACAAAGTCCCTTCCGACCCTACTTCTATGATTCTATGATTCCATCCAAATACAGCTGCAAAAGCCATTTCTTTATCATATCTTAATCCTTCCACTAATTTGCTTATTTCATTCTATCAACTTTTCTTTGCTGCTTGGCTTTGGCAGCCCTGCTTCTTGTTGGTGATTGGCTAGGAGGCAAAAACCATGGCATATTTAAAACTGCAGTTTTTGCCTCCCAGACAATGAGCAGTAGGGTTGCTGGGGCACCTTGACTAATCAGTAGTGGGGGGTGGGGAGGGTGTGTGGCAAAAAGTGAAAGATTAAAGGGACTGCTGTGTGGTGCACTTCTGCCATGATTTAGGTTGGTCCCTAGTCATAATAGCCATAGATATCTTGTCCAGCCCTCGAATGTGTGAAGGTTGGGAAATTAACACCTGAGAACTGTATTCATTTCATTCATGACATGTATCTGACCTTCACACTGTGCTGCTGCATTCTGAAATTATTTTAAAACTCTGGAAAAAATGTACATGGTGTTTTCTAAATATTTGCACATTATATTTCATGATCCAGAAAGGTTTCTCAAGCAGCATATTTGATAGTGATTTATTTCACTTTGTGGGTGATTAAAACCATTCACCTTCTAATTAGTATCTTAGTGATATAATCATTATGGTTATATATCCATCACTAAAATGCTAATAGATATAACTGTTGAGGGATATTTTAACTGCTCAGATATTCAAAGTGTGTAGTCTTACAGTGAGACTAGCAGCATTCAGGAGTATCTGGCTATGACAGTCTAACAGTCTTGGAGGAGAAAGAGGGGATTTATTTTCTATACAAGTTGTTTTAGAAAAGGACTATATATAATACAGACCTTAAATCTGGAGCATGACAAATTGATGGGTAAACTTTTGGTTCCACTGAAGTCAGTGAGATTTTACTAAAATGTAAGAGGGTTACTTCCTCTTCTGGAAACCACCACAGAGTCATGATTTTTAAGTCTCTCTCTTGTGTTTCATAATCCATGTTTGTAAAATACAAAAAAAAATGGTTTTATAATCTTTAAAGCACACTATGTCCCAGTTGGAAGACAATTTGCAGAAACCGAGTTTTTTTATGATAAATGAATAATAAGTATATTTATATTATTTAATCTCTCTTTGTAAATATTGCACTTTCTTAATGAATGATTACCAGGACAGTAAGCATGAGCCATAACCTTATTCATTTTCCTAAACATGAAAAATCTTGCTGAGATCAGTGGATTACAGTGAGATTCCCCACACTAATTACATAAATAAAATGGGATTATGCTATGAAAGTGGTTCTCAACTCTTACAAGACCGTTTAATTTTGACTTCCATTTTGCCATTTCAAAGGGACAGTGTGTATTTTCCTCATTTCATTTCATTTCGAAGCACTGTGCTGCTTTGTTTAGTCAAAACTGTTTCGCTGTTTCATTGTGTTTCAATGTGTTTTGATGTTTTGCCCATAGGTTATAATGGGGAATCATGAAAATGCCTAAAACTTTATTTCTTGCCTGATTTGGATGAAATTTGCAGGGATGGTAGCCCCTTCTGAGGGCATGAAGTCTGCCAAGTTTCCAGGAGATAGGTGCAGATGTTTCTGGGAAACCGCACCTCAAACTGTTCAAAGCAAAACATGTGACACTTGCCGGCAGTGGCAGCCTCCTCTCATCCCGAGTGCAGATCTGAGGCCCCAGGCTTGTGGGACTGTGCCGGATTCCTCTCAAAGGTGCAGACTCACGGATCTGCATGTGGGATGAGAGGAGGCTGTCGCTGCCACCTGAGACCGGCACTGGGCACAGCCCTTGCCAAGCCCTGGGGAAGATTGCTGCTGCCACCAGTTCCAGGTAGGAGCAGCAGCAGCAGCCTCCTCTCATCTGGGATGCAGATCCAGGGGCCCACACCCTTGGGAGGGCTGTGGGACTGTGCTGGACTCCTCCAAGTGCTGACCCTCATATCTGCACACTGGATGACAGGAGACTGCCACTGCTGCCTGGGGCCAGTGGCAGCAGCAGCTTTCCTGGTAGTGAGTGCAGGCTGCACCCAGCACTGATCCCAGGCAGGAGCGGCTGCCTTCTCTCATCTGGAGTGCAGACTGTGGGGTCTGCATGCCCGGGAGGAGTCTAGCACAGCCCTGCAGCCCCCCACAAGGTTAGGGTGGGCCCTCGGATCTGTGCACTGGATGAGAGGAGGCTGCTGCTGCTGCCTGGGACTGGCAGTGAAGCCAGGTAAACCCAGCATTGAAACTCAAAACATTTCAAAACTTTTGAAACCCTCATTTCATTTCAAAGCTGTTTTGAAGCCTTTTGTTTCATTTCTATTTTGCTGTTTCGAGCTCGAAACCCATTGAAACAGCTTTGAAACAAAAACCCGGGTGAAATTTTGCACGGCTCTACAAGACACCCCTTTCTAGACTTGAGGCATTCCTTGGAAAATGTCAGATCCTCATTTTCATTTGATTTTTGATCACAGAAAAAAACATTAGAACAATTCTTCTGTTTCAAAGAACTCAGAAGGACCACAACAGGTCAGAATGTTTTTAATACTATGGATTCCTATTTGAAATCCCTGGGTTTACTTTGTGAGTCATATTTGGAGACCTAACAGCATGTGGCAGTGCTGAAAGGATTTTGCGGCACCTCAGGGGTCCTTGGCACCCTGGTTGAGAATCATTTTGCTATGGTAATGACTCTAACCAGGTAGCTGCCTTTTTGAAAATGTAATGCAAAACAAGTGAATAATGCTAGCAATTAGAGAGGTGGAGGCTGAAAACTTCTTATATACCCATACCTATCATGGTTTTTAGCACTTGGAGGTGCAGTTAGGTCCCTCTCTTAGCAATTGCTAGTGTTACTCATATTGAATGAGATTCGGTGCTCAGTTCTATTGTCCTTTTCGGTCTGGCTTCTGCAAACCAAGCCTCATAGACATGTCTGTGTGACCACATGGTGCTCATTTGACTTTAAGCATTAGGGCAGTTCAGCTTGCACAATATTGTCTTTAGATTGGTTCTTGATTGCATTTTCTGTTGCAAAATAGTTATTTTTTTTTCTCTTTTATAGAGCTAAAGAAGGGGTGTTCAGAAGAGTTGTCTTTTCCCCCCAAACTGGACAAATATAAGCTGGCAAGATTTTTAGCAGAAAAGGCAATCAGGGTATATATGTTTAACTGTAGTTTTTAGTGATTTGTTTATCCAGTTCACACCAATTCCAACACTTGTTTTGCTTAGAACTTTGTTTTCAGGTTGGCTACCATTAACTAAGATGTTTTTACAAGTGTAAATGTCTGCTAAGCTATGGCTAAAGTTGTGTTTACTACTATTAGTCAATGTGTATATTTAAAACTATCTTTTTAGTCTATCCAAGGCTATAGTGCAGATGGAAACTGTACTAGCATGTGAACATGTTCTTCAGAGCTTGTGAACTTGTTCTTCTGTTGAACTGTAATACATTTACTTTTATACTGGAACTTATCTAACTGGTGACTACCAGCTATTCTGATGTCTGTAACTGGAAGAGAAGAATAAATGAGCAAGAGAGTGAATGGACCAAAATTATCTAACACTTAGAAAAGCAGATGATTATTGTCTTTTAAAAATCTATGTTGTATTTATTTAGATGTATACATATACACGGTGTCATTTGTTACTTGGGAGTTCTCTGTTATTTTGGCTTTCCCAAAATGACAGCTAGCTTATGTCTCCACTGTGCTAACCACCCCCTTGTTATTGGAAAAAAACCTGCTTTCTCTTACTGGGAAATAATTGGTAAGACTGCCTTCAGGGCAAGTATTGTGCTTCTGTCTAGTGACAGTCAGGAGACAGTCATTAGACTGTCAGTTGTCTATTGACGCATGGTGTTCCCATGTGTCAGTAGAGAGCTTTTAGCTCACAGATGTATCATGGATACATCTTTAGTGTTTCCACTCTTATTTCCAAAATACAACATTCACAGCTGCAACGCCATCACCATAATCTCTGGTGTAGACCTGATATGTAAAAGACAACCCACACTGATTTTCATTTAAAACCCCATGATTTTCATTTAAAATATTTTGTCTGCAATTTCAGGAAAAGAAAATTTTTGCCATCTGTGGACCCTATCCAGTAATTCGGGCAAGTTTAAGGAAAAAAGGATGGGTGGAGAAAAAACTTCCCCTCAAGAATGATTTACAGGACAATAAGGCTGATACTTATGATGCTGATGATGAAGGTGACAGGAAGAATGGTAGCATATCTCAATCACTTCTTTTTCAACAAGATGAGTAAATAATTTTATGTTAGATGTTTTATCCTGTTTGGATGTTTTTTTCTTATTTGCTCAGATATCCAGGAGTGAGACATTAATGCTGCTTTCAATATCTGCTGCTTTGAACACCTTTTTCCCCACAGGGGAGATTTTAATGCTTTGTTCTCCTCACAAAAACTGATATGTACACTAATTTACAGAAGGACAAAAGAGGTTGGAAAGCACCATGAAGGGAAAACCCTTCTAAATTTAGACCTACCTGCTCAGAATCTGCTCAATTCTTTCACTTCTCTGTACCCTCCTGAACTATATCTCTTTGTTGGGGTTCCCATCCATGTCAAAGCATAACTGAAGGCAGAATTTGATCTACAGAATCTGTCTTATTGGGGCTAAAGCCAAATAGAATGCTTCCAGACTCACCATTCATAGACTGAATTGTTCAATCTGACAGTTCAGAAACACATATTTTCCTTGGAATCTGAATATATTTCATCTGTGGTCACTGAAAGATGATAAAAGTGCAACATTTCAATGCATTTTTTGATCAGAAAAAGGGTAAAGCAGAAAAGTCAAGAATGGCATATTTTGTGACATGAGGGGAGTTCATCCTAATTGCATGGAAATGCAGGAAAGAAGTATATTTTTCTGGAGCAGAAGCCATGAAGAGTGCCATACTTC
The DNA here is from genome assembly GCA_030014935.1 of Caiman crocodilus. Classification (NCBI taxonomy): domain Eukaryota; kingdom Metazoa; phylum Chordata; order Crocodylia; family Alligatoridae; genus Caiman; species Caiman crocodilus. Next base: position 106,665,166 of record JAGPOW010001296.1, read on the forward strand.
CAGCCTCAGGAATTTTTGCTGTCATGGATAAACCATCCCTTCCTTTGAACTTTGAAATTTATATTGTCAAGGCATTCCTCTTCTTATTTGTATCAGCCATGCCCTTCTTGAATTATTGCTATAATTGTGCTTGTACTTACTTTGTTTCCTAAGTTTTGAGGAAAGTAGTTTATTTAAGTAACTAGATATAGTTTTAATTTAATTTAAGAAGTTATTACAGAGGCATATACATTACATGATTTGTCCCATTTGACTTATCCCTTGTTCTGCTGAAAGTAATAATAATATTTTGTATATGCACTGAGCTTCATCTAAGGATTTTAAAGCTATTTGCAAATACTAATATAGTAAATCTAGTAACAGTGTTGGAGGAAGTTCAGTATAATGTTCCCCATTTTCTAAATGAGGAGACAGAGGTAGAAAGAGGTTATGCAATTTTACAAGGTGATAAGAACATAGACATTACATCACTTAAGCATAAGCTATGGTGTACCTGCTAAGGTGTCCTATCTCCAACAATTTCCAATATCAGCTGTTTTAGAGGTAGGTGTCAACAGCTTTCAGTGGACAGTTAATAATCGTAGTAACCCCAAGAAGTTGATTATGGTTAATAATAACATAGTAAATCAATGATATAGTTGGGAATTAAAAATTTGAAGTCTGTCTATTGCTCTAGCCAACAGACAGCACAATTTTAACAGTAATAGCTCATGGTGATTTAGCCTTGGGCAGTGGATGTACACAAATGATCCCCAGCACTGAAGACTATAAGTGGTATTGCTTGTACCTATTATATAGGTTATGTTGGCCAAACTTAGCAAGGCCTTGCTTCTGGTCATTTTGCATTGAAGCAGTCTTGTGCCCCAGCCAGCCAGGTCAGTGTCTGCACATGAAAAAACTCTGCAGCAGGATAGTATTTACAAGTATGAACCTGCTGTGGAGTTTATTAGTCTCCTGTGACCTAATAGGGCTGCATGTGTAGACACCAAGATTTTTACTGAAGAGCTAATTAGGCAGCTGCAGTAAACGTCAGGCTGAGCTCCTAGGCCCTCTGCCAGCCAGGGCTGCTCCAAGCCATTGTAGATGCACCCTCTGTGAACAAATGTAAGGAAGTTTGCCCTGAAAAACAGTCTTTCCTTTGAGTTATAGAAGCTCCAAGCTTTGGAGCAAAACTTGAAATTTGTGACCTCTGTCAGCTATGTACAGTTTTCCTATCCCAAAAACAATGTACTTCAGTTTGTTTAAGTTACAAAACTCTAAGAAATCACAGTTCTCACATGCTTAGTAGACATTTGTTGAGTTGCACATATATACTCTCCAGTTCAATCTGAACTAAACAAGCTTCCATTTAGCTAAATAACTAGTAAGCAGCCAAGCAGCATTCTCCTTGTAGTTGCTGATCTCAGTGGCTACAGGTTCAGGTGGGACCAGTTATTAGACCTAAGAACAGGAAGATTGTCTGTCCTGCTTTCTTAATGTTTTCTATTCTGTGCCCAGAAAGGAAAGCAGCATGTTAAGAACAAAAAAAGAACAAAAGGCAGATAGAGGTGGGAAAGGTCAAAGCATTAATTGAGACAAGGAGACTGGGAGTGGAGAGTGGAGTGTGGAGGTAGAAGAACTGGGACTAACAGTTGTACATGGAAAACTGGAAGTGTCTAGTCAAGGATGTGTGGAATTAGGAACCAGTATACAGGAACAGGACTCATGGGGCAAGGACAGTGTAGGCCCAAGTTGTGGGCTGTCACCAGAAATGCAAGTTGTGACTGAGACCGGAAGCCTATAGATGGAGTCTTGGGACTATCTGGACAAAGAAATTAGGACATGGGAGAAAAAGGAATGGGGGACAACTAAATGGATATGGCTGGGAGCCAAGGTGCAGGGGGAGAACTGGAAATTGCTTGGTAAAGAAACTAGGAAGTATGGGGCTGAGGCGTGGGGAGCCAAAAATGATATCATATGAGGCATCCATGAACAGAGCCTGGAGACCAGTGGGTTATATAAAGAAAGAGTTTGATATCTACAGTGGTGTAGTAGAGTTGGAGTATAGTTATAGCTATGGTAGTCCAGGAAATATTTGAGGCAAGGCAACTTCCATAGTTGGGAGACAAGTTGGGAGACTTGTTGGATGAGTTTTAGCTGCTCTTCCTTAGGTTACTTGATGCCAGAAAGCTTGTCTATCAGCTCTCCCAACTATACAGTTGATCCAGTTAAAGGTATCACTAAAAAGCCTTGCCTCATTGATATCTACCTTTGTTACAGATTTTTGAATGTGGGTAGTGAAAAAGGCAGGGAATTGAAGAAAGAAAAAAGATGGTCTCAGAATTAAGGGTACTGAAAGAATTCAGTTCTTCAGGGAAGCAAACCTTGCTTTTGTGACATGAAGCAAGTCACTTAAGCCAGATTTTTCACAGGTGGCCATTAACTCTGTGCCCTCCTTATTTTCTGAGTTCTGAATTTAAGAGCTGCATGGTCTGATTTGTAGAAAGTGTTTAATACTTAGAAATAATAAGTGTTATTCTAAGTATTATTTTATTAATAATTGTTTAATACTTATATTCAGGGTATAACAGGAGCTGGGGTTGAAGAACAAAATGTATTCTGAAACATCAGGTCCTAGACATTTCAATTTGGGCATTCCATATTGTTGAACATTTATGACTTAAATTCTTTGTGTCCCACTTCCCCCCACCAATATAATGGAGATAGGACCCTTCCTCATCTTATAGGGGTGTTGTGAAAATAAATTCAGGCCTATAAGACACTCGGCTACTGTAGGGCTAAAGGTCATAAGTCCATAAGGAAATGAACAGTTCCACTGTCAGACTAGTGCTCTAATAATGTGCAGTAAATAAAGCACAGAACAACTTTAACAATGAAGTGAAAACAAAAATATTGAACAACTACCCATTCAGTGAATAAAGCACAGTCCACTTTGGTGCTCTGAATGAAGCATGGGTTATGTGGAAAATACAGTATATGATCATGTAGTTAAAAATAGTATCATGATGTATATGTCAAAGTAGCCAAATTCAGGTTGTACAAGTGGTCTTCATTCTGACATCTTCCAGATTTTGGAAGCTTAGCTTTGAAACTTTAATGCTCCTTTAATGTATTTTTTGTAATTTATTAAAAAAAAATTGATGGTACTAATGTACTAATCAAGGAGATAAAATAAATATGGAGCATCTTCTATGGAACATGTAGTTGTTTCTCAAAATCCAAGAGGAAGACTGGACATCTCTTGCCTATTTCTAGCTCTCTATATTGAACCCATCTTGTGTGGCTGCTCAAATCTTCCTTTAAAACAGTATATACCTATATATCTCATATTGTTATATGTTTTCTAAAGGGAAAAGAAATGTCTTGCATGAAGAAGTGTCCTGCTTTGAAAAGTCAGATGATATTCATGATCTAATGGTAGGTTGACATACATGTTGCTTTTCTTCTTGGAATATATATTAGTTATAAGAATAAGTCTTAATTACGATAACACTGTCTTGTTTTGTTCCGTTCAGTTAGCTTATTTCTGCCATGCAACCACAAAGGGACAAATTATGATGAGTAATAGTGGAGATTTATAAGACAGGAATTTGCTTGATGGATTGCAAATCAGTAGTGAATTAATGTGCACATATATTATGAAGAATTTGTTCCCTTAATATATGTTGTGGTCCAGCAAACTAATATTCAGTGCCTGCCAGATGTATGTACAGTTCCTATTGACTTAATTGTACATACAGTTAACAGTGCATTTTCCATTCAGGGAATTTGCTTCACTGACTTACCAACTACTCATTTAACAGGCATTTACACAGCAAATCATCATCATGATTAAGGGAACCACATGGCCTTGATCCAACTGCATACTCATTGAACTCTTTCCACTGATTGCAGGGGAAGACAATGGGAGGATAGCCTTTGTGCTTTTTTGGTATTCTTTCTTATTTAGTTTGTCATTTATTGCTCCCTAAAGTTAATTGACTGACATTCTACAATAAAGAAAATTACATACGTTGTGGGTTATATGGTTGTTCACTGCTTTCTCATATCAAAACTTCATCAAGTTATTTTGGCCAGTCTCATATGTCTCTCACCACTCAAACAGTGCTGGAACACAAGGATGTAGATCACTACAGCAACTCTGAGAAGGTCTGTGAGTGAATGGATGATCAAATTATCAGTGACTCTACTACTCTGAACAAATCAGCAAAGACAGTCAGAATGGCCCAACAAAAAAACAGAGTTTGAGTGTAGAATAAAGAGCATTCAAAAAAACCAATTTTAGTATGTGGGGGGAGAGCTGGGAATTTCTCAAAAAATATTTTTGAGCTATATGCAATCCTAGAGCCTTGAAATCTCAACTACATTGTAGGAAATGGAGTGTGTTAGCATATGCATTTAAATTGGCCCTCCTTACTCTTAGTAGAAATTTACTTTGGATGTGCTATATACAACAGATATAGTTAATATGACTGTATTGTATATTATATTATATTATAATTTGACTGACTGTGACTGTGCATATTCTCCTACTACTAAATTGTCATAGGTGCCTCATTTCCTAGCTCCCTTTGTCCATTAAATAAATACAAATCCTGGTTCTCATTTTGATTAATTGAAGAAGATAATTGTTTGCTACTGGATGTATTGATAAAGGGTTCTTTAGACTTAAATCTGTAGTATTATAATATAGATTCTTTTTTTGTGCTAGTCTAGGTTGGTAAGAAATGAAGAGCCATCCTTTTTTTGGACTATAAAAAAGGATGCTATTAATTACCGTGACTTACATTTTGGTCAGATGCTGAATCATTATGCAAGAACTGGCTCTTTTACAACTAAAGTAAGTATGCTGTTAACCTGACTTTCCCTTAGTCTGTTCCCCAAAATGTACCTTAGGAATGGTACTGGTATTCAATTTAGTAAACAGTATAAGAGAAACAGGTTCATGAGCAATAGTTTAAATCAATTAAATTTGTTTTCATTTATTTCTTGACATAGGAAGTTAAAGCTAAAGGCTTTACATATGTGGGACCAGATTTATTCTTGGTTATGTACAAAAATTAAATTTTTTCTCTAGTGTTAGCAATATATAACCAGAAGGAAATGCCAGATTTTGGGAAGGAGAAATATCAATATATTCAGCTCTAAATCATATGAGGTCCCGGTCTTTCAGTGAGTATTTTCATGGAGCCCCATTGACTTCATTTGGGCTCCTTGTGATATTCAAGACTCTTTGCTTTTATAGATCCAACTGCAGGATCAGGGTCCAAGCCAGCTGTTTGCTAAACATATGGTATAATAATGACAGCTTTAGTCATGGACTGACATGAGTTGGATGAGGCGGTATTGAAGGGAAGCTAGCTATTAGCAACTACTTGTTTGTTTATGCAATTTTTTTGCCAGCGGCAACAATAGTTTTTAAGAAAAGTATGGCACCTTTTTGTTTATTGAGGTATTTTCTGTGATACAACATTCCCGCAGATAAAACATGCACCTTGTTTTTGGAAGATAGACTATTTCTTTTTCTATGAAGAAAACAGTTGCCTCACTTAAACCATGCACCCCAATTTTGGGGGGCTGATTTTGAGGGAAAAGGTGGATGTTGTATGTGAAAAAATACAGCAATATTGCAATTTAACGTGCATATAGATTCATTATTCCACATCAGTCTTATTGTAATAATTTCCCAATTAAATTAACTAATTCTTGGAATCCTCGCAAAAGAGACCCTGACCAGCTTTTCCAAGAGCTAGGTACCTGAATAAGTACAATGAAGTTTTAGGCCCCTAATTTGGAATTATTATCAAAATTCAGGGTCAGCTTCACTAGTGTGAACAACCCTGATGAAGGAGAGTGGATGAAAAGTTCATAATTGTTATAGAGAAAGAGATGATCATGTAACAACAGAAGCAGAAATCAAGGAAACAAGAGGAAGGAAAAAACAGATTGGGAGAGGTAGTCTTTCAGGGGCTGTCTTCAACTATTAAAGCCCTAACTGGCTTATAAAAGGCTATCTCCCACCTTGTGCTATTTTACCAGCTGTACAGGTAGCTAAGGTGCTTTTGCTGGTCCAGCATTGCTCCATTTGAAGAAAGTTGAAAGCAGATATCCTGAGTTACAGAACTTACCTCCTTGGTCTACCAGGGCTAAATTATTTTTAACCTGTCACATTGCAGAGCTCAACTTTCCATCCAGGCATCTCTCCCCCAACTCAGCAAGATGCTTGCACGTGTCCAGATTAAGCATGTTTTGCTGGATTTGAGAGAGGGGATTACTGAGTAGGGAATGTAATTAGGAGGGTGAGACAGCAATATCCTTATATGAGTAATATAGTGGGTAGCCTGTTTATTATGTTGAGGAATGATACATGGTTGTCAGTGTTATGTGTTATAAGGTGTTTGGGGAACAGACAAGCCTTAGGTTAATAGAATTACATTCTTTATAAATTGAAAGAATTTATACATAAAGTTTGGTAGAGGTTGAGGTAATCTTATTTATTCTCATTATGTATGTGGGAGGGAAGTAGCAAACCAATTTTACATGCAGTTTAATATATTTATTATTTTCTTTAAGATTGGGCTTTGTTTGAATCTAAGAAACTTGCCATGGTACGTGCAAGCTAATCCAAATACCTTCTTCCCCCGCTGTTATGGTATTTGCATGGATGTTGAGAAACAGGATTTTATAGGTAAGTCACACGAGTCTCAGTGTTAAGACTTAAAGCTTGGTTAAGAAAGATGAGCACTTTGGCTTAGATCAGGGGTTGGCAATTATTTGGGCCTGCGGGCCACATAGGCAGTTTTGGGGAGCTATAGTGGGCACCCTCTCCCCAGTGAATAACAGCCCAGAGCCCACATGCCTTGTGGCTCCTCTCCACCATCACCACCAGTACCGAGCACACAGCCCCTGTCCCAGCCTTGGCCCGACCCACACCCACTCCAGATTTGCCCCAGCTGGAACAGACCAGCTCTGAATGAGCCAGGACTCAGGCACGTAGCCCCAACCTCAGCCCTGGGCCACCCCGAGCCTGTTGTAGACTGGACTGCCCATGATGAGCTATGGCTGGGCAGAAGCTGCTACTGGGCATGCGGGGAAAGTAGTCACAATTCCTCGCTGCTTCCAGAGCCCTCTTGCAGAGGCTGCCTGAAGCCCAAATTCAGACTCCCCTGTGGGTCCTCCACTGCCATCACTGCCCCACTGAGTGTCCTGGAAGCAGTGCTGATGGCAGCGGTGACAGTGGAGTGGAGAGGAGCTACTGGGTGTGGGCTCCGGGTGACTGCAGCAAGAAAGGTCTGGCAGCTAGAAGGGGGAGACGGCTACTTCTGCCTGCCCACTGCTGCCACCATTCACCATGTGGTTGCCCAGGTCCAGGGCTGTGGGGTTGCCCAGGTCCAGGGCTGTGCATGTGGGTTTTGGCTGGTCTGGAGGTGGTCTGCTCTGGTTGGGGTGAGTCTGGGGTGAGTGTGGGATGTGCTGAGCCAGGGCCTGGGTTGTGTGTGTGGGTCTCTGCTAGTACCCAAGGGGCTAGGGCCAGTGGTGGTGGCAGCCAGAAGGAGCCGCCACCACCTGGGCTGTTTGGAAGTGGAGTCCAGCTGTGGATCCACCTCAGCCCCACTGCACAGGATATGCCACGGGCCAAATGGCACCTGGGTTAGGTAGGACCAAGAGACTGGGACCCCATGTGAGTCGGATCTGGCCTGTGGGCTATACTTGGCTCACCCCTGGCCTACGTAGATCACAACCCTGCTGCACCTGTCACTTGAAACCTGCCAATAGTCCTACTGAACTCAAACATAAAAGTATTTCTAAAATGTAGTGCTGGAGCACTGAGCACCCTGCAGTGTCAAGTCCATACAACCCAAATTACCCCCACTCAACACCCCGGGAAGCTTCCATTCAAAAATATGCACTAACTAAATCTGTCCTGAGCATAGGTATACTGGGATAAATTCAATGTCACAGTTACTGGATACATTTGATATTCATTGGCAGTAACATTTAGTAAAAGCAAGTTTTTTACCAGCAATATGTCCTGAACCATGTTTTTGCTGTTCTAGAGAGCATCGTGCAACACTTAGGAGCTGCACAGGGCCCTAGCACATTGTTAGTAACTGAATATACTGTAAAAAATTGGATGTGAAGATATTCACCTTTAAAATACTTGATTTATTTTCTGAGTCTTTCAAAAACCTGGAGTGGATTAATTAATCATCCATTTATCAAATTTTAGCAAATAAGACATGATTTACAAAGCAGAGGCATTCTGGCCTAAAGACATAAAGATTTCTATAGGATGCAAGAAGAGTGATGAAATTATTTCCTTATTTTTATTTTTAAACTGAGGTTTTGTTAATAGAGTTCACATGTATAAATCTCTTATTATGATGCTGGAATCTTCTAGTTTATGAGCTATTTTGAAAAAAATCAAGAAAACATTACTCTTTTTGATACATATTAATCTTCCTTGCTTCACTAAAAATGTTATATCACTTGACTACAAATTGAAAAGGGCTGTCTGTTGTCAAAACCAAATCTGTTAAAAATTTCAAGATGTGAGAAACAGCCCGTTAGTATTATAACATTGGGATCAGAAATATTTGGTTCTCAAGAGTGTAAAAAGTTAAAGTTGTGACAAAAATATTATGTTGGATTAATGCTAAGTAGAAACTTTAAATACATTTATATGCAAAGTAGAGGGATCTTGATAATTACCTATGACCAAGAAGTATGGCTGCAAGGAGGTAGAAGGGTTCAAAGATGGTTTTTGTGCTCTGTGCTCTGCAGTTTGTGCTGCCAGTTCCATCCATGGCCCAAATTCTGTTTTAAGTTACCTTCACCATCAATGGCCTGAAGCACCAGCTGGTGGTCTCTGAAATACTCGCCTACACCTACACCTGCTAGGGTATATTTTCTTTGGCCAGATATACCAGATTAAATATTCTTTGCTTTGCTGGTGCAGTTTTAAGTGGCCACAGTACAAAGGAGAATATGAGCAAAAATTTGCATATTATCTGTTCTTTTTACAGTAAAAGAATTCTGGTCTGGAAAAAATGACTCTTAATTGAATGTAACGTTTCAAAAAGCACGTTTCCTCCTCTGTTCAGGTCTACTGGCAATCCTTTTAAAATAATAACATTGCACTACACGCTGGAGAATGCATTGTAAACACATTTATTTGTGCATATATTCTATATGCAGAAAAGTGTGGCCCCACAAAGTATTAGCAACTTTTTATGGCATTTTCAGATTTTTAAACTTCATTTCTAAGCAAATTCTTTTCTCTTTTTAATGAGATGCTTCAGATGGATGCATAGTGATTCATGCTGGGTAGGGGAACTTCAACAGATTTTGTTTTGGAGTTTGTTTCAGGTCAGATATGCTCTCCAGAACTTAGATATTATTCAAAGCTTGGCTGAACTTTTTGAGCAAACTCTAATCACACAAACTACATTTCTTAGCGCCCCTTGCTCACATTGGTTCTGCTTGTAGATCACCTTGGCTGTGACGTCTGACACCCTTCTGGCTTCCTTTGGATTTATTAAAGGAGTTGTGGTCTGTCTCATTATTACCTTTATTTCCCTTCCCCTTCCTCCTCCCCCGCCCCCCAAATGATTTTCTGAACTTTACTGGTGTTTTCTTGTTCCCTGTGGTCACCTATTCCATGATGTCCTCAGAGTGCTGACCAGTAGGCCTTGCTATTCCTTCAGATTCATGGTGTTAAAAATATTCTGTGGGTTGGCAACCGTGATGAAACCCTTTTACACTTTTCATCCATAGGACTAAGAAATATTCTGTTGCTCATATTTTGCTGTCTCTTTAAACTCTATTGCAGTGTCCACTGGGCATATCTAGTAACTGAAAGCAAACAGACTTTTTGTATCCAGTATCAACATCCTTCTTACACCATACCTATCTCAGAGAACTGCAAATAAACATGCTAAGACTGCACCCTAAGAGGGGGCTACCAACTTGTAACTAGTACAGACTGCTTTTCTTAAGTGACTACTTGGTTTAGTGCTTTTAGCAAAAGACTGATATATAGAATGGAAAGCAGATAGTATCTGTACTTAGCAATGTTTCTCACATAGTCCTTATGACAATTGTGTCCTTCTAACAAGTGTCCTTCTCTTAGCAGTTTGTCTGTGTAATGGAACACAAACTAAAATAGTATGTCATTTATTTCAGAGGACTACAGGAATACAGCAGCATCTAACATACTAAGATGGGTTGTTAGTTTTAATGTCTGCAATAAAAAAACACAGAAGACTAAAGAAAAAGCTAGTAAAGAAGATGTAGGCCAGAAGAAAGGTATTTCTGAAATATCAGTAAAGTAACACTACAAAGTTAGTTGTACAGAAAAAGGGCCAAGGAGTAGCTTGCACATTTGTAATTAGTGCATGTTTCAGAGGCAAACATTGTCTTTTTACTGCAATAAACATAGTGATCAATGTTCAAAAGTTATTTTTAAGCAACAGCTTCCATAGTTATGTCAACATTTATTTCTGATAGTTGTTGTTTTGTGATGGATGTAATTTGTCTACAGAAATTTAAAGCATTTTCATTTCTAGTGTATGTAAGCCTTATCTAAAAGGTGCAAAATAATTTGAAAATTTTTACTTTTTGTCTATTGCTTCTTTATGTCTCTGAAGCTCAAAAGAGCTTGTAATTTCCCATTTGTATTTTGCAAATGCATAGTTTAATATATGTTAAGAGCTTATTGTAAGAGTTTATGCCTAGGTTGCTTTTAAAGTCATTAACAATGATTTTTGTTGATGTCCCTTCAAAGTCAATACTTTGCTATTAAGTTCGGAGGGGTGGATCAGGAATTGTGGCTGACATTTTCAGCGGTGGAGAGGGACAGAAGCAAGGAGCTATGAACCTAATCCAAAGCATGTAGTGTTTCGGGAACTTTCCCAAGTAAGAAAAAATGTCAGGCAGCTGTGCATTTTTTTTTTTGGCATAAATAGGAGTTGGGTACTCTACAGTGATTTTCTATGTGGCTTAGAGTGAGGAATTTAAAAAGTCAGGCCAAATCAGGTGTGTTTAAGACTATCTTTAGTTGCTTTCTGATGCAGGGTCATTGTTACAGAGGCTAACTCGAAGGAACTTGAGAAAAGAAAGAATGCCTGCTAAGAAAAGTAGATGGTGTTGAATTCTAGAAATGCTTACTTACTAAAACGTCTAGGGCATACAAACTGAACTGAAGAAAAATATAAGAAAAACAGATAAAAACACTGGCTTTTCACATTCAGTAAATTCAAACAGGCTGCAAATGGGAGATTCCCTATAAGTTGTTGGAAACTTGGTCCTCTAATCATATGTATGATCACAAAAAGTATACATACCTCACTGATAGTGTCAAAAACATTTTATTTTTTAGGTTCTGAGTGTTCTGATGAAGATGTCAAGCAGCTTCCTGGAAAACTAATAGACATGGCTTGCAATGCATGTGAGATCTACCTTGGGCGAATGGAACACAAGGACATCGACACAGCAGTGAACTCTTCTACCACGCTTGATGAGGAGGAATGGAATGAATTAGTTGAACAGTACTATTCTCTGATTCAGTAAGTTTTTACTATAAGAGTCAACTCTTTTGGGTTAAAGCCCTGATTAATAGCTAGATATAATACAGTTAGTCATCATGAATAATACTATATCTGACCAGGATCCCCAGTTGAAGGAAATGCTTCAACATGAATAATCTATCACAGTTGGGTCCTAAATGAAAACTCAAGTTTATTTTATAAATTTGTATAATTAGCATCTGTCAAACTCTTAATTTTAATAAAAATAGTAATCTTTACTTCTACAACTCTACACATCCATGACTCCTTGTACTTTGAAACCATAAGGTCAAATCTTCAGAATATAACAAATAGAGTCAAAAGTGTAGCACAGCAATTCTACACAACAGTTTAGAATGGGATGGAGAGAATTAAGAATTACAGAGAGAATTTATGTAAGCCGCATGGAATTTTTATGAGGCTCAGAATGGGAGAGTTTCAGTTACAGCTCATAGGGAATCTCTTGGCAAAATATATTTTTGTCAAAAAATGAACCTGCCCTTGAAACAGAAACCTACACTTTTCATAGCGACATTTATTTTAATAAAAGTTTCATCAGGAAGATTTCTAAGGTTCAGGATGATTTGGAGTCTGGGGAAGGAGTGGTAGGAAGAAGATGGGAAGGAGGCATGAGAGAGTGAGCAATACTGCTATAGAGTAACCACAGTAGTCTGGTGGTTAGGCAACTTAACCAGAATGTAGGAGACCTAGGTTCATGCCCATGGTCTGGGATTTGCTAAGAGTAAATCTAAAAGGTTGATTCAGCTGATAAAATAGGTGAGAGAATACCTAGTTTGAGAATCCTGCTTTGGCATTTGGCTTGAATTAAGTCTGAACAGCTTACTAGTTGTGGAATCAGTTGTCACTTAAGTGACTTTTCCATGCCTGCCAGCAAAAATGTATGCCCTCAAGGTTTAGGTATCCATTGACTAGCAGTTTTGAGGATGCCATTGGTACCCACAGGGAGACTTTAGACACTTAAAAAGGCAGGCAGTTGAGTAAGTACTTTTGAAGATCAGGGTCTGGGTCTGAATAACTTACAGGATTGGCTACAAAAGGAAAACCTGCTTCTTTTAGTGAAGAGCATATTAGGCCTGTGCGAAGCAGCTATTATTTGCTTCAGATTCAGATTTGGCCGATTCGGGGGACAGCGATTTGATTCATTGATTCAAACCGCTGTCCCGATTTGATTCGGCTGAATCTGATTCAGATTTTGAATCTGATTCAGCCAGGCCAGGCCCATCCCCTGCCCCTCTGCTATCCCAGAAATGGCTTCCCCAGCTCCTGGCACTTGGGGAAAAAAAAAGCCCCGGATCAGCAGGTGGTGCTGGATGGGGGGCAATTCCCACTGCCCCCCACTGCCCCACACTACACGGGGGGGCTTTGCATGAACCTCCCAACTACCCACCCTTGTTCCCCCAGCCCCCTCAGGGGTGCCCCGCCTAGGCCAGCTCTAGCCCTTAAAGAAAAAAAAACCCTGAAAAAATCTCCCTGGACTCACTGCTCCTGCCGGCAGGGGTGATCCTTGCTGCCTCACACTGGCCTGTGCCACGTGGCAGGGCTCTGCGTGAAGCCCCAAGGCCACTGCAGGAGCGGCGAGTCTCAGGGCTTTTCTTGGCTTTTTTTTCCTTAAAGGGTTGGAGCTGGCCTGTGTGGGGCAGCCATGCGGGGGCTGGGGGAGTGAGGTGGGAGGGTCAGGGAGCTCATAGCAAAGCCCCCCATGCAGCATGGGGCAGTGGGGTAGTGGGGATTGCCCTCCTGCCTGGCAGCACCTGGTGAGTACTGGGGCTGGGTGGAGGGGGAGGGGGGCTGGCAGAGCAGGCTGGGGAGCATGGGAGTTGTGGGGGCTGGCAGGGGTTCCCCCATGGTCTCCTCCCCGAGGCCCCGCCCCTAGTACTTACCAGTTTGGAGTCAGCCGTAGCTCCCTGCTGCAGCCACAGGGGAGTGCCCGAATCATCAAAGCTCTATGAATCTTTTCCAAAGATTTGGAGAGCTTTGAATCGATTTGGACCTTTAGATTGGTCCCCTGATTAGATTTGGTTTTGGAGATTTGGCCACCGAGTCAGGTCGAATCTCCCCTGAATCAAATCATCACCTGAATCTTTGCACAACCCTAGTCCATATATCTTCATTAGCATATGTAGGCCCAGGGAATGTTTTCAAATAGCCCATTGCTAGAGGACAAATGAACTCAAACCAAAAGGCCTTGTTTGAAGAGTTCATACTTTATGATTTTGACAAGAGAATTTATGAAGGAATGTTTTCTATATGTTTTAATTTGTCTTGGCAATTAGAAGGTCTAAAAAAATTAAACTGGCCTTGCCTTACTTACTCAGAGGCTGGGTTAGATCTAGCCAGGTTTCCTTACCCTGACTTCCATGTTCCTCCTGGACTGCCTATATTTTGATCTAACTATAATTTAATTAAATAAATTGTCCTTCTTCTCTTGCCTGTCATTATCTTCACTTCCTTGCTTCATCTATTTCATACATTATTGTATTGTTCCTACTACAAGCTTTTCATAAACAGATTGTTTTTTCAATAATAAAGGTTCTGATTATAAATGTAATCTAAATGCCAGCCTCTTTGTCCCTCCTTCCTGTTATGATAGCAATTGCCTTAGGTGTAAAGGGGACATTCTTAATAGTTAAATTTCTTGTCACAAAGGGCCATTTGCCTTTGAAAGTAATCTTAGGCTGATATTCAAAAGGGCAGCACAAAGCAAAACCAAGAATATATAAAGGAAAGTGTGTTTTTGATGAAGCCATAATGCTATCTTGATAGTACAATAGAATTGTGATTGGCTTCCTTACAATTCCTCTCTAAGGCCTTGTGGAGGGGAGGATGATAAAAGGAATGGTCATTAATAAACAGTATGGTTCATTCTGATAAATGATTATTCAAATGCTTTTTTATTATTACAGGAAAATCATCTTTTACTATATTTTAGAAAAAACAATACTGAGTCTCTTTACAAAGCTACATATAAAGTACTGGATTTTGTGATTTTTTTTGTTTGCAGTGAAGGCGCTGTCATTTGTAATGCACATAATTACGTTACACAGTGCCAACACATTCTCACTAAAATAATGTCGGCAAACCCGCAACGAGATATAGATGGTAGCCACAATATCTGGATCATTAAACCCGGAGCAAAATCCCGTGGGAGAGGTAAGAGCTGCTTAGGCTTTTTAATTTGAGGTATTTATTAGCAGTTGTTAGACCATTATCTACAGAAGCAGCTTGTAAAAATATGAGGAATTCTACAATTCCTCCCATGTGATCCATATAGAACTGCCTAAATAATTCTAAGTATAGTCTTTCCCAAAGTCATTCGCATGCAGTTCTCAGCAGCTTGCTTTTTTACATACTATATCATAAGGGGGAAATGGCAGAAGGGAAATTTGTCAAATCATCAAATGTAAACTTGGCAAACTTTTACCTTTTTCAGTGAAATTCTATGTATTTTTTTGAGTCCTGGAGGTTTTTTTTAAACTTGAACAAAAATAGGTTTTCTGCTTTTGAGATAAGGGAATGGATTGGGAATGTCTTAAGTACAACCTCTGGGTCAGGATTTAGAAGCTGATTGGTCAGAAATCCAGAAGCCAAAGCCAGGGATCACAATACTGGGCATTGAGCCTGACAAATTATACTGGGGTTTGAAGCAGGTCCATGGTCAAGGCCAGGCTAGAGGTCAGTAGCCAGAGAATCCAATACTCACAATAGGGTAAGCAGGTAGGCAGGAGGAAGTGCTGGGTTCCAAGGCCGGGGCAAGGCAGGAACAAGGTACAAGGGGCAAAAGTTAGAGCAACACAGGACTGAGTCTTGGGCAAGGCTGGAGGCAGGGCAGGAGGGTCTGAGGCAGAAGCAAGGTAGAAGTTCATAGTTAGAGACACAAGCCAAGTGTTCCACAGCAGAGTCAGGATCAAAGCCAGGAAGTCCAAGAATATAGGAGTCAGATTCATAGATTCCCAGAGTCGGAAGGGACCTCAGTGGGCCATCCAGTCTGACCCTCTGCCCCTGGCAGGCAAGAAAAGAAACACCAACCTTGGGGTCATGTGATCCCAGCCAGGTACCTGTCCAGTATCCTCTTAAAGACCTTCAAAGATGCGGTGAGCACCACCTCCCTTGGGAGCCCATTCCAGATTCTGGCAACCCTGACTGTGAAGAACTTTCTCCTAATGCCCAGCCTAAACCTTCTCTCTAGTAGCTTATGGCCATTGTTCCTTGTCCTTCCCCTGGTGAACAGATTGTCACCTCCTTTTGTTGCTCTCCCCTTATGAATTTGTACGCTGCCACAAGGTCCCCTCTCAGTCTTCTCTTGGAGAGGCCGAAGAGGTTAAGGTCTCTTAGCCTTTCCTTGTAGGGCCTTCCCTGAAGGCCCCTAATCAGGTGAGTGGCTCTTCTTTGGACCCTCTCCAGGTTGTCCGCATCCCGCTTGAACTGCAACATCCAGAACTGGACACAGTACTCCAGCTGCGGTCTGATCAGTACTGCATAGAGGGGGAGAATCACTTCCCTGGACCTGTTTGTGAAGCACCTGTGGATGCACAACAAGGTGCGATTGGCTCTGCCAGCTGCTTCATCACATTGGTGACTCATGTTCATCTTGGAGTCAACAGTGATTCCAAGATCTTCTTCTGCCTCAGTGGAGCTGAGGAGGTCACCCCCCAGCCTGTAGGTATGATGGCAGTTTTTCCTCCCTAGATGCAGCACTTTGCACTTGTCCTTGTTGAATTGCATCCTGTTGCTCTCTGCCCACTTCTGCAGCCTGTCTAGGTTGTCTTGGATCTGATTCCTCCTCTCCAGGGTGTTAGCTGCATCCCGTAATTTTGTGTCATCTGTGAATTTGGACAGGGTGCTTCCCACTCCCTCATCCCACTGATGAAGATGTTGAACAGCACCAGCCCCAGAACTAGGCCCTGAGGGACTCTACTGCCCACATCTTTCCAGGATGACACCGACCCATCCACTGCCACCCTCTGAGTGTGACCCTTGAGCTAATTTGCTACCCAGTCTACTGTGTAATCATCCAAGGCAAACCCCCTCATTTTATTTATAAGAATGGTATGGGATACCTTGTCAAAGGCTTTCTTGAAGTCCAGATAGATAAGATCCACCTTGACCCCTGCATCTAAACAATTGGTGGCCTTGTCGTAAAAGGAAACTAGGTTAGTTAGGACCTGCCTGCTAAAAACCCATGTTGGTTAACCCACTGCATCACATTAGCCAGTGGGCTCCCACAGATGTGTTCCTTGATAATTTTTCTAAGATTTTCCCAGGGCTGACTGGTCTTTAGTTCCCTGGGTCCTCCTTCCTCCTCTTCGTAAAGATTGGGATGATGTTAGCCCTCTTCCAATCCTCTGGAACGTGACCTGAGCACCATGAGCACTCATATATCCTTGCCAGTGGATCAGCTATGACCCCTGCTAATTCCTTCATTACCCATGGGTGGAGTGCCTCTGGTCCCCATGATTTGAATATGTCCAGTCCCTCCAAGTGTCTTTTTACCGTGTTGGCACTGACTGTTGGTCAGCTGAAGTTCCCTTTGTTGGTGTCTGTGACATATGTTGAGGGGTCGTCTAGATTCCCATTTAAGAAGACAGAGGCAAAAAACTCAATGAAGAGCTCTGCTTTGTTCCTGCTATCCGTCACTAAGCTCCCCTGCCCATCCTGTATGGGTCCTATGCTACTCTGCACCCTCTTTTTGCTCCCAACATACCTAAAGAAGGACTTTTTATTGTCCTTAAGCCCTGATGCTAGCCTGAGTTCTAGAGTTGCCTTGGCCTTCCTGACTGACTCCCTGCAGGCAATAGGAGCCAGGCAAAGATGATTTAAGATTTGTTCCAGGGACAAGACCCTGCAGGAAGTAGGAGGGTTTTATAGCCCTCTCATCAGGGACTTGTGGTCCCTATTGGTTTCTCAGGTCACATAATTACAGGCTTTCCAGATCACTGGAGACAGCTGTGGCTGCAGAGCTCTCCCTGGCCCATGCACATGGTGCCTATGCCCAGCAGAGCTTCCCCATGCAACTGGGGACTGGCTGGGAACTGTCCTGATTCTGGGCCAGCTCCTAGTCAGCCCCCACTGTGTGGGGAAATCTGGCACTGCTCAGCTCCCGGCTTCCCACAGGAGCCAGGAGGTGAACAGTGCTGGGACAGGGTAGCTCTCTGCCCTGCTCCCACCCCCTCTTTCCCTCTCCCCATCCCAGAACTGCTCAGCTCCCAGGTCCCTACAGGAGTAGGGAGCCAAGCAGCATCAGGACTGGAGAGCTCTCTGCTTTCCTGAGCACAAAGGGGCTGGCTGGGAGGTGTCCCAGAGGCGAGACAGCTCCCCACCAGCATGCAGCTGCTCAGGGATTTCCCCACCCAGGTGGGGGCTGGCTAGGATCTTTCCCAGAATCAGGACAGTTCCCAGCCACCCTCTTAGTGCTCAGGAAAGTAGAGAACTCCCCAGCCCTGGTGCTGCTCAGCTCTCTGCTTCTGTGGGGACCTGGGAACTGAGCAGTGCTGGGACGGGGCATGAGGGTGGGGCAGAGAGCTACCCCATAACAGTGCTGCTCAGCTCCTTGGTGGAGCTGGGACCTGAGTGGTGCCAGGGGACTTCTCTGTCCCTTGTGGACCCCTGGTTTTGGGGCTGACTGGGAGAAAATATGCTCCCACTCAGTGTCTACACATGTACTATTGTGCAGTGTGTACTGTACAGTTAGTTTACTACCTGTATTTACAGGTAGTAGCTAACTGCGCAGTAGACTAATTTACTGCACAGTAACTGGTGCACACATGTAGACAGTGATGCTTTACTGTGCAGTAGATTAGTCTACTGTTCAGTAAAGCATCTCATGTAGACATGCCCAGAGTGTTCTTATTTTAACAACACTTAATTCCCACAGATTTAATTTTGTCTGAGCATAACATGTAACTTAGCTTAAGGCACACCAGTTACTGCAGCCAGTGGCACAAACGTGGCAGTCACGTTGTGACTAGCATCCTGTTCAGTTACATTTGAGTCCCCAGCCTGAATAGCCAGGTACCCATTTGCAGCTGGGTTAAAAGGTACAACCTGCAGCACAAATCCTAACCAAGTCTCAGACTCATGCCACTGGCACACCAGGATGATCCCTTAGTTACTCTATGTTTATGACTTTAGTGATGAGCTAACCATTTGCTTATTATTTGTCTGGGTGGTAAGGGCTTTATAAAAACATTGTTCAGTGGGCACACAGAAACGTGATCTTTTTAACTGATTTTCTTATTTTTTTTAATTCTACCATAATAGGTAAATGACAATCCTCAGTCAGGTATAGACTGTCTTTTTTTATGCTCTCAACTGCATACAGTATTACCAGGTACTAACATGTATATTATATTATTTATTTTCCAGAAATAGTATGCAAAGATAGACTGGAAGATATTTTGAAGTTAGTAGAAACAACAGATCAGTGTCCAGTGAAAGACAGCAAATGGGTGGTCCAGAAATACATTGAGACTCCGTTGTTAATTTATGAAACTAAATTTGACATCAGACAGTGGTTTCTTGTCACTGATTGGAATCCTCTGACTGTTTGGTTCTACAAGGAGAGCTACCTAAGATTTTCTACACAATGTTTCTCCTTAGACAATCTGGACAGGTGACTAAGGAAGTCTAAGCAAAAACTTAGGTATCCAGAATTGTTAACAAACACAATTGGACCGAAAATCCTACCTTATATCAGGTTCCTGAATTTTGGAAGTGGAGTAATGGTGACATGAAAAAATATCCTTATACTTGACTTTCTTATGTTTTATTAAAGTTGTATTTAGTTAAAGTATATCAATTAGGCTGGTGGTGACAGCAGCAATTAAAGTCAGTGTGTGAATTTATAGGTGCCATAACTTATATCAGTTATTCTAACTGTGATCTCATTCATTTTAAGCATGCAGAAAATCCAAATTTTATAAAATTATAGCTTTATAACATTTATAGAATAGCAGCATATGTTTATTATACCATCATTTTTACACAAATGGTAAAGAATAATGATGAACTAGTTTCATAGTCTGACAGTGTTTGGGGAAATTTCATACAATTTCTCAATTGGAGAACTGTTCTGTTTTTCTATTCAAACATATTTTTGGCAGACACTGCACAAGGGAGTTCCAAGCTGAAGATAATTTTAAAGTCAAACCCTAAGATTTTAAGATTTAAATACCATATTTTCTCACATTCACTATGTATCTTTCTCCCCAAGGCAGCCCCCCAAAACTGGGGGAGAGGTGTTAAGTGTGAAGGTTCTTTTCTTTGCTGGAAAAGAATCATACCTGGAGACACTGTGCGTGCCATAGAAATGTCAACATGGCTGGCACTTGTGTCTGCTCACCAAGCTGAATGGTTGGAGTCTTGTGTTAACCCTTACAGCTGTAACTATTGGCTGAGCATGGTAGCTTATGCCCAGAGCAACATATGAGCTGTTGGTAGTATCATGATGAGACTTGTGATAAGGAAACAACGCTACATATTTAGGAACTTAAGAACTACTTATAGTAAAGAAATAATAATCTTGCTACTACCGTTGCAAGGGTTTGGGGCCTAACATTGTGTGACATAGAGTAAGTTTTTCTGGGAACATAGAGTTTCCAGGAAATGTGGCATTGCCAGAGACAGTCTGCCACACCATGAAGTTCCTGGTATTTTGCTTCGTGGACCTTCTATGTCATGCAGTTAGCCACGACTCTGGAAGAAAATTGTTTTTCTACATTCTGCCTTTAAAAGCAAGGTGTGTGTTTAATTTGGGGGCATGTTGTATCTGAGAAAAAACATTATTTATTCAATGTTTATATTGGCATAATAAATTCACTGCATACAGTATTTTCACGAGTACCATTGTGATATTATGGAGCATTTACTGCCTGACTCTTAGTTTTGGTGCGTTTTCTTCACAGTTCCATTCATCTTTGCAATAATTCTATCCAAAAACATTACAAAAATGCTGCAGACCGGAACCTTCTCTTGCCATGCCACAACATGTGGACAAGCACCACATTTCAGGAGTACTTACGAAAGAGAGGCCATGGGAGTATGTGGCAAAATGTTGTCTACCCATCCATGAAAAGAGCCATTTTCTACACAATGAAGATGGCTCAAGATAAAGTTGAAGCCCGGAAGAACAGTTTTGAGCTATATGGGGCAGACTTTATTCTTGGGCAAGACTTTAAACCCTGGTTAATTGAAATCAATACTAGCCCAACCATGTTCCCTTCTACTCCAGTTACAACTGAGCTATGTGGCCAAGTACAAGAAGATACACTTAAAGTTGTTCTTAGCAGGAAATTTGACAAAAGCTGTGATACTGGCAAATTTGAACTTCTCTGGAGACAGGTATGAACAGTTCTACATCATTCTCTACATGGTCATGGGGAAGTTGATTTGGTGATTATTTTAAAATTAGTTTGATCAGTGTGGTAGATTCATTTTATTACTCAGCATTTAACTCAATTGCATGGTGACATTGGTAAGACACATGGAGCATCTACATGAGACACTTTACTTGAGATTAGAGCTAATTACTGCACAAAAAGCATCACTGTATGCGCATGCAGATGCTTACTGCATAGTAATTGGCTCTAACCGTGAATAAATTTGTTACCTGCAAATGCAAGTAGCTAATTAACTCTCGATTACTTACAGAGCAGTAGTCCATGGGTAGATACCTGACTGGGAGTACATTTGCTCCCTGTCAGGCAGGCAGCTTGAGATGGGAGATTGCTCCCTGTCTCCAGGAGCTGCCTGTTGCTGGAGTGGGCTCCACCACTGAAGCCTGGGCAAGGACAGTGTTCCCCTGCCCCAGCAGCAGGGAGCGCCCAGCCCCTGCTTCGTGATCATGGGGCCCAGCTGGGAGATCCATCTATCCCAGTGCCAACTCCACGGTCCTGGGGCTAGCACTGGGAGATCCTTTTCTCCCAGCACCATCTCTGTGGTTGCAGGGCCAGCACTGGGAGAGAAGAATCTCCCTGTGCTTTCCCATCAACCGTGGAGCTGGCACTGGGAGAAAAGGGTTTGCCGGTGCCAAACCCATCACCGTGGAGCTGGTGCTGCAAGAGAAGGATCTCCCAGTGCCGGTTCTGCAACCACAGAGCTGGCAATGAGAGAGAAGAATCTCCCATCCCTGGGCCCTATGATCAGAGCTGGTGCTGGGAGATAAGGATCTCTCATCCCTGGCGCAAATGATTGTGATTGGGGAGCAGGGCCTGGGAGCTCCCTGCTACCAGGGTGGGGGGACATTGTCTCTGCCTGGGCTCCGGTGGCAGAACCTGCCCCAGCAGCAGGCAGCTCCTGGGGACAGGAAGCAATGTCCCAGCCCCCACCAGAAGAAAGCTGTCTCCTGGTTCCATGTTCTGTGCCAGAACCTGGGCTAGCATCTAGGGAGAACCTACTGCTTCCCCCAGCTGCTGCAGGGGGCCAGTGCATGGCCAGTGAAGATGGGAGCAGATTGCTGCCATGAGCAGCAAATTTGTTCTTGCGTCCCTGCCTGTGTAGATATGTTTGGGAAAGTTTACTCTAGCGTACTTTATTGTAGGGTAAACTGCTCATGAATTATTTACACATGTAAATGCGCCCAGTGTGTACAAGGGCAGTGATACAAAATCTGAAACATCCATCCCCCACTATTAATTAGTTTTAGTGGCTATGGTTTCATTACTTCAATATGGCTGGTCAGTTGGAAGCTATGAAATATGCTAGTTGTGTCCAAAGCTACTGCTACAGTGTCAGAGACAGAATGCTATTTGCAATCTCATTTACTCCTGGTTATGCAAGTAGCACATCTAATTTGTATGAACCAAGTAACTAATTTATTAGTTTTACTTACCTTTTCCACAGGTATATCACTCAAAGAAAGAAAAAGTCTAACATCATACCAATGAACATGATTAATAATACTTTCAATAAACTGTAATATCTAGATGGAGGGAAGCTCTGGCAGGCTTGTTCTCACAGAGAAATTTGTGCAAGGGACAAGTGGCAGTAAAGCTACTTACCACATTTGGGAATTCCACCAGTTAGGTTCAGTTTCAGGCTATGCTCCTGCAGACACCACGCACATGAATGTACACAAGAGTTCAATGGGACTAAAGTTAATCTTGCATAAATGTATACAGGTTCAGAGCTTTGAACTATGCTGGGACTCTCTCCAGGGGACCTGCAGCCAAAGGCATTGTATTATTTATCTGTTAATTATCTTGGGCATGCTTTATTCACCCACCACCCATTCTCCTTTTAGTGTTGCCAATTTGGAATGGTCACATTAACCATTTAGACATTTTTATGGTTTAGGTTTGGAAGATTTCTAATTTCAGCACCCAAAACTTGAGTCTAAAAGAACTATTCAGTAATTACAGTATGTCAAAACAGCCTTCTCACATGTTTGTACTCTTTGTGGCTGGCCTACTATTTTATTGAATAACCAATTGCTTGGATATCTGGCATATTACAATTTATCATGCAATTAATGCATTAATTGTATGATAAATGTATTGTCTACCAGGGTCTTATGATGCAAACAGGGTGCGGTCTTGGGACTGGTGCAGTGAGCTGTCAGTGTCCCATGGCATACAATGATATGGGAATGATAAACTTTTAATTAAAATTCCCTCCTTGCTATTCATCATTTTTGTTCCTTCCTGTCTCTCCTTGTCCCCTGGCACCGCGCACCAGACGCGGTGGGAGGGGTGGAGGTTCGAAGAGGCAGCTGTCTGAACAGACGCCTCTCAGATAACCGGCAATTTTGATTAATGGGCACTCCACATTCCCCCTGGATGCTGGATAACACAGCTTTTACTTTAGTATAGAATACTGTCATTCAAACTGCTAATGAGCTAATATTGCCCTTGTGAGAAGGCTAAAAGCATACTGGACTGCATTAGTAGGAGTGTTGCCAGGAGATTGAGGGAAATTATTATTTCCTTCTATTTGGCACTGATAGGCCACATCTGAAGTACTATGTCCAGTTTTGGGCCCCCCACTACTGAAAGGATGTGCACAAATTGGAAGGAGTCCAGCAGAGGACAATGTAAATAGTTAGTGGTCTGGGGCATATCATTTGTGAGGAGAAGCTGAGGGAACCAGGCTTATTTAGTGTGGGGAAGAGAAGACTGAGAGAAGATTTAATAGCAGGATGGTTCTGCTTTGAACAGAGATGACCTCCTGAGGTCCCTTCCAACTTCTAATTTGTATGATTCTATAACTAGATTTAATACATGGCACTGTTACTTCTTCAAGTATAATTTGGTACATTATGCCTATGTTAAAAAAAATTAATTGTTTTTGTTTCTTTTAAGCCTCTCTTGGAGTTGCCGCCATTTAACACTACTGACCTTGCAGTGGAGGGAACTGGTATTAGGCGATGCAGGCAGAAAGTTGCCCCTGTCACTAACTATAATGTTCTAGAAACATTAGCAGGAGTTCAGCAAGAATCAGTTCCATATCACTCAGCCAATCATGAGAAAGAAATACAGTCAATAATAGCTGCAAATGAGAAGCAAAATCTGAAAGATCCAAAGTCTATTGTCTACGCTATATCTAAGCCTCTAAAAAGGCAGCCAGAGAAAAGCATTCAAGTGAGTGATGTGCCTACACAGTGCATTGGGCACACAGATTTTGCCGGCTTCATTGTTCAACCTACACAAAGTATTGCAGAGACAAATCCTGCACCTCATATGAACAGGGCAAAAGGAAAAATTGATCCAAACTTTTGGAGAGTAAGCCAAGCTGCTCCTCCCTTTCAAGTTATGACTTCCTTCAACCGAAAATTACCAAGGTCTTCTAAAACATCAGGTAATAACTTGTTTAGGCATACTACACTGTAAATGACATAAACAGCAATTTTACTTAGAGAGTTGAAGTTAGCTATACAGGGCGTGTCTACAAATCATGCTACGCCGCTGTGGCAACTCACTATATCATCATAGTGATGCTCTATGGCTACATAGTGATCACATGCATCTACATGTCACTGGCAGCTGCTTTGCTGTAGCAGTGTATTTCTCTGTTTCAGTGTGCTGCTATGGCAAAGTAGCAGCTAAAAACATCCGTGTGTTGTGTGTATGGCACAGTATGGATGGTCACTGCACCATGCTTTAGTAATTCCTCCTGGAAATACTAAAGCATGGTGCAGTAACAATGCCCCTGTAGGACAATGTATAGACATGCCAGCAGTGTACGTTTTTCAGTTGTTTATCAAGTTATTTGTATATCTCTGCCACATTATTGTGTGTTCATTTTCAGTAGCCTAAATAACCCCGCTCTTTTCAATCTCTCCTCCTATAGAAGTTTGTTCATGCCTCTAGTCATTATTTTCCATCCTATTTTTTATACATCATGTTATTTTGTTTATATTTTTTCTTTTTGGGCTGTTGTCACCCTGGTGAGCTGAAGTTTTCATTAAACTGTCCACAATAATGATCAGTTACTTGATTCCTACAGCAAAGTCAAAAGTTCGAAATCTTTTATGTTTCAGGGGTGTACTTGGTAGCAGTGTTTGTCCGAGATGAGAAGACGTACAAAAATCTAGAACTCTTGTTTCCAAAATGGTACCTTTTATTAGACCAACTGGGAAATCACAAGAAAATTATCCTTTTCTGCAAGCTTTCGGGATCAAAGTCCCTTTGTCAGGCTCTGGGAAAATTATAGATGGTACACGATGGGAGGAAGGTATTCTACCTGATCTACACATCAAAGAGCTACTCAGCACAGCTCACAAAGACACTCTTATGAACCCAGAGGGACAGCCTTGCATCTGCAGCTCTCTCTGTGCAAAAATAAAGTTTATTTCCTACCAACGGGGACTTTTTACTATCTTGTACTAACTGTACTTTTCCCAGAGCCTGACGAAGGGACTTCAATCCTGAAAGCTTGCAGAAATGGACAGTTTTCTTGCAGTTTCCCAGTTGGTCTAATACAAGGTATCATTTTGGAACCCAGAGTTCTAGTTTTTCGTATATAATCTTTCACATGTAATTGAGGTTAACCATGACTGAATTGTACTTACTGGGCATGGTTGATGACTGTAGACTGGTTCCAGTGGACTGATGTTTGCATTACAAGCCACCATGTTTTTAAGCACAAACCTGGAATTTAGTAGTGATCAAAGATTAAGCAAGCATAATTTTTTACCTAGTCTTTCAGCTATTTGATTCCTTGTGCTCAGTTTGAAGCACAGGATCATAAGTTCTTAGGAAAGTAGGGCTGGAATGGATATTATGAAATCATCTAGCCCCCTGCTCAAGACAGGTTTCAGACCTGATGGAATATTGCAGTCAGGTGTCTGTCTAATCTGCTCTTGAAAATTACCTGAGACAGAGATTCTACAACTTCTCTATGTAGCCTGCTCCAATAATTTACCACCCTCATAGTAAGAAAGTTCCTCCTAATTTTCAAACTAAATTTCTTCTGCAGTTTGAGACAATTGTGTCTAGTCTTGTCCCCTACAGCCACAGAGAATAGTCTCTCACCATCTCTCCATCCTCTTTATAATTGCCCTTCTGGTATTTATCAAATTTCCCTTTAGTCTTTTCTTCTCCAGACTAAATAATCTTAGTTCTTTCAGACTTTTTCAAGTCATGCTTCCTGGGCCTTGAATTATTTTGCTTCTCTTGACATTCTGTCCATGAAGTAAAGTGCCCAAAACTGGACATGATATTTTAAGTGAGGCCTCATCAGAACCAAATAAAGTAGAAGAATCACTTACCTTAATTCTCAATAAACACTCCTGTTAATTTAACCCTGTATGCTGTTGACATTTTTTGGTAAAAAAGATCACACAATTGGCCCATGTTCATCTTATGATCCACTGTAATCCCCAAGCCTTCTCTGCAGTTCTGTGGTCAAGCTAGTTTTTCCCCAGTTTGTATTTCTGCATGTAGTTAATCCATTCTAAGTTCAGGACTTCGCACTTGTCCTTGCTAAATTATATCTAGTTGATTTCAAACCATTTATCCTGTTTATTCAGGTTATTCTGGATCCTAGCCCTATCCCCGAAGTGCCTGCAACTCAACCCATCTTGTTGTCATCTGCAAAATTGCTAAGTGTGCACATAATCCCATCATCTACATCATTAATGAAGATGTTAAACAATACTAGATCCATGACAGACCCCTGGGTTTGATTCCTCCTTCCAACTAGCTATTGAATCATTGATGGCTACTTGTTAACTACAATGATCCAACCAGTTATGTATCTATATTACAGTACTTCCATCTAGCCTGTGTTTCCTTAGATTGTAAATTTGAATATTGCAGGAGATGGTGTCAAAATCATTGCTAAAGTTAATGTACAGCATATCCACTGTTCTTTCCCCATCCACAAATATTTTTAGGGAAGGAAATCAAGTTGGTCAGGCATACCTTGCTCCTTGCTCTTGGTAAAGACTTGCTGGCCATGCCTGATCACCTGTAGGTCTTTAAAATAGATTCCTTGAGATCTGCTCTGTGAACTTTGCATTGTCTTCTTTTACCTTTGACATACTTGTAGAATCCCTTTTTGTTGCCTTTTACATTCCTTGCCAATTACAACTCAAGTTGTGCCTTTGCCTTCCTGGTTTTCTTCCTACATGGCCTTTCAGTAAATCCCTGCTTAGAAGGTAATTTAGCTGATATATGAAGACACTATTTCCCATCTTTAATAGGTGGATGCCATTTCCTTCCAGTAGTCCTTCTTCTTGGAATACCACCCCATGGTTCAAGAAGCCAAAATCCTCCTGGTGATACAGTATATACAGCTATGTGTTGAGCTCCAGGATGCATCTCCTCCTACTTGGGTCTATTTCCGTAAATAGAAAGATTGATGGAAGCACCACCTAGACCCCCATCTCCTTAACCGTTACACTGAGAGACATGTAGTCACTTCTGATCTGTTCAAGTTTCCACCTGGCATTTTCATTAGTGCCCATATAGATGAACAGCATGGAATGGTAGCAGTAGGGTTGGATAACTCTTAGCAACCATCTGTCTTGGATGTGGGTTCCTGGCAGACAAAAGACCTCCTGACCCAGTAGGTCAAGCCAATAGATGGATGCCTTCATTTTCCAGTGGAGGGAGTCATCAACCATCACTACCCTTTGGTGGCAGTGGTCTCTTCATTCCATCCTGTGGGTACATAGCTTGGCCACTCCCACCACTGGAGTAGAATCCTTTTAGTCTGATGCCAGGTCTTAGTACCTGTTCTTCAGTTCAGCAGAGGAGTGTTATCTACTGTTAGACGTAACAAGCTGCCAGCTTCTACCTTCTTGAGTATCTGGGTCTTCTTTGTCTTCCAGTGTCTTCTTTGGCTGTCCCTCTTCCATGATGGTGGAGGTCTCTTTGTGCATTAAATCAATACAGTCATCATGCTCATGGATGCTTCTGAGCTTCACTACTTCCTCTAGCAGCTCCCTTACCTGATTCCTGGGAGAGTCTATCAGGACGCACCTCTCATACTGCTAGCACCCCTAGTCTCAGCTATGTTCTCTCAGCCATGGGGGTACATGGGGTGGTTGGGAACCCTGGAGCTCCCAGCTGCAAGAGTGTGCACTAGGTCACACACCTGGGAACTAAGGTCAGCTGGGAGCTCCCAAGCTTGGGGATACACGTAAGCCCCCCAGCTGGGAGCTTTGATCAGCTGACAGGGTTAATAGCTGTGGCAACTTGTGTGTCGGTGCTGTGGTTAAGAGTCACATTAGCTGCAGGACTCCCAGCTGCAGCAGTACATGGTGCATCCCTCTGGTGGGCAGCATAGGTTAATTAAAGCTGGATAGGATTAGAAACCAACTATAAAGCTATTATACATTTTCCATCTCTATAGTTGGTTGGGCATTTTTAAGGCATGATAATTAATTTGCACATGTAGCCAGTCTAAATTAATTGTACAATTAACCAGGTAATTGTGTAATACATGTAACTTCTAGAGGGAGCCTTATTAGTATCATCCTTATGATTGTTTTATTTGGATTTTCTTGGTGATATTGTTAGCTGTGTTTCAGGGCCCTGCTACATGGTCAAACTAAAGCTATAGAGTTGTTCTACATTTTCAAGCACTAACTTTGTAGCTGGTTGGCTCTTTTATAGCTGAATAGTCATTTTTATTGTATGATAATTACTTTGCATATATGGCTAGTTTAACTTTATTGTGCGACTAAACAGTTAATTGTGTGATAATTACTTTGCACTTGTAACTGGTCTTTGCGTGTGTGGCCAGTTTAAATTTATTGCATGATTAACTAGTTAATTGCCTAATATATGTAACGTGTAACAGGGGCCTCAAACATGTATCTTATTGATATAATATGGGCACATCTACACGTGCTATTAACATGGAGCAATAAAATGCCGGTACATATCACGCTTGAGTTTTATGCTTCTGGGTGCTACTTTTGAATGTGCGCCTGGGACTGCAGTACGTTGAACCAAGTCTGAACAGTCCCAAGTGGCTGAGGGGTCCAGGGTGTCAGCCTGCTATCCTAAGGCCGCTTTGACCTGGCTCAATGTGCTGCGGAGGGGCTGGTTGGAGCATGAGGGTGCTCAGTGTGTTGCTAGCCAGCAGGTAGCACTGAAGCTCCCTTGTGCCCCAGCCAGCCCCATCAGCATCTACATGTGCATTGTTATGCAGAATGAACTTCTCCTTAGGATAGTACTTGTATTTACAAGTACTAACCTGTGGCAGAGTTAATTACTTTCCATATGTAGCTTTCTTTATTATGGTCTAAAGTGCTAAAAGTGGTAACTGAAAGTAGTGTTTATATAATTTATTATAAATTTAACAAAGACTTTTAACATATGGAATGTAGTTAAAATTTGGATTATGTCTGTTCTTTCTTTTGAAAGGGAAGCAGAAGAATAACCAGAAGATTCCATGCTTAGTTTGTGGAAACACTTTCCAGTCTGAGAAAACTTGCAAACACTGCAGCTCCTTCAGTGCCACTGTAATGCAAGGAAGTTCATATTTACCTATGAATGCCAGCTCTACCCCTGAAAAGAAGGTGACAGGCCACAAGATAACTCTTCATAGTCATGTCTTCCATACATACTTCTGAGGCCATTCAGAGTGCCTCACCCTTTGACAAGGGTTTTTGAAACAAAAATAGAACTGCAAGCCTTGCATAAGAAGATGTTGAAGAAAGATCATTTATCAGCACTTACTTGCATGTAATATGTAAAGGTCTGTTTTAGCAAGACATATCTGTAGCATTCTGTGCTGCAGATTTCAGAGATTTTTTGTAAAGCATGGCTTAATAAGTCCCCAAGCTATCGCACAGAAGCTGGTATCTTACTTGTGCAATAGATCTGTAGGACAATATTGTGGATCCACATTAGTGCCAATCATTCAAATGCAGTAAGAATGTTCTTATACACCCTCCACTGCAACCCCCAGTAATGGTCATGCTGTAAAAACTTTCTTGTGTGTCAATGAGTTGTAGTGGAAGAGCTTATGTACCTATCCATGAGCACATAATGTACTTAAAACAAAATGACAACATATGGGTGACTAAAAACACCCAGAGGTTCCTGAAAACACCTAGAGGTTCCTGGCTAGAGGGTCTGGCTCCTCTGCTCAGGATCAAAACAACTGCTACATTTTCCTTCCTCTGTATGGGCATGGCCCTCTTTCTTGGATCTCCTGAGGGTATTTTGA
This sequence comes from Caiman crocodilus, assembly GCA_030014935.1. Lineage (NCBI taxonomy): Eukaryota > Metazoa > Chordata > Crocodylia > Alligatoridae > Caiman > Caiman crocodilus. The sequence continues at coordinate 106,695,372 of JAGPOW010001296.1, forward strand.
CAATTACTTACTGTCTTTGCAGCATCAGGACATTAGAAGTGCCTTCATCCCTCTGATTTACCAGGGGCAAATTCCATTTTTTTCATGTATTGAGCATTTTACCCAATAGTTGTGCAAGGGGGATTTTCACAAGGTTTTTAAGAACAGTTTTAATGGGCACTTCTCTTGAATGGTTCAAATAGGGATGATCCTGCCTTGAGAAGAGGGTTGGACTAGATGCCCACTTATCAAGCCTACTTTTCTGTGATTCTGATACTTCCTTGGAGACAGATATGAGGAAAGAAAGGAAGATATGCTTGTGTTTATAAAAAAAAAAGTATTCTGAGGATCTAACCCCCAAATTTTGGCTTATTTCCTTCACTGCTTTTGTTAGTTTATTTTTAAAACAGATGAGAAGAGTTAGCCATTGTTTGACCCCAGCATCTTTTCCTGCCCGTGGCAAGGGTTTGGACTTGATGATCTGCTCAGGTTCTTTCCCACCCTACCAACTATGAAACTATGAGTTAGTTTAATCTTTCAATCCCCTCTATTTCATTAATGGAGGATGCTTTATGGCAGGTGATGCCATAGTTGGAATCTCCCAGCATTGGGTCCACAACCACGGAGCTGGTGCTGGGAGATAAAGATCTCCCTGCCCGGGTCCTGCAATCACAGGCCTTGGGCTGGGAGTTAAGGATCTCCCAGCCCCAAGTCCATGACCAAGCAGCTGGTGCTGGGAGATAACTGTCTCCTAGCCTGGGTCCTGTGACCACGGGACTTGTGCTGGGAAGTAAGCATCTCCCAGCTCCAGCCCCATGACTGTGGGACTCAGGTCTCCCAACCCTCATCCTGTGATCAGGGAGTAGGGGCTGGGAGTCGCTGCTGCTGGGGCAGGGGGACATTGTCCTTGCCTGGGCTCTGGTGACGGAGCCTGCCCTGGCAGCAGACAGTTCCTGGGGGCAAGGAGCAATCTCCTGCCTTCTGCTGCCCAGCTGAACATCTGCTCCTGGTCAGGCATCTACACATGTTCTACTGCACAGTTACTAATCATGAGTAAATTTTCTCTTTGCTTTTGTAGGTAGCAATTTTACTCATGATTGGACCCAATTACTGCACAGTAAGCATCTGCACATGTAGATGTGGACACTTACTGTGCAGTAATTAGCTCTACTGTGCAGTAAAGCATCTCATGTAGATGTGCCCAGTGTGAATGATCCTAACTGTAGCAAACGCAGTATTATAAAGTTTTGATTATGATATCAAAAGAGATGTATATATCAACCACATTAGTGCAAATAAAGATGGTACTCTTTCTGCTAGACTTCAGGCTTGACATATGATCAGTAAGAGTTTAGTCAGAATGGCTCTAGATATGATTGAGTAGTATTAAAATGTGTTCTAAACACACATTGTCTTTATTTGAGATGAGACCCTTACTACTGCCTACCCAGAACTGTTCAAAATATTACAATTTGGGAGGGTTTAAAACCACTTTATTTTCCCCTTCCCTTTGCTGCAAGCTGCTCGGTGCCCGGTATCTCATTTGTAATACTTCTGGTGTTTAGTCAATGCTGCAATTCTGTTTTTATTGGTGGATGTGTTCTCACATATGCAAATCTAAAGACTGTTAAAAATATAGAAGTATAAACCTACTACCAAAGAAAAAGGCACAAAGATCATACCTATAAGACTATTAAATAAAGCTGGCCTCCTAGGCATCTGAGGAGAGAGACATATTGAGTTAGGAGTAATAGAACAAGCCAGAAAGTGAGTGTCCTGGTGATATGGATGCTACTTAATCTGTGATGTGGGGGGCTTAAACGCTGTTCTGGGAAGCAGGGAAGATGGGTTCTAGGCCATCCTGTGACTGAGAACCTGGGTCTCCTGCTTCTAGTGCGACTACTCCAACCACTAGGTTATTGGGCCACAGCATTGTGGCATGGCTCAATTGTTGTCTACCAATCACTAATTTGTTTGTCATGTACATGCAAAAGTGTCCTGGGAGATCCTATTTTGGTAGTGGATAAAATAGAACTGTAAACTGTATAAATGCCAAAAATAGCACTTATATTCTGGGTAGCTGCCATTTAAGCCCATAAAGTGAAATAGGATATAACCCTAATAAACTTATGAAGTGTATAGCAAAGCAAAGCAAAGAACCAAACCTAGATCTCCCAAGCCACAGCCAGCTCCCAGGCTACTGGATCATCCTTCCTCTGTAGCTGTACCTCATATTAGACTAGGGTCAGACCCTTTATGAACTATTTGAGCTTGGCTTGTGGGGTAGGTAGTTGAGTGCAAGAAAGGCATTTGGGAATCAACCTTCCCTTTGGATGCAGAGACCAGTGGTCCACAACATGAGGGATGATGCTGACTGCTAGTGAGTCCTCTGACAAAGTTTGGACTGTGTGTGTTTGATGGGTCACGGCTTCTTCAATTACTAGTCCTCTTAGGGGGAGCATGGAGGTGCAGAGAGATGTGGTACATGTGTTGTCACCATGCTGCATCTTCTGTTCGCCTGGTGTTAGAAAAGTCCTCTAGCTGTTATACCCTAGTAATAGCCACTGCTATCCTGATTTTCATCCTGCTTCTGTTCAGGTGACAGTGCATGTTTAGCTGGAGAGAGCGCACAATTAGGTAACTTTTTCTTGGCAGGATATGCTGAAGCTTTCTATGCAGGGAAGGAGGATAACTTGTGTTGAAACCAGTGTCAACTCCAGTGGAGCAGTTATCTGTTTTGGTTCAGAAAATTCTCTGTTAGCTCTGGCAGATTTTCACAGAGGGAGTGTGGTAGTTGTCAAAGGTAGTACAAATAGGGCTACCAGCTATGGAGATGACCAGGACATCCCCTCATAGATGATTTCTGGAGCACTCTTCCCAGTATGGAGTAGAAATACCAGAGAATTTCCTGTCAAATAGGAGGGCTTTGTTGGTGCCTCCTGCCAAAATGCATCTTATACAGACAATTTCTTGTTAAGTGACCTATTACACCATGTCACTGGCATTACACATCACTTCCTAGATTGTTTTTGGGACATGGCCCAGGGCAGAGTTTCCATGTTTCATAGTTTCATAGTTTCATAGTAACTAGGGTCAGAAGGGGCCTAGAGCAGGCCATCTAGTCTGACCCCCTGCCAATGGCAGGAAACAAGT
>JAGPOW010001296.1:106698603-106711061 GCA_030014935.1 Caiman crocodilus
CAGCAGATGTCTGGGTAATTGAAATCACCCATGACAATGACATCCTTTGTCCTAACCGCCTCCTTAAGCTGGCCAGCGAATTGGAGGTCCAGCTCCTCCAATGTTCTGGGGGACAATTAAAAATGTGATGAAGCAACATGACTTTGCCCATAAAAGAGATGAGTGCCTAGATAAAAGCAGTGCTGGCACAGAGTCCTGGTGCTCTGCCCTTAAAGTAAACTAAGATTTATGCTTTGAGAATTTATCACTGGAGTGTCCCATGCTGGGATATGGGAGTCCCCCCTCAATTCCCTAATTGAGTCTTTCCCTTTAATGCCCAAGTTCTAGGGGAGACATCTTTAGGCAGATATGACACTATGACAGTATTTCTATTTCTAGGTTGGAGGGTTCAGCACATGATATGATCAACCTCTTGCTGCTGTGAAGCAAGCCAGTTGTGTATCTTGTTTCCTGGCTTTAGGTAGAGTAGTGAGTGTGCCAGTCTTTGAGCTACTGGGGCTGTGTAACATGCTTTCAATGTAAGGTAGTTCCAAGAAGGGCATTCCAGTTCCCTTTATGTTGGAGAAGTAGTCAGGCTTTGTGACTCAGCTCAAGCCTGCTTTTGGGGCTGGTTGATTTTGGTGTCTTTAGGAAGGCATACACACTTTCTAACTTGGTTGAAAATCTAATAGAATGAAAAGGCTTCTTCTAATCAGAGCAAATAATGTGTACTTAAGTGCAATTAAATTCTAGACTAACATATTCTTGATAAAAAAATCTGTCTTCTTTACTGAAGGAAAGCATGAGCCAATCTTGTAAGGCCATCGGTCCATTACAGCCACATCACTTCATAGAATCATAGAATCAAAGAAGTAGGGTTGGAAGGGACCTTGTAGATCTTCAAGTCCGACCCCCTGCCTGGGCAGGAGGAAGACTGGGCTCAATTGACCCCAGTCAGGTAGGCATGAAGCCGCTTCTTAAAGACCCCCAGCATAGGAGCCAGCACCACTTCCCTTGGAAGTTGGTTCCAGAACTTGTGGACTCAGACTATTGAATGTATCTCTTTAGTTTCAGTGGCTTGCCTGTCTGAACATAAGAAAAGCACTCCTGTTTCTCCAGCTTTTATATATTGGAATCTCTGTTCATGGGAAACCTAGGAACAAAAAAGCAGATCAGGATGCAATTACATTGTTCCTAATTTTGCATAGTGCTTTTCTATATTCTGCTTGACAGTAGCTATTGTTAGTTCTTAATTTTCATGACAATTGGATTCACACACAAAATCAACAAAGAAGAAATTTGCTAAGGCTTGTATAAGATGATGAAATCCAAAAGGAAATGTTTTACTATGATTGTCCAGATCTGAAAGCATTCTTTACTATCTTGTACACAGGAGCATGCGTTTTGAATTGTGAGTAAAGCTTGCTTCATAGCCCAGACAATCAGCATAGTTCTCAACACTGGTAACAAACTTGTAGTAAGAGGAGGAGCCTAGCTCAGAGGTAGTGTGGGTGGGACTAATACATATTAAAGTTTTGGCATGAGAGAAAGAGTTGTCAGAGTTGAAGGTCTATTTCTAAAAGAGTAATCCAAGGCTGTGATTTTTTAAATTTAAGATGCTAAGAGTTGATGTTCAGATTTTTATTATAATAATTTTGGGGACCTCTGATTGCCAGATAATTCCCCGGATTGAAGAATGTGGACTTGCCTGCTCTCAGGTAAACTGTATCTGCTATTAATATATGCTACTAAAATAGTTGTAAACATCTATATGGTTTATCTGCCTTAAATAACATCCTTAAAATTGCTGTAATTTTGAAATGCAAAAAATTATGTATGAAAATTAAGTATGGAAAGTTGACATAATCCAGGAATAACTCATTAAGAAAATTTTAATGTACAGCATTACAATTTTTTCCCTTCAGCCTATTATGTATTATGGGGGTAGTGATAAAAAGTATTTAATTCCTTTTAATTACTTGGGTAACACAATTCTTATAACTAGACTAGTTTAATGGGTACTGAAGATGGAATTTTCAAATGTGCCTAAATGTTTTATGAGTACAAATCCCATTCATTTGCACAAGAATAAAGAATTAGAGTCGAATTGTTAAATCTCTTTGTTGGGAGGAGTGCAATGTCACTTCTGTTAATTTTAATGAGTTACATTGTGACTAAAAGAGAGCGTATTGTTTCCCTGTATGCCCACATGGGGGCAGTATAAAGATGTTCTGATTTTATAGTCTAAAAAAATAGTAGTAAAAATTCTAAAATTAAACACGAAATGATTAGAAGATTGAAATTAAAATAGGATGCAGTGATAAGGAAATTGTGCTTATCTATACTTGCCATGTTGACATTAACAATTCACTTGTTATTGAGAAGATACAATTTGGTGCCATGAAACCAGCATTGAACTGTATGAACAGAGGTCCTGACTGAAAGTGTCATGGTGTTGTGAACCCTCTAGGGGTGGGACTAAGACATACATTAACAAGCTTCATCAATGTTTAATGATAATGAATGATGAATATTAAATACACTACTAATTTGCCTCTTGTTTTACACAAGACAATATAAAAGTGCCAGTAAGATAAAGCACAGTGAGAAGCCACTACCATATTTACAGTTTTTGTTTGTGATTCTGAATCAAAATTGTATCTGTTCCTTACCTGCTCACATATTATGTTATCATTGCTTTTTATTCATGTGAAAAGAGGGATTTTTCAGAAAGAACTATATATTTTACAACTATAAAAATGCATTTTAAAATCTTTTCTACTTGCATCCATTTTTGGCTTCCTTTATCCTGCCAAACTGGGAATAATAATCACTCCTGGCATGTAAAACAATGATAGTATTATGTCTTTAAAGTATTGTCTCAAAACTTCTTATAACTAACACTGAAGTCTAGGATGATTTTAGAAATAAATCATATATTTTTGTTTAGATACATTGAAAGTGGTTTACTAGAATAGTGGTATCAATTTAAAGGTATCTGAAATGGTTAAACAGCATGATTCAGTACATTTGCTGAAGGTAGTTTTTTCTGCTGGTTTGTTCAGTATGATTCTGAACGTATTATTCGCTTTTAAGACAAACATGTTTTCTTACTAAGACAATCACTTCTCTTGGAGTTGAGACAAATTGGCTCAGGCTTTCTCTCACTTGGTCAGCACTGCCTAGATAACATTTGGAACTTGGTGCATGGCATTAGAGCTATATGACCAGGGACTTGGGCTTTCCATTTCTCATGGAAATATGAAGAAAATTGCAGATTTTCCCCTTTACCTGAGGAAAACGTGGATTTTTCATTTTAACAGGAAAACAAACCTACAGGTTTTGCACTTTTGCAAAGAGCTCTCTGCAGGTTGGCAGAGTTCCAGCCTGCAAGAGGCTGGGTGGGAGCGGGAGGAGGGTGGTCAGGCAGGGGGCACCCTGTGCATGTATACGCACATGGCTGCCTGGCAGCCTGAAGAGCAGCTCCAGCAGGTAAGTCTGGGTGGGGGGATTGAGGCCCCATAGGGAAGGAGGAAGTTTGGTAGGGCTCGGGCTGCTGCCTAGCTGGGGGGTGCATGGGGCTTGGGACCTGGGGCTGGAATATGGGGACCAGGATGGGGCCATGGGCAGTTCACCTGGGGGGTAGGACTGGCTCCCTGCTGCTGTGTGCACTCCCAGGGAGCAGGGGGGACGTATGCATGGGGCAGGGGCAGGGCTAGGCACAGGCTGCCTGCTGTGGCTTGGGCTCCCTGCCTGGCTGCCCTCCCTTGGGGCCTCTGCAGTGCAGCGAGTGTGACTCTGCGGCAGGGCAGAGCAGGGCCATGTGGGGAAGCTTATTGCCTCTGCAAACTGCACACTGGTCTGGTGACGCATCCCCTGCATGCCCTGCAGCAGCAGGGGCATTAGCGTGGGGTTGTGTCCCTTGCTGCTGCTGTGTGGGCAGGGGATGCATTGCCAGGGCAGCATGGAGCTTGCATTGGCAAAGACCTTCCCTGTATGGTCCCGCTCTACCCTCGAGTGCCACATCACATCCGCTGGACTGTGGAGACCCCAGGGGAGGGAAACAGGGCAGGTAGCCTGAGCCTGCAGTGGGCAGGCTGCTCCCACCCCTTCCCCCACCTCATGCACAGATCTGGGAGGGACACGTGCCCCTCCTTCCTCCCTGGGAGAGTACACAGTGGCAGGGAGCCAGCTCTACCCCCTGCCAGAGCCTGCAGCAGGCAGCGAGCAGTAGGTGATTAGGGGGGGAGCCAGGCTCCATGTTCTGCTGCAGCAGCTGCTGCCTCCTACACCCAAGCCCTGGCTGCTGCCTGCTGCTGCGGGGAGCAGGATGCTACAGATCTGGGTTCCTGGCCCCATAGCCTTGGCAGCTGGGGGCCCCCTCTGGTAGAGCTTGGGGGCAGGGGGCCCTGGGTGTGGGATGAAGGGCACCATCAGGGCCAGGGGGCTGTGGGAGGGAATGAGGGGCACAAGCAGAATTGCGGGGGGCGGGGAAAAGTGAAGGACACCAGCAGGGCTGGTGGGTTGTGGTTTGGGAGTGAGGGACCTGGACCTGCAACTGAGCTAAGGGAGCAGAGGGAGCTCTGATTTTCCATGATAAAAAACCCAAAATCAAATACCAAGATTTATAGGTATTTAGAATTTATTTTATTATAGTGATTGAGGCACTGGTAAGCTTCCAAATTGCTTTAAAATTGTAAATATATCAAGAAAACATTGTGTTCAACTGTTACCTATATACAGGTTTTCCTTGATTTATGCTGTACATGTATTCCTAGAGAACGGCATATACATTGAATTCACATAAGGCGAACCCACTTTACAATGTAACAAATAGGGATAGGTTCCCATGATGGTGCGGGGCGGGGGGGGGGAGTGAGGCTGGGCTGGGGGGAGCGGTGCCACTCCTGGGGCTGTACAAGGCAGCAAAGAAGAGGGATCAGAGTGGCACTCACCACAGCCCCAGGAGCGGCCAGTGCCAGCTGCCTGCAGGTCCTGGGCTGCACCATGCTCTGCCTGTCCCCACTCACCTCTGCTCCTGGGTTGCACCATGCCCTGGTGCAGGCAGCTGGTGTCGGCTGCTCCTGGGGCCACTGCAGCCAGGACGAGTGAGTGTTGCACCCCATGCTGCCTGGGGCTTTTCTTGTCTGCACCCACCCCAGCCCGTGCTGGAGTGGCCCTAGGAGCTGCCGACACCAGCTGCCTGCACCAGGGCACAGTGCAGCCCAGGAGCTAGAATAAGCCCAGGCATAGGGGACAGGTGGAGCACGGTGCAGCCCAGTGGCTGCAGGCAGCTGGCACCGGCCACTCCCGGAGCCACTCCAGCACAGAGTGGGGTGAGTGGGGCTGCACCTCTTTCCCCTCTCCCCACAGGCTTACCTGCTGGGGAGGGGGGGCATCTATGCTGATTGCATGAAAGTGAATTTGCGTTGCATATAACGAATTATGAGTCTAAATATGCTCATTGCATAAGAGCGAATTCACATATAAAGAACCTGCATAAATTGAGGGAAACATGTATATAGTGGACTTCTATTTTAATCATGGATTTGGGGGTTTTAATCAGAGAATTAGCAATTTTATATCAGGGAAACCCAGTGTATGAGACACTTGCTGATTTGGAGAATTCCAGAGGATGTTTTTAGACCAAACCCTCTTTTTCTTTGAAAGCTTTCTCAGTGTTTTCTCCTCTAGACCTGCACAAGTTGTGACCCTTTTCCCATTGCCATTGCAACTGCCTCAAGTAGAAACAACCTATCTTGTGTAACTGTCTTTTCATGGGGACACATGTAACCACTGACCTGTTTCAAAATATCAGTGATTGGGAATGGGTTAAAAATTGTCACAGGCTTGCATAGGCTTCAGGTGTGTCCCAGCCCCCTCTGGCAGCTAATCATGCTGCAAACTAGTGAGTCTGTGAGGCTGAGTGGGGACCTAACAGCAGCCTTCCAGGACCTGAAAGTGGTTACAAACAGGATGGAGCGAGACTGCTCTCAGTGGTGGCAGATGACAGAACAAGCAGAAATGGTCTTAAGTTGTAGCAAGGAAGGTTTAGGTTGGATATTAGGAAAATCTCCCATGAGGAAGGTAGTAAAACACTGGAACAGGTTACCCACAGAGGCTGTAGAATCTCCATCCTTGGAGGTTTTTAAGACCCATCTAAACAAAGCCTTGTGTGGGATGATATACTTGGGGATGGTCCTGCTTTGAGTAGAGGTTTGGATTAGATGACCTCCTGAGGTTCCTTGCTACCTTAACTTTCTATGAGTTAAAAAATGACCGTTCAACTTCTGGCCCTCAGCTGTGCCCTGCACAGGTGTACACTGTGCCTAATATACTATCAGGGCCTCATGCCCTGCACACTATGCAAACTGGACAAACCATGTGTGTCCCCCTGCTGCACTGTGTCAGTGCCACTGCACTGTGTGGGGTCTTTGGGGCTGCTCCACCACATCAGGGATCGGGGTACAGGAAGTGGAAGCTGGAAAAAGGAGGGAGAACCTGGAGGCTCCAGAAATGGTGGGAATAGTGCCAAGAATTAGAGCTCAGGGGCCTTAGGTTAACCCCGTGGTGGCTAAGTGCACCTCACACGCAACCAGTTGGACAGCCCTGAGTTAAAAGAAAATCAGTATGAGGGAGTCTTGGCATTGAGGTTAGCAATTTACAGAATCAGGCTCTTAAGTGGATACTGGCAACTTAAAATTCATGTTTCTGTTTACATCATTTTAAACCTGCTTCTTTTTTTGAAGTAGCCTCCAAAACGATAAAATTGTAGAGAAATGCTATTTTTTGTCTGAGTGCATTCAATATTACTTACAGTAGTGTCACTGGCTAACTGTGTAGGCAGCCTGTGGCTGAATAGCTCTTTTAAAAAAGCAACAGAAAAGTGTAAAGGATTTGGCAAAACCAAGAAACCTGGAAAGCAGACTTAGACAGAGTGCCTAAACCTACTTTCAATTTAATTTGGACTTACTGACAAAATGTTAGAGTGGCTGTGTTCCTTGAATATTTGCAGTCTGCTCTGAGTACCTTTGGAAGATGAGGTGGAAGTATAAAGTATTGGTATAGCTTCTAAAGATGGATGTGGGTATTATCTGTTAAGAGGCACATGACACTGCGTGCATTGACATGAGCTGTTTACTGTGGAGCTGACTAATTAGCTCAGCAGTAAATGTCTCAGTGTCTACACATGTATTAGACTGCAATAAATGAATAAACCCCATTGCAGGTTAGTACTTGTAAATATAAGTACTATCCCGCTGCAGGGATTTTTAGTGCACAGCAGTGTACAGGTAGATGCTGACCTGGCTGTCTGGGGCATGAGGGTGCTTCAGTGTTGGGGCTGCCTGCTGGCTAACCATATACTGAAAGCACCCTTATGCCCCAGAGCCCCTCTGCAACATGTTGAGCAGCGTCTGAGCAGCCCTGGGCTGGAAAGTTGACCTTTTGGGTGCCCTGGGGCAATAAAGTCCAGAGTGATATGCGCTGGAGTTTATTGCTGCTAATTAATTGTGCATGTAGATGTACCCACTGAAAACAAAAGTAAGGACCATTTAGATTTTAAATTTCACTACCACTTAATAAACCACCCTTAGTTTACCAGAGGTATTCAGCAAGCATCTACCGTTGTGTATTTTTCATATTTCATTATTATTTCAATGTGTCAAAATTGTCAACTTCCAGATGGATCTAGGAAGTACAGAGACAAAGGATATTCACTATTCTTAAAAGAAAATATTTAAAACATCTTGAAAATGTTCAGCCAGAGAGCAGATTAGCAGTCTTATTGTATATTATGAATCAGTTCTCCTCCTTTGTTTAAAGGCCTTGGCTTCTGAGCTCACTTTCATATCTCTGCAAACATTGTTATCTAACACACTTCACCTGTAAACACCACAGGGGATTCCCAGGCTGTGATTGTAACTGAGCCCATGTTCCACCATCCACATTGCCTACAAGCTGTGCAGAAAGAACTAGGTGTTTGCCAGACTCTGCCCTACAGCTGGTAAAAAACAGGAACATTACACAGAAACATTTATAAAAGCTGAAAAGTATGAGGTCACATCAGTATTATCTTCAGTTAGATTCAGAACGGCTGAGTAGGAGGGATAAAGGAGGAAGCTTTAAACAAGAGTCTGGGATTTCCATGTAGTGATAAAGGTTATTATCATGTAATGCCTTTCTGGGGAATTCTCTCTCTCTCTCTCTCTCTAATGCTGCTGCAGTGTGTTAACATTATGCATAGCTCACTTCATTAACCTTTGTGTTCCTCCTTCCAACGCTCAAACTGTTGGAAGGAACTACTCTAATCAAATACTATATGCTGCTGTCAATATTGTAATACCCTTGGGTCAGATACATACTCAGTGTAAATTTGTATAGCTTCGTTCTTTGCTACAGTAAGTAATGAACATTTTATAAAAGCTTTTAGATCTTTAACTTGTAAATGGAATTGCTGAGTAAAGGGCAACGGAAAGGAGAAGTTAAAACAATAAATGTAAAGGTGCAAATGCCTTGATGGTTCGTTTGTTTTCCATAATTGAGAGAAGCTGTGAGATCTTTCAGTGTATGAAAATTGACATATGTGGAAAATAAAAATGTGAACCATGATCAGAGATTTGGACCTGCAAGAGATTTATGTAAGCATGGAGTGAAAGTGGAACATGGGGACTATGAGGTATGTACTATTTTGTGTGCGTGTGTGCATTGAAATCCATTGTTTGGAGGAATTATTTCACTTAAAATATTTTCTTTGCTGAACTCTTCTGGGATGCAGCATAATTCAGGGAACAGCATGAGTGATTAGCGCTCAGAAGACCTAGATTCTGTTCTCAGCTCTGTCATTCATGTACTTCTGTGACAGTGGTCATCTCATTTCACCTGTCTTTGTCTTAAACATAAAAAGAAGATGATAATACTGACACATCTGTGTAAAGTGCCTTAATGAGATGTGTTAAGTGTTGTAATGAAATAATTACCTACCAAAGGGTTCACACCTAAGCTGACTGATCATCTTATCTCACTAGCTCATGTGTCAGCTGCCTCAGTTTCCCTTCTTATTGGCACTTCACAGTCACTGCCCAACAGCTTTCAGGGGTGTAAGCTGCAGCCATGTTGGTCTAAGGACATACTGAAATAACCTTTTCTGCCTAACAGTTGGAATTTATTAAGGAACATATCTAGTTGCTCTGGCATCCTGGCCACAGGCTAAAATTCTCCATTCTGGGGATTGAAAACAGTTCACTGAAAGAGCTCTATGCACGCCATTACAACTCAAAAAGTTTGCCCACAAACTTGACAAATAGTGCTTCTTTTAGTAGTACAACAGATCAGTAATTGGTTGTGTTTCCTCATGAAACTTTTTGATTTTGTTACCTTAATATTGTTTTAATTTAAGAATAAAATGTCTGTAAGAAAACCAAGAAGTCTTTGGTGAAACAAAAATCTTTTGTGAAATCTTACCACTTAGTAAAAAATAATTTTCTTTTCATACATATTTAATTGGAAACTTTTTTTCTAGATCTGGTGGATATTGAGTTTAACTCAGTACTCTATAATAATGGAAACTTTGGTAGGGTTCTATATAGATTTAGTCATCTCTGGAAGTATCAAGGTTTTTCATAGTCTAATGCACTTCAGTGAAATAAAGTGATGTCCAAAATAAAAGTTGTGAAATATTGAGGACATTCCAACCTGAGCATGCTTTTCATGGCTAAGGCTTAGCACCAAAGTGATGAAATGATACATATTGGGATATGGCAGTGACCTCTCCATTGATATCGTGGTCCTAGCCCTGGCTTTGTGCCAATGTTTGTCTATTAGAACTTCCTCTCTAAGGAGTGATTTTAAAAAGGCTGGAAAATCAACTTAATTGTCCACCTGGAGACTTCTTGTGAATACTTAGGTGGTAATTCAAAACACGATTGAGGCTACTCTGAATTGTACCAATAAGGACAAGGCTTTAGCTCCCAGTATTTTATATTGTGACCTTTCAGCACATAGAGTAAAGAGTGAGTGCTATAAGTTGCATGGGAGTTATGTCTTCACATAAAACAAACCACCTTCCTCCCCATTTTAGGGCCCAATTTATGCTATACAGATGATCCACAGTGATATAACCTAAAGGGAAATATTCTGATCTAATTGCCTTGAATCTTATGTGGTAAACTTCAATAAGTTTTTGGAAAACCAAATCATTTGGATTTGCCTTAACTTGCTTGTACACCTCCAAAATGTATGAGTCACAGACAATATTATACAGGACGGTATGCACATTCATTGATGTCTCTTGGAAAAGTGTTGAGGAAGTAGAATCTGTTTCAGTAAATGCATTTTACTGTTTTCAACTTCATTTTTCCCTTTAGTCCCTAATATGCAAACTTCCTTAATTTCCTTCCCTCAACAACTTTCTCTTTTACCTGAGCAGCTGTTCCTATTCGTGCAATTGTGTGTTTCTCTCTGAATTCGTAATCTGTGGGTTGCAACACTATTTATAAATTGTGACTTCTTTCTGTTATAAAACTCTTTCTTTGTCTATTTATAGTTTCTATTTTAGAAAAAAAAAAATCTGGCTCCATCTTTCCACAACTTCTGTGTATTCCTCTTTGTGGAAAGGGAGCCATCCGATTTTTTATTTTCTCATGTTTTCTCAAAACAACAATTTAAACTTAGTTGCAGCATGTAGTCATAAAGTTATAGGACAAACTGAACACAACGGTTTTTGTTTTGCTTTGGTTTTTTACACATGCAGATGCAAATGCACACCTCCTCCTCCTTTTTTTTAGCATTTTCAAACTCATTCATAACCCATTACTGGGTTGGTTACCTCAGACACAAATGTCTCTCAATATACAAATCTTTTAAGCACTGTTTTATGGCATAAAGAAGAATTAATGTGTAATTACATTATATGTGTAAATTATATTACACGTGCTTAGACATGCATGTTCTTTGGGGTAGGAACAGACTTTTTTGTTCTGTTTGTGCAGGGCTTCATACAGAGGGCATGGGTTCATGATTAGGGATTTTAGATATTCTGACATTACAAGTATTTATAACACCACAACCAGGAAAAAGCTCTATCTTTGTGCAACTACAATATGTATAAACACAAAGCAGTGGCTTTTAACTAGATGCATTCTGAAGGACTTTGCTTTTTAGCTTTTAAGGGCAGATATTAGAATATTTTGTATATTTGTGAACCTAATTTAATCCCTATCCTGCTCCTGTTAAAAAGGCAATATTGATTTCCATGTGAATTTTACAAGATTTGGCCCTTAAAACTTTCTCCATATTAGTTTTGTTTGGGAATTCAGATATCTCTGAATAGTAAATAGGAAAGCTTATATCTGCAGGCAAAAGTCATCACATCATCACAAGATTCAGACGTAGGTGAGAACACCTAGAAGAAAACTAATAATAAATAAGACCCAACACAGATTTTTCAACAACTAATCGTGTCAAGCCAACTTGATTTTCTTCTGTGATAGGATAATAGGCCTTGTGGATAGGAGAAAAATAATAGATGTGACATATCTGGATTTAGTCCAGATAATGGCTTTTGATATTCTCTCACATTACATTCTCATAAGCAAGCTGGGAAAATGGGGTCTACATTAATCTTCTATGATGGATGCAAAGCTGGTTGAAAAACTACTCAAAGAATAGTTATCAGTGGCTCATTTTCAAAGTGAAAGGAGGTATCAAATAGGTATCTGCATGGGTTTGTCATAGGTCTGATTCTAATTGTTTTCATTAATGATCTGGATGATAGTCTAGAAAGTACGCATACTAACATTACAGATTATACTACACTGGGAAAGATTGCAAGTACTTTGAAGGATAGAGTTAGAATTCAAAATGGTCTTGACTGAGTATATTCAAAATCTCTTTAATGCATCTCAGTTAGAAGGAGTGCAAACACTATTTGGGTAGGAAATATCAACTACACTGATATCAAAATGGAACAATTGTCTAGGTAGCAATTCTGTGGAGAAGAATCTGTAGGTTATAGTGAATCACAAACTGAATGTGAGGAAGCAGTGTTATACTGTTGTTTAAAAAAAGAATACTTATACTGGGATGTATAAACAGTAATGTTCTATGTAAGACACAGGGATTAATCTTTCCCATCAACTCAGTCCTTAGTTTGAATACTAAGTCCACTTTTATACCACATTACAAGAGAGATGCGAACTAGTTAGAAGATTCCAAGACCACAGCTGCAAGAATTATCAGGAATCAATAAATTATGATCTTGAGAAAAGATTGAAAGCATAGATTTTATTTAGTGTATGGAAGAGAAAACTGAGGTGCAACATGATAACAACCTTCACATATGTTAAAGGTTACTGTAAATAGGAAGTTAATACTTTTGTTAAGGGTTTGTTAAGGGCAGGTCCTGTCAGACCAACCTGGTCGCCTTCTATGACCAGGTGACCAAATCCATGGATGCGGGTGTCCCTGTCAACGTAGTCTTT
>JAGPOW010001296.1:106711161-106731700 GCA_030014935.1 Caiman crocodilus
CCTGGAACCAGCTTCCAGGTGAAGTGGTACAGGCTCCTAGCCTGGGGATTTTTAAGAGGAAGTTAGATGAGCACCTTGCCAGGGTCATCTGACCCCGGTAATCTTTCCTGCCAAGGCAGGGGGTCGGACTAGATGATCTGCCCAGGTCCCTTCCGACTCTAGATACTATGATACTATGATTTCAACTCTAAACCTAATTAAAGATTGGAATAGGTTCTCTATCATTTTTGAAGGCTTTTAAAAACAAATAAGACAAATATCCATCATGATTGGTTTCAGGTGGGGGGAGGGGCAGTGGAACAGCACAGTCGCACCCTTTTTCGGACTATGTTATAGGAGCAGTGCCAGGGACTTTTTTTAAGATCCTGAAGCAGGTCAGAATTCCTTTTCCCATTCTCTTCTGTGCTCAGCAGCACTTCTCCTTTCCTCCCTTCCTCTACCTGCTGCTGCTTTCCCCTGCTGACCCTGACAGGATGGTATGCTCTAGAGTAGCTCCTTCCTCATGACCCATGTTGTGCAGGAAGCCTGACAGTGGCAGCAGTGGCTTCTCCTCCTACTTACATGATTGAGGGACTAAAAAAAAAATCTCCAGCTGCTGCTTTCATGTTGCAGTCTGCCTGCCCTGGTTTGATACTGGGATAGAGGGATAGAAACTGGATGTCAGGGTGTCCTGGTCACTGCTCCCACACTCTCTTTACAAAGTCCTGGCCATGAGTATAGTAGATTCTGTGTTGAGGTTGAGGGAGATACATTCCAGGCCTACTTTTTGATGCTGTGACTGTTTTCCAGTTAATAGATGGTTTAAGACACTTATTGATCTAATTCATAAATATGTCTCTTTTGATCTTATTAATGTCATGAATATATTTTTTTCAAATACTACTATTTCTAAATGTTGTCCAATAGACGTGGACACTAAATCCACAAATATTCGATATTTACCCATCCATAGTTATATAGGCCTTCCTGTATATAGCCCCCTTCCAGACACCTGGGATTTGGGAGTGGGGCTAAAGGGTTTGGGGGCACAGGTGTTTTTTTCTTCAATCCTCCCAGTCTCGGGGTATGGGCTGAGGAGGGAGAGGAGGATCCAGGTAGTTAACCAAAGCCTGCAGCGCTGGTGTCATTGGGAAGGTTTTGGCTTCCATGACCACAGCCTACTCTTTGGTGAGAGAGGCAGAAAGCTGCTGGGAAGAGATGGCCTCCTCCTCTCTCTGCTAGGGAGGAGGCTCTTCTCAGCCAGACTGGCTGACCTGCTCCACTGGGCTTTAAACTAAGCTCGTTGGGGGATGGGCATAGTATCCCCCCTGGCTCTCCAGGGATCTAGCAGACCTCCTGAGGCTAAAAAGAAAGGCCTACAAAGGATGGATGATGGGATTCTCCTCCAAGGAGGAGTATTTTGCACTGGTCTGGTCCTGCAGGGATTGCCAGCATGGGTTTGTTGTGCGTCAGTCCTGCTTGACCAATCTCATTTCTTTTTACAACCAGGTGACCTATCACCTGGACAAGGGAGAAGAGATTCATGTCATATATCTTGACTTCTTCAAAAAAGCCTTTGATCTGGTATCCCATGATCACCTCTTGGCAAAACTGGACAATTATGGCCTTGGGTCCACCACGATCTGCTGGCTGGGAAATTGACTCCGTGGTTGGACCCAGAGGGTGGTGATGGATGGAAGTCAATTGTCATGGTGCCCTGTGATCAGTGGGGTCCCCCAAGGCTCTGTCCATGGCCCTATATTGTTCAACATCTTTATTAATGATGTGGACTTTGGAGTCAGAAGCGGACTGGCCAAGTTTGCCAATGACACCAAACTTTGGGGCAAAACATCCACACCTGAAGACAGGAGAGTGATCCAGGCTGACCTGGACAGGCTCAGCAAATGGGCAGATGAGAACCTGATGATGTTTAACACTGAAAAATGCAAGGTTCTTCACCTTGGGAGGAAAAACCTGCAGCATCTTTTTAGGCTCGGCAGTGCTATGCTGGCTAGCACTATGGAAGAAAGAGACTTGGGGGTCATGACTGACCACAGGATGAACATGAGCTTTCAACGTGATGCTGTGGCTAGTAAAGCGACCAAAACCCTGGCTTGTATCCATAGATGTTTTTCAAGAAAATCCCTGGACATCATTCTCCCCTTGTATTCAGCTTTGGTGAGGCCAGAGTACTGCATCCAGTCTTGCCCCACAATTCAAAAAGGATGTGGAGAAACTTTAGAGCATCCAGAGAAGAGCCACGCTCATGATCAGAGGTCAGGAAAACAGACCTTATGATGACAGGCTAAGAACTATAGGGCTCCTTAGCCTGGAAAAGTGCAAGCTCAGGGGTGATCTTATGGCCACCTATAAATTTATCAGGGGTGTTCACCAGGATCTGGGTGAACGTTCACCAGCATGCCCCAAGGGATGATGAGCTTGAACGGTTATAAACTACTGCAAGACCGTTTCAGGCTGGACATAAGGAAGAATTTCTTTACTGTCTGAGCCCCCAAGGTCTGGAACAGCCTGCCATCGGAGGTGGTTCAAGCATCTACTTTGAGTACCTTTAAGAGAAATGTGGATGCTTATCTTGCTGGGATCCTATGACCCCAGCTGAATTCCTGCTCCTTGGGCAGGTGGCTGGACTCCATGATCTTCTGAGGTCCCTTCCAGCTCTAATGTCTATCAAATCTAT
This sequence comes from Caiman crocodilus, assembly GCA_030014935.1. Taxonomy (NCBI): domain Eukaryota; kingdom Metazoa; phylum Chordata; order Crocodylia; family Alligatoridae; genus Caiman; species Caiman crocodilus. The sequence goes on from JAGPOW010001296.1 coordinate 106,713,839, forward strand.
GAAATCTATGAAACCTGATTGGCCCTTTTTTGCCCCTTTTCCCCAGGGCCAGGTGCAGTTAACTTCTTTATTAGGCATCTGATCTCTGGTCCTTTATCTACTCAAGTCCTCCTGGTAACAGGGGCACAGGGTTCCTGTTATAATGTACAAACTTCCTTTTCCACATGCATCTTCTTTCAAGGGACATTCACTTCTTGAGGAGCTTCCTTGCACCAGGTATTGTAGATCAACACATTCAGAAATTATATGGATCCAAGAAAGGTTGCTAATCAAAGAAGGCCCATTGGAGAAGACATCTGCAGTCCTGTTACACCGAGAAAGGGTATATCTTGAGTGCCTCCGCAGTTCTGTGTGTGTTGAGGAAAGGGGAAATAGACTCTCTGTTGGGTTGTCCCATGTCAACTTTAGAGATTAATGTAAACATGCCAAATTCTACCTGGAAAGTCCCAGGCAGCCAGTTCAGTAGAGCCCCATGCAAGGCCTGTGGGACTAAATGCAGACAAAGGTACTATGCAACCTAATTAGGCAGAATTATGCCCTTAAACCTACAGTGAAACTTTATTTCCTGCTCTATGCTAGGTAAAACTTCAGTATGGCATCCCATGAAGAGTCCTGGGGAGGTTCTGTGACTGAAGCCCACCCCCCTCTCTCTTTGGTTTTCCCTTGCTTTACAGAGAGAAATTCCCAAGAAGTCTTTATAGAATACAGCTTATTTTTTCCAATGCAGTACATCTACAACACCTATGCCCACCTGCATGTGGTGGGGACCAGTGGGCCTGCTAAACCTACCTTTAATCCTTGTTCTGGATTAGCAATCTGGGTAGGCCATAAAATGGGACTTTTACACTTCATATTGCTCCTCTTTACCACAATGTACAGGGAAATGGCAGCCCTGTTGTCAGGTAGCTCTTCAATGTGTAAAACTCCCAAAGGGGAAAAAACCAAAACCATAAGTTAGAGCAGTTCCCAGCAGGAAGAACTGTTGCAGTCAGTGATAGTTCAAAGGTTATTGACAATGTTTGATTTGTTGTTCGCTATCTAAGGCTGCAGAGTATATATGAAGTAAAGAATTACAATATTTGCTTGAGTCATGACTAGCAGATGCATCTGCTGTGTAGCCTTCCCTGCTCAGTTCTCCCAATGTATCTCAGCCCAGAGATGCAGCATCTCTAGTAATTTTGACTCAGGAGAAGCAGCTGACAAATATTCTTGTGATCCCAGATTTTAGTATGGGTTTGTGATAAGCACCAGAAGGGCTCACAAGAGTCCAGACAATTCATCTTCACTTGTGAATCAAGTCAGGACTTGCAATTAAGTCTCCAAACATAAATCCCTTGAGTAGTGATCCACTGCACTATCCAGATCCACCAATTTACCAGGTTCTTCTCTCTCTCTGTGAAATTACCCACTGTTTAAATTCAAAATGATGTATCTTAATATACATCTAGATTCCTTTAGTTATATAAATACAAGGAGACTATTACTGTTTTCTTTCCATTCTGGCCTACAGATTTATGAAGAGATCTGATAAAAGACATATCTGGCAGAATGTTCAGCACCTTAATGCCTGATTCTTAAGCACCAGTCCCCAAGGGTGGAGTATGTGACTGGTTGTGCCTTCTGCTAACTGGTTTTGTGCAAGTCACAGCCATACCTCTTCTAGGGTTCAAAAAAGGCAGGTTCTTCATTTGGAGTCTTTCTTTAAGGCCAGGTACAGACATTACACTTTTACCAATATAAGTGATGGGAAACAGGTCTATGCCCATAACAGAACAGAAGTCCAGCACATACAGACTGGTTTAAAAATGGTGGAACCCAGTCTAAGATTTGTACCACCCACCAAAGGGTGTGTTCTATTAGCTACACACTAAGTTCTTGCCCCACCAACCTGAGCAAAGGTAACCAAAATAAAAAAACCTTGCCTCTTCCAGAGCAGACCATAAAGGTACTCCAATTTCTCCCAGAAGCAAGAGTCTTCTTTAGCCTCTCCTTCCCTTTTTAGAGCTAGTGCCCTTTTTAAATGCTCCCAGCTGGAAATCTGTCCAGGGATCTGATTCCCTCACAAATTGTACCTCATCGCAAAACAGGGCTAGCAGCTCCTTATGAATCCTTAAACGGTCTTTGCACCCTGTCAAACCCAGAGTTAAGCATTAGATTATCATAGGGAGAAACAGGTGACCCAGGAAAATGTCCCCCCTCCTTCCCCCTGCATTCTTAGTAGGGGTCTGCTTAGAATTTGGTCACAGGAAACATTAGGCATGGAGTTATGTTTGAACTCTTGCCACCTATCTGTAGTTTACACACTTGAATCAGTGCATCTTGGAGGTGTGTCCATCCCCTGGGATCCAGGGCCCAGACTCTTCACCTGAGGGTAGGTATCTACAGCTATTTTTTCAAAGACCAGAGGAGGGCTCTCTCTCTCCCTCTCCGTCTCTCTCTCTCTCTCTTAAAAATAAATAAATAAAAACCCAAAAAACCCAGCCACCGGTGAATAAAAAGAAGGGCCCACCTGGTATATAATAGTGTAATGCAGTGGTTTTCAACCTTTTTTTAGGATTCAGCCTCCCCCCCAATAATGTTTCTCAATTTATAATCACCCCATTTCAAAGATGTATTTCATTCAATTATTGCCTGTGGAAAAATAATGCGACTATTCTGTTCCAAAGTGTTGCACTTTCCTGTTACTGAGTATAAGGCGGGACGAGCTGGCTGGGTTAGCTACGTGTATCGGTTGCAAAGAATGGTACTTACTCTGCAGTTGATTTTAGCAGGGTGAAGTTTTATTATGAGGAACTACGAATGCAGGTTATGATGAGCGGCTGCAGGAACCTGGAGTTATAGAAACTATGTTACAGCAAGCTACCGTAAACGCACAAAGGCTTTTTTTATGAGACGAGGAAGTGATTGGATTGTTACTTGGAGGGTCTCTCTGCTTTCTTGTTCCGCAGTGGGTTACATATACTTGGGTTCGCGTAAGCGCGCTGTGTCATACTGTGGCAAATTTTAGCCTATGGCGGTGCATATTGAGTTTACCTAGCGACAACCTCCTAGCTTATGATTATTAGCTAAGCACTGGATATCTCTGTTCAATTACATTGTGCTGAAAATTTCCCTTGCTCAGCTCCGTGGTATTCCTCGTCTGGCATAATTGAGGAACCCACAACTTACTTCTTTCTGTGTTGTTTAAGCACTGTGACCCTCTCTCTCTAATCTGTGAACCGCGGTCTGCTTCCTTATTTTTGTGGTTTAAGTTCGTTAGTAGCTGGGCCTCTGCTTTAAGCTGTCTGTTAGTTAGCAATCCTTCTCAAGCTGTTTTTTAGGACTGTGTCTGATTTCTGTTTCATGAGCATCTGTGCCCTTATACCTGACACAAAGAACTCAAAGGGTGTATCTACATGTGCAATAAATTTGAAGCAATAAACTCTAGAGGAGTTTGAAGCAGAGTAGATTACACCTGAGTGCAGCGTCTACATGTGTGCTGAGGACAGCAGCAATTTGAGCTGGGGCAGAGTAGTTTATACCAGGGTTGGGAGGACATGGGGGTTGGGATTAGGGGTGGGCAGGGTCAGCCCTGTGCTCTGGATGGCAGCGTTGGGTGAAGTCAGAGCTGGCTGGGGCACTAGAGTGCTGTGTCTATATGTGCATTTAATTGCAGGTAATTACCCCATCATAAGATAGCACTGTTCCCAACAGTACTACCTTACCTTATAGCAGCTTTAATTAATTTACCACAGTCTAATAGCATTGCACATGTAGACAGTGAGTCTTTACTCCACAGCTAATTAGCCTACTGTAAGTGCATATGTAGACACAGCCAGTAAGGCCACAAGAAATTGGAATGTTTTTGACTCTATGGATTTCTATTTGAAATCTCTGGGTTTATCTTGTGAATCATGCATTGATGTTTTACACCTAACTGCTAATATTGCCACAACTCACTGATTAAAAATCACTGGCTTAATGGTTAGACTATCCACTGAAGACACACAAGACTTGAGTTCAACACTCTCTTCAAATTGAACATTCAAGCTCACAACTTCATCTCTCAGAATAATGCCCTAATCACTGTGGATAGTCTGGTGTGAGGAAACTCTCTTCTCCCTTCATTAAAGCTGCATTGCCATGGTGAAAAGACTTGTAAAATTCTTGGAACAAGAAAGAAAGTAAGCAAGTAAGAGACTGAATGTTACAACTTCAACAGGTGACACGAAGAAGGCCACTCAGCCCAGCTTTTATAATTTGGAGGTTTGAATCCCTCAGGCTGCTAAGGGCATTTAAACTAAATCTTCCACTTCTGGGTGAGTGCTCTAAGCTCTAAACCAGTATATACAAGATGTCTGATGGCACTGTTTCATTCAGTCTGGTACAAGTGCCTGATACTGAGAGATCAGATCCTCTCAGTATGTAGTAGGTGTGCCCAGAGCACATAAACCGGCTTGGGCCCTTTTTTTGAAGTCTTGTTTCTGGTTCTCAAGGACACATAGGCAGGAGTCACTGCTCAGCTTGGGGTAGTTCTGGGTATTTGCAGAAAGAACTGCAGGTATCTAGAGAACTCTCAGATGAAACAGGAATGCACCTAGTAAATTTAGCTGTCTCACAGGTTAGGTGGCTGCTGAGTGGGACTGTTTGTGGATTAGTTTTGAACTTAGACAGCTAAAGTCTGCTCCAGTTCTGCTTTAGGTCCCTAAGTCCTTTTCTGGATCTGGTCCCTAGACCTGACATAATCATACTTTGCAATTGACCACAAATTTTGGCTTCACATTTAACATTTTGCAATCTCCCAAACCCCAGGAATGTAATAGTAAATGCACATACAAAATTTGCCTTACTTGGAAATGTCATTAGTAATTGTTTGTATAGTTTAAGTCACATAGGCAAGAAGCAAGTTCTGCATTCTAAGCTTATTTGGAGTCCTTAGATGTTAACAGAAATAATTCCACTGTCTTGACTCAGTTTGGGACTAAAACTGTAGTCTCCTGTTTAGGAATGAATGAGAACAACACGACACTTGTTTCATACAGAGTAAACCACCCCATGTAATAGGCTGTGACCTGGGAGAATTTTCCAATGTTTGCTCTCCTGGTAGAGCGACTTACTCAAAGCCATGTGTACAGATGCCACAACCTTAGCTAGGCACCATGAGTATCGTTCCATTCACTGTGGTTGCAGCCTGCTCTTTGCTTTGAATCCTCAATCCTACTTGATCCCAGTGCAGGGCTTGTACCTGTGGTACCCTCCACTGGCTCAGGGTTGAATAAACCCTGCCCGTCCATTAATGATGGTGAGTGACTGCAACTCACTCTTGGGAAACGTGGGGTTGATGAGCCTTGCCTGGCTCCCGGACACTGCCTTCACCTCCTCTCCGCAGGACAGGGTCCTTTCTGATCACTGCTTGGTCAGATCATACCCCAGTGAACTTGCCTCCTTGCCTCCTGTCCACTTTCTCCCTACTGGCTTCTGTCAGTGTTTTTAAATTTCCTGCAGCTGCTGCCAAGCTTGGTTGAAAGCTGCTTGAATAGCTGGTGCACTGGCTTGCACAACCTACATGTTGACCTGGCCTGCCTCTCAGGTAAATTTTCGGGGCCAGAGTCCTTGGGTCTGTCTCTTGGAATGTTGGGATTCGTCCCTGCTGCTTCCGGTCCCTGGGAGCGGCTCCTGCCGCCACAACAGACATTCGAATTCTGAGGCCCTGGAGGGTGCTGACACTGTGCAGCTCAGGAAGGCTGTGCACACATCTCACTGTGCTCTGCAGGCTTCTTTAGTTTGCCTGTCCTCAGATGATAGCAGTGCATACAGCAGTTCTGATTGGCTGACCCGGAACTCCCCTGGTCAGTTTGTGTTTCCCTGCAGCACTATGTGGGAATTGTGAAGGGGGTGTACTCTGCCCCCTGCTGGAGCAGCAGAGTGTAGCAAGCAACATACTGTCTCCTTGGAGAGGAGGGAGTAAAGGAGGATGTTGAAGGACTCTTCTGAGATGATCAATGGTATGTACAGGCATTTGCTCTCCCAGGAAAAATAGCAGACATGTTTACCCTGAGGCAGCCATTTTTGCCCTGAGCAAAAAAATCCTGCACATCTGTATGCTTGTAGTTTCTCTCCCTGTATAAGGCCGTAGAACTTTGTATCCTTTTGTTTGGAACAGATTTCTTCATTACATAGTAGATGTTTTTGGTGTGAGGGATCTTCAGCTGCTTAGAGTATAAAGTGGCAAATTAAAAGTTCTGTTAACTCTGAATAGGAATATGCTCATCTCATGAATATAAAGGTGATGTTTAGGGAGACTTGTTACACCTTCAAAGAGAAAACAGTTAAACTAGTCAGAATTTTTGATACTCCAGTTGTGGAGTCATGTAGATTATCTAGCCTATTCTGTATAGAATTAATTTAGTTTAATTTTGTCTATTATATATAATTCTGTTTAATCAATTCTCACTCAGTGGTTCTTAATCTCATGTTTCCTAAGGTATCAATACAAATACTTGTTGCAGAATGCTGTTACTGGAGGGAGAGTTTTTCTCCAGAATCCAGCATTGATGCAGGTAACAGAATGTGTTGGATCCGTGCTCAAAATTAGCATCACTCCAGCTGGTCCAATGCAACTAAAAAAATGTAGCCGCTATCAGTTCTTTTTTGTGTTTATAATCACAACACAATTATTACATATATTCCATTGTTATTACTCTTGATTGTGATACCTAAAAGCAGCATTGTTTTGACCAGCATTTCATTTGTGAGATGAAAGTGTGTTGCAATAAAAAATTCCCAGATGTGAAATTATTGCAATGTTACAGTCTTTCACAGGATCTTGTCTAGAATATATATAGTCACCGTTGTGTTTAGAGGAGGTACTAGGCAGGCTATGCACAGTATGTAAGGGACTGGGTTGTAAGCAGTTTGACCTAGTGGCTAGGCTCCTGAGGGAAGGCAGGAGCCAAGGGGTATAGTCTAAAATATGGGATGAGTCCTGATTTGGAAGCAAGTTATCAGATTCAAGGGGAAAACCCTGGGACAGAGAGAAAACACTGACTGTGTCAATGTTTAGGAGGTCGAGATCAAGTTACCAGATCCAGAGAGAAATCCAGGGGCAGAGTCCAAAACACAGGCAGGGTCAGAATCTGGAAACTGGATACTGAGTAACCAGATCCAAGGAAAAATCCACAAGCCAAAGTCCAAGAAAAGTGCCAAGCAGGGTCAGGAGCCTGGAAAGCCAGAGATGTTTACCAAAGCAGACCTGAATCAGAATCATTGGCACAACTGGAGATGAATGAAGAAGCCACTCTCCTAGAAGCCAATCAGAAGGCCCAGACAGTGACCAGCTGGAGTCATTAACTGGGCTAGGACTTCCAGTCAATGCCCCAGATTTGTGTGGCTCACTAGGCAGTTAGCCCAGCAGGACTGTCTGTTAGGCCCCTGACATAGTATAGCAATACAAAGGAATTCTGATTCCATAACATCAAGATAGCACTAATGGGAAGTGCTCCCTATCTCTGAAGAATACTCCATTTGGAATGAGGGAAAACTGGTTGAGCTAGGGATGCTCAATCCAGGATGCACAGGCCAGATCTGGCTCCCAGTGCCATGCTGTTCAGTTCATGGGGCTCTCCACAAGTTGTGGAGCGCCCCAAGGGCTGTGGCTTTGGGGGCTAGATAGAATGGACTGAGGTCTGATCCCAGCACGCAGGGGCCAGCTGAAGTTGTGTGGATCCTGATCTGGCCATACACACCTCATCTTGGTGCATGGGTCTGATTTGATCTGTAGACGGGCCCTATATTACTCTTCTGGCCCACAAAGCCAGAAGGTTGAGTAGCACTGGGCTAGGAGGTTTCATTTTTGGCCAGAGGGATGTGACAGGCTGGGGTGCCATAAATTCCTTTTAGGGGTTCTGCAGGATACTATGCAATATTAGCACTGTTGGGTGTGCAAACACCAACACGATTCACAAGATGAATCCAGACATTTCAAATAGGAATGTTTGTGTTTCTACTTTTGCTCTCTGTGAATCTCCCTGTCTCTGCAGTAAGGATTAGCCAAGGCTAAATGCCTTGGGTAGGCCAAAGGAAAAGTTTCTGCAGCCATGGGATCTTTTAGCATAACACTATGTCTTGCTCTGACCACAGCTGGTGGTAACTAGTGTTTTCCTCTGCCAGTTTACTGCCTTGCTGACAGTAAATCAATAATCAGATCACTAATTTTAGCATTCTGATAAAAAAAAAGCCCTGCAACATCTTAGAGTGGCTTATAGAAACAGTAGTGTGGAGTTAGGATTTTGCTATATCTTTAAGGGCACCTGTCCATGCTGCTTGACCCACAGCTCATGAACTAACTGCAGCTGTTGCTTAACTTAGCCCTGTTATATACATTGTTCTCTAGTATCTGATTGCTATCATGATATATAGCAATAAAAGCAGCACACCTTACTGGTGTTTCAAAAGAAAATGGTCAATCAGTAAAGTAATAAAATCTCATGCCAAACAGATGCCCCAACCCCTCCTACCTACCAGAAAAAAATCTTAAAGAAAGTTTTTTGAAGTCATTACGTCAATTGCAGAAACTGTAAATCCTTCAGCATTTTGTACTACGTATGTTAACCAGTGCAATCTGTCTGGATCCCAATAAATATCTTCACATTTTGTTTTACTGCCTGTTGTTTTCTTTAGATTTATTGTTTTCTAGTTTCTATTGCATACTTCTTATCTTCATATGTTTAACAATTTCTTGCAGGGGGGCAGGTTTCATTATGATATCCCTGGGTTTCCTTTGGTCCTGTTTCCTTACATTTGGATCTGAAATTGGAGCAATCTTGGCATGCCCCAAACATATTGTTATTTCACTGAATGTGGAAAGAGCAAATTAATATTGGTGACAGCCTTCCAGCTTGCATAGAAGTACCTCTGAGAGTAGAGGAGGTGAGGAGACTTCAGTGAAGGTCCCTTTGTATACTATTTTCTGAAGGGATTAAATAGTCAAAGGCTAGATGCAACAAGTGCTGGGTGAACTACCTCTGGACCTATTTCCTCCAGCTAAGGTTCTCCAATTACACCACTCCATGTATCTGCAATGTCAAAGCCTCCTTTAATTGTGGTAGTCTATCCCTTCACACCCCAGGACTTTTCTTAGAATAGAAGTAGTTGTGGCTGCATGAACATTTTGCCAGCTTTTCAGTTGGTGTTTGTGGCTGCAAACAGATGTCACTTCTGTGCCTCCATAATTTTTTTTTTATGGCAGCACAAAGTAATAGCAAACAGGTATACAATAAGACTATGCGAAACTTCAGGTGGTGATTTCAATTTGAAGGCGATTTGGCCCGATTTGGTGGCTGAATTTCCAAATCTGAATTGAACCAGGGGACCAATTTAAAGGTCCAAATAGATTCAGAGCTCTCCGAATCTTTGGAAGATTTTCAGAGAGCTTTGGTGATTCGGGCAGTCCCTAGTGGCTGCAGCAGGGAGCTGCAGCCACTTTAAGCTGGTAAGTACTAAGGGTAGGGAAGGGAGGGGCTGGGGGAGGGGACCATGCTGCCCCCCCTGCCCCCGCCCACTCCCCCAGCCCCCCATGATTGCCCCCCTGCCACCTCAGCTCAGTACTTTAAGAAAAGCCCTGGTGCTCACCGGGTGCTGCCAGGCGGGGAGGCCATCCCTGCTGCCCCCCACTGCCCCATGCTGCATGGGGGGCACTGCCATGAGCCCCCCAACCCCCCCTGCTTCCCCAACCCCCCCACGGGTGCCCCAACCAGGCCAGCTCCAGCCCTTTAAGAACAAAAATACCAGAGGAAAGCCCTGGGACTCACACTTCTGGTGTGGCCTTGGGGCTTTGGGGGCTCATGCAGAGCCCCCCACATGGTGCAGGGCAATGGGGGCAGTGGGGATCACCCCCCACCAGCAGGAGTGGTGAGTCCTGGGGTATTTAGTTTTTTCTTTTTCTTAAACGGCCAGAGGGCACCCATGAGGGGCCTCAGGGAGTGGGGGGGAGGTTGGGGAAATCTTGCAGAGCCCCCCATGCAGTGGGGGGCAGTGGGGCTTGCCCCCTGCCTGGCAGCACCCACTGGGCTGGGCTTGGGTTTTTTTTTGTTTTTTTTTGTTTACAAGTGCCAGGAGTTGGGGCAGCCATTGTTGGGCTGGGAGATGGGTGGGGGATGGGCCTGGCCTGGCTGATTTGGAGGTTTGACCAAATCAAATTGGGACAGTGATTCAAACCACCAAATTGTATCACTGTCCCCCGAATCGGCCAAATCCAAAGCGAATACTAGCCACTTCATACAAGCCTAGCATGCAAGCACTTTGTTGGACCCCAAATGCCCAAATTTGTGGCCATGGCAAAAGGCAGCCTAAATTTCATAGTAGCTAGGGTCAGGAGGGACCTGAGCAGATCATCTAGCCTGACCTCCTGCCACAGGCAGGAATGAATGCTAGGTTCACAAAAATTTATGCCACTCTTTTGTGGCAGATATCCGTTTGTTTTAAGGTGGAAGAGTGTAAGCAGCCCAGAGCTGCCTGCGTGCTCCAGCCACCTTGAGCAACCTGTCCTGGAGCCTTTGGGCCCAATCCTGTACACCCTGGAAATCCCCCTGGAGAGGAATTCCTGGGGTGTGCTACATCAGGCCTCTGAAACCCGGGGTTTCCCTGCTTGCAAAGCTGTGCCTAGGAATTCCCACTCAAGGCTTGCCTCTGCAGATGGTTGTTTTAGGCTCTCCTCATGCTGGGGTCAGTTGGCACTGGGATCATCCCTGCAGTGCAGCACAGGGCAGCTCAAAGCTGGCTTTCCCAAGGAACAGCCATAAGAATTGGACCCTGCCAGATTCTAGGGATGCCTCAGACACATTCCTTTTCTCTCAGGCCATTGCTCCAGCACTGATAGTGTGGAGTGAGATCATTGTATAGAAGCTACTTTGCTCACTCTCTTTCAATCCGAGATCTTCATGCATGGGACAGAACTGCTGTGCCTGGACTAGCTGGATTTAGGATGATCTTGCAGAGCCAAAGACAAAGGCCTTAATCTTTTCTTAAACTATTGTCTTTAAAAAAAAAAAGTCTATCTTTTCCTGCGCACAGCTGTCCTTTTTCACTTGCATCTGCTCATAGCCCTTTAAGTACCACCTTCTTTGGAGTGCCAGGTGCACCTTTTGGCAAGGCCAAAGTTACACATGGAGCATGCAGCTCAATCTTACTGTGACCTGCTGCTATTGTTATGTGACAAACAGGACGTTTTGTGGTGTTCCAGTTTTTCTCTTGCCCCAACTCCTGTGGTTGTTGGGAAATACGGGAATATTTTTTCTGTCACCACAAAAAGTCCAAGCATTCTTCTGCTAATCCCACTTTCCCTTCTGTACTCCTCCCCACTGCAAACACAATTAAAAGATGTTACACCTCTCAGTAGTTGCTAGTTTAGCTAAAATGCTGCCAGCTGGCACCACCTAGTATTCAAGACACTGCAAGTTAGCTGTATCTACTCAGATAACCTTCAGGTACAATTGGGTAATATTGTAGATGGGGGAAACCCTAGAGAAACAGGAAAATCCCTAACTGTTTCTTCATTGTTTGCTTGGGCACTTTGCCACAGTAGGGATGAATCAGAGACACCATGCACATATAAGAACAGCAAAATGTAGCAGTGTATAGGTACTTCCTTTTGCATAGAGACCCAAAGTATTTGTGGAAGAGGAAAAGTTTCTTATTTGGGGTTATTATTTTAAATTGAAGTCAGTTTACATACGTTCTCAAAACAAAGACACCAGAAAATGGGAGATGGGTGTCTGAATGTTCCTTTGATGAATTATCTTTCTTGACTCTCTGGCAAAATGATTATAAAGGAAAAAAACTCAGGAAAGGAAAATGAAAACAAATTACTTTTTAAAATAAGAAATTTGGGTTTACTGGGTGTCCAACCCTCCCTCCCCATCGTCAATTGTTTGTGTAAATCCCATTGATTACCTAAGTAAACTTCCTCAAAGAAAAACAAATTTACGCTCTACACAAAAGTAAGAAACTTCACTGGACAAACTTCTCTCCTGAGAGAAAGACGTTAGTCATATAAACTACTGAAAGGTGCTGAGCTACTCTTTCTAATGACCACAATATAAGAACTGATGCAGATTCCAATACAATAGATGCATTGTGAGGAGCTCTGCACCTGCATGGTGCTGATACCAACACCTCTGCAAAGTATTTTTATTGCCATTTTTAGGTGGCTTGAAACATTTAGGGACTCTGAGGGTGAAATTTTGGCTCTGAGGTTAATGGAATTAACATCAATGGGCCTAGGATTTTGCCACTGATTTTTGCACCACAAACCTCTCAATTAAAGGAAGTAAAAGAAGGTGAGATTTGTACATAATAGTTAACTAATTTAGTAATTGTGTCTTGAGGAATTTTGACAAGTTCAAGTGAAGTTCCCAGAGTTGTTTAACTACACCTTTTTCAATAGCCTTCCCCAGAATAGGTTAGAAACAAGGTGATAAAATGCAAGATTGGAAACAAGAGGAGAGATTGGTTCCCTCCAGAAAAGGAGTTGCCCAACAATCATTTGCCCATTCTTTGAGCACTCTCAGAAGAAAGGCAACACAGTAACTTGCCCACTTCATTTTTATTGCTGCTAGAGGCAGGTGATCATTTTGCAGATTTGACAACTGAAGTTTTCCTAATACATCCAGAAACTCAGCGAATGAAAGGGAATGACATTTTCTCTTCTATAATATGCAGTAAAAAACCAAAAAAAACAAAAAAGGATAACAAATAGATGTATTAATCAGCAGCTAAGATTCCATAATACATTTTATATCAAACAACTTGTTCCCTTTTCTATTTGAGTTAGGCCTGGTATTATATGTCATTATTGAGAGAAATCTAATGTTTCCTTTCCACCGAGGATACTGAGTTGGGAATCCGAGTCTGCAAAATGCTAGGTTGTTTGAGCATTTTCTTTATAAGAAAATTTTAATATTTTTATAGAATGCATTAAAGCAGATGCGGTCTTGCACATAAAATGTCCCACATTCTAACACTTGCATTACTTCTAATCTCCAGTGAAAACTGGGTCATAGCTTTCTGATTAGCCACCATGCTTAGTGACTTGATTGGGGGTTCAGCACTTCTGAAAACACTTGACTTAAAAATATTAAGTGTAGTGTAACAATTGTATAAAGTAAGGTTAACTTTTCTTTAGGTTGTCTTTCCTAGGCAAAGTTGTAGTCAGCAGTGGAGGGATGCAGCCAGGCACTCAAAGCAAAGTGGAAACAGTGACTTTCAGTTACTGGTGCAATTGCAAATCTGAACATGCAGCTGTCAGCAGCAGTGGCTTTTTTTTTCCCCTTCCCCCATCAAGTTGGCGCCTCCGGAGGTTGCCCCTGTCTTGCCCCTGCTTGCCACTAGCTGTTGTTATATAAAGGCAACAACATGTAACTTTTAGCAAGCAGGCCCCTCACATCCAAAATACATTTATTGGCAGTATCATTGTGTGTGAAAGTTTGATGAAATTGATATTCCATAAAAGCATGTGGCTTTCTGTATTTGTTAATGTAAAAGAAAGTTGTTTTTTTTTAACATCATCATTCTGGCACTTTTGACCTTTATAGTGGATTTTTGACACACTACCAGTAACAGCACTCAAATAGAAAGTAAAGAGTAGGTAGGAGGGAATGAGAAATAAAAGAGACTAAAAATCACCCACTGTTTCGTTAGAAATTTTCTAACCTCTGAAAATAGCCTTTCCTAACTCAAGCGTTGCACTGGTGATTAGGAAGAATGGGGAATGTAACAGAACGAGGCATAATATTGTCTCAGCTTCCTCCATCTCATTAGACAATCTTTTTTGAATATCTTCACAATTCTATTACCAAGCCTTATTTCTTGACCTGAACTTGATTGATTTTATTATTGATTCTTCATAGATGCAGATGCTTTTTACAAATTTTTGCATAGCATGAATATTGTTGTTATTTATCTCCAAAAGTATATTGAGCACCTTCCAAGCAAATTCATTGGGGTTGCCTGTTCACTGATGATGTGCAATTGAAATCCAGCTAGTCTATGGTAAAATTTATTCTAATACTAAATTGCATTGGCTATTTACAAAGTCATAGTTCTGTGTTTTGAAGGAATTGCTATCATTCTTATAAGGAACATTATTAGAAAGTTAATACCAAGTTTAGAAGTTGATGTTGGACACACTGACTCAGTGGGAGTCATATAAGGCTGTTATGTGGTAATATGTGATTGAAGACTTGTTTCTGTAAAAATAATTTTGTAATCAACTTTGATGAAGCTGACTTGTTAAAACCTGTTTCTGTTTGTGTGTATATGCTCATTCACCAATATCTTTTATCCTTTAAAACAGTTATTTTAAAGGTCCTTTATTTTTATTTTTAGGGCATTCATTGTAAAAGCAAACCTGCCAGTGAATGTAAGTCAACCATACTTTTATTATTCTTTAAATCCTTGTATGTTATAAGTTCATTTTCCAAGTCATATCAAGGCTGTGTTGTTATTTGACTTGGTATACTTACAGCCAGTTTCCAATAAAGGTTCTTTGAAATAAAACACTTTAGAAATGCTGAGTAGAGTAAACACTACAATACTAATAATTTCTTGACCTCTCTGCATTTTGCTCTGTAGTTTTCCTTTTCCTGTAAAGCTATTGCTAGAATTTCCCTAGCCAACTTACTTGGGTATGGCTTTACCAACAGACTTTATTATTAGCCGTAGTAAGAAATGTTATATGAGGGTGGGTGAAAAGATTCCACAATGTTTTGGAAAGAATAAGTTTAAAATACTTCTAAACACCCAGTGACTACTGTACCATGCTGTTGGCCAGCATGAGTGAACTCCCAAGTGCTTGTGAGACACCTTCCAACATTTTTGCTATTTGTGTTGGGTATCTGAAAAGGGAATTTTGTGAACTATGTAAAAGAAATTGCAAGGAAAGGGGACTGCAGATGGTAGGAGAATTGTTGTTTTGATTCCCTATTCTGCCCAAGCAGTACTGGCTGAGGAAGCCTTTGGGAACTGGATTTAATGCCTCACAGGGTAGGATGTCTGTAAGGCTGCTTGTACATATGATTATGTTGCATACATGCAATGAACATTTCCCTTTGTGTGGCTTAATGGAGTCACAATTTACATGTACGCAAGTTTTGGGGGTTTTAGATGAGTTTGCATCATCATAAACTAAAGTACATCTCGATGTAGTTTAGTTTGCACCATTGCAACTTGGAAGGTTGCAATGCAGGCACAACCAGTCAGCATGGCAATACTGCATAAAGGTTAAAGCCTTGTGGGCACTCACATGTATGAAGGTCCCACTGAGCTGACACTCAAATGTATGAAGGCCCCGGGGTGGTCCACAATGGCCTGCAGCAGCATGGAGTAAAGTCCCTCAGGCTGTAATAGGGGTGGTCTCCATGGGTGGGCAGGTGACAGGGATGTGGGTCCTATCCAGGGCCCTGATGCACTGGGGGAAATTCCAGGGCAAAGAACCCTCATCACTACAAACAGGGGGTCATGTATGTGGAGTATAATATCCCTAGCACATCCTGGAGGGTGCTGCGCACCTTCCAGACTGCCTCCCCACTGGTGACCTTGCCCACTCCAAACAGGTGGCTGATGTACTGCAGCATGGTGGCTGTGGCCAGCTTGAACAGGGTGAGGGCTAGGAGGGTGTTTACAGGGAGGAGCAGCCACATGCTGGTGTCCTGCTGCTCCAGGTGTGGTTGGAATTGCTCCAGGAGGTCCTGGAAGGTGGCATGGGTCATCCTGACGGCCTCCAGACTTCTCATTGTCCCAGGTGTGCTAGATGACATGCAGCTACCATTCCTGGCTGGCCTGGTGGGGCTGGAGGTCCAAAAACGTGATTGTGGCTGGGCAGTAGCATCCTGGAGTCCGTCACTGGGCTGCCAGGGTCTAGTCAGGCTGATGAGGTTGAGGGGGAAGATGCATGGCGGTGGCCTTGGCATGGTGCACAATGGGTGGAGACATTCACTGCATGTGGGGAAAGTGAGAAGGGCATGACAAATGTGACAGGAGCTATCTCACAAATTCCTGTTCCTGACTTCTAGTTCTTCTGCACCCCATTTTCTATCCCTGATACCCTTATATAGAGACATGCCTGGAAGGAAAGACAAGTAGTTCAAGGACCAATTCCTAGAAGGGCTGCATTTGAAGAATAGGAAGCACAGTGTGCTGTGCAGCAAGCCACAAAATCAATTATAGATAGGTGTTGCAGAGCACTTGGGTGCCCTGCTCCTTAGAGTGGAACTGCTAGGGAAAAAGCCCTAGCAGTAAGTAAGGAGCCCAGCTGTTGATCACCAGGGCAACCAGAGTAGATAGTGCCCACACCTGTCAGCAGCCAGCTGACTGAAGGGGACAGGGCCTGGCTCCCTTATAAACCCTAGGGGCTGAGGCCAGGGGGAAGTTCCCTGCCAGTAGCCAGGGAGGAAGGAGCTCTCCCTGAGCAAAGCTGAGAGGAGAGGCCTGACCGCAGGTACAGCCCCAAGCTGGGTAAAGGATGGAGCATCCCTGGGGTGTTTTGAGTAACAATGTTATAGCAGGGAGGCTTCAGGTTATGTTATAGCCAAAGGCTTGTGTTTTGTTTCCTGTTTAAAACCGGTGGTTTGGGTGAGGCTATTAGGGGTTAGAGGAGGCCTCATAGTGGACCCACTGCAGTGTGGGGACCCCAGAGCCAGCAAGGGTGCAGCATTCGGGGTGCACTGACCCCAGCCCCAGGAAGAAGGCATTTGAGAAGCCCTAGAGAAGGGGGAAGGACGAGACCAGGGCCATGGAGAGCCTGTGCGCCAGAGAGGGCGCAGAATGTGAAAGGGCTGCTCTGGGCCCAGAGAGGACAAGGGGGGCATATTTTAACAGGGCCCTAACCGAACAATGTCAATTCCATCTGCGAGGCTTGGGGCGTGGTAAAGGGGTGGTTGGAGCCACGCATAGCCCATAAGTCTAGGGTGCCCTGAAACAACTGTGGTATCATCTGTCTTGGAGCAGGACCTACCAGGAGTCCAGGAAGGCACGGGGTCAGAGGGTACAGCTAAACATAACCCACAGGGCGTGAAAGGCAGCCTCCCAATTATATATTTTGTCATCAAAGATGTGGCGGGCGAGGATCAAGGGTGCTCATTGGGCCATCTTGGCATGTTACGGGGGCCTTGGGGAAATCATGGCCATCCTCCAGGACCCTGTGCCTTGACAATAGGGATGGGCAGATCATATGACTCAGACTGAGAGCCTACAGGTTGACTCCAAATGTCTGTTTGTGTTACCTTATTTGATCCATTCTACCCAAAAGTTTAAAATAGCTTATAAAATATTAATTGAAACCCCTTCTGAATTAATTATGTGGCAAAATCTATTTTAAAGGACATTGCCGATTTGAAATCTAGTCAATTGTGAAACTGGTGTATATAGCAAGTATGTCTTGTTCCCCATTAAAAACATGTTAAACAAAAGTTATCTTGTGAAAGTAATAATAAGTTGATTTTAAAAGTGTTGAATCATCATAATACATCAATCCAGGAGATACTGTGACAGATAAAATGCAAACTGCTTTTGAATACTGTAACGTTAGAGTAAAGCAATACTATTGGATATACCTACAGATACTTTAGGTATCTTTAGTACACCTTTCATAAGGGAGAAATTTCAAGAGATGCTCTTGGATTCATAGATTCATAGATGTTAGGGTCGGAAGGAACCTCAATAGATCATCGAGTCCGACCCCCTGCATAGGCAGGAAAGAGTGCTGGGTTCAGATGACCCCAGCTAGATACATATCTAACCTCCTCTTGAAGACCTCCAGGGGAGGGGAGAGCGCCACCTCCCTTGGGAGCCCATTCCAGACTTTGGCCACTCTAACTGTGAAGAAGTTCT
>JAGPOW010001296.1:106731800-106747533 GCA_030014935.1 Caiman crocodilus
CCTCTTGAAGACCTCCAGGGGAGGGGAGAGCGCCACCTCCCTTGGGAGCCCATTCCAGACTTTGGCCACTCTAACTGTGAAGAAGTTCTTCCTAATGTCTAGTTTAAATCTGCTCTCTGCTAGCTTGTGGCCATTATTTCTTTGTAACCCCCAGGGGTGCCTTGGTGAATAAAACCTCAGGCTAAGGAAGTTTTTGTCAGGGTAAGGAAGTTTCAGCAGTTGGTGTGTGCTCTTCCTGGATGGAATCAGAGGAAACTTACAAAACACTTCCTAGAGAGGAGCCTATGAACTCCACTTCATCAACCTCCTGGATACTAAAAATCATAGACTAAATATAGACATTGGATTTATGACACATTATAACCCGCCTGACATCTGACTCCCCAGGTATCTCTCCACTTTCATTCCCCTATTCTTTCTTCCCCGCCCCCTTCCCCAGCCTGTGTCTCACCCATTGACACCTCAATCTACATTTTCACTGACTGCCTGTCTTCTATACACACTAGCCCAGCCACTGGCTTCTTCACTTTTCATTCCATGCACCAACTGCAGAAACTTCCTTAGCCTGACAAAGGGTTTTTGAACCCGAAAGCTTGCTTAATAATTGTTTTCAACTATTTAAGTTGGTCCTTTTTCCTACCAGGACCCATTTGCAAAGATCCATGGCCTGTCTCAACCCATACCTGCCTGGTCCTGTCGATGCCCAATCCCCATCCCCTGCCCCCAGCCACGTTGGTGTCCCTCACTTCTGACTTGTCCTGCTTGGGCTGGAGTGCAAGCAATGAGTGCTGCCCCTACCCTACTCCCTAAGCAACAAGTGCAGGTCCTGGCATGTATGGGCACTGGCCCTCTGTTGCTGGCCCAGGCATGCAGCTCCCCATCAGAAAGGACTGCCCCCATCCCTTCCCCCGCCAAAGGGCCATGAGTCTTTCCTCCCTTCCTCCTGCCCGGCCATGCACCACCCCCAACCCTCGCCCATATACCCAGCACTACCACGCAACCTCGCGCCCACACACACACACACACACACACACACACACACACACACACACACACACACACACACACACACACACACACACACACACACATATGCTCCCCAGCCCTCTGAACAGTCCCCAGGACCTCTAACCCCTGCTCCCCATACACTTATCTGTGTCCAGCAGCTGGGGCTGCTCCCATAACCTGGCCTTGCTATATGCTGGCCACATGGGTCTATGGGCCTACACGTGCAGATGCACATGTGCCTGCTGCCTTCAATAGTCTTCAGCAGCCCCCCTGAAGGCTGGAATGCTGCTAGTGTGGAAGGGGAAACCTGTTCTTTCACATGTTTTTCTGGGACTCACTCACCACCCTTTCAAATATTCTTGTGACCCACTTTTGGATTGTGATCCACCAGTTCAGAAACACTGGCTGAGATTTCTCTGATGCAGCTTTGAATACAACCAGGGCTGGGTGTATTGCAGAGATCTAACAACATCATACTGCAAGGTGGTGATAATTAAAAAACAGTAGGATTAAGGTCATAATGATTCCAACTGAAATAGAAAAAGTGGTATGATTGATCTGTCCAAACAGCATATTTTTAGAGTTTTTGAATATTCACAATATCCAAATATGAACCCTAAGCACATTTACTTGTCTATATCTTAATGTACTTTGATATAAGTTATATTCAGATATACAAAAACACAGTATTATACACGGGACAAAAGTGTTGCATTGTAATTACTATGGAGTCTGGCTGCTACTCTTGGAGAGTTAATGTAGACTGTATTGCTTTTTGGAACCATTTATTTTTGGTTGAAAGCATTAGAGCCTGGTTGCTTTGAGCTGGTGTGCCAAAATGTACAGGAATTTATATTGCACAGTACAGTGCAAGAAGATGTCTCTATATTTTGTAGGAATTGTTTTCTAGTTTCAGCAAAAAATGGAATGCTCCTTGAATATTCATCCTGCATAGATAACTCTGAAATATGCTGATGTAAGACAAAATGAGGTTAAAAACCTGATTGTTCCACTGGTTTTATGTCAGTCTTTCTCTGTTGACTTCAAGAAAGTTCTATTGGCCTAAAACCTGCAAAGGACTGGGTCATAGGCAGTCTGCCTAACAGTTAGATCACAGGAAAAATGGGGGCCTACGATTAAGTCAGAGGATGGGGGCCATAATATCCAATGCAGAGGAGAATTCAGCAGCAGAGTCCACAATATATATGCTGAGTACCAGTCTGAGGGATAATCCACAGAGCAATGTCCAAGACCAGAACCTAGCTGGTCTCAGGAGCCAGGAAAGAGACACAGAGAAATCCAAAGTGAAGTCCAGAAATAAGCCCAACCCAGGGTGCAGAACCAGGAGAACCAGAGTGCACAAACCAGGAGGCTTGCTATAGCAGAATTAGATTAAATCTGTCAACTAGCCTGCACCCCCAGGACCCTTGCTGGCATTAAATCAGGGGTGGGCAAAATATGGCAGGCTGGATCTGGTCCTCTAAGGGATTTTATCTGGCCCACAGAAGGTCCTTCAGCCCCATACAGCCCAGGCATGGGAGGCAGCCTTGGCTGTAGCACATGCAGCTGGTCCTGCTGTCCCTGGGTGCTCAGCAAGGTTGGGGCAGCATGGCACAGCACCCAGACTCAGCTTCCCAGCAGCCTGGGTGGTGGTGGCAACAGCCCCACTGCCAAGCACCCTGGCCTGTGCGCCCCACACTCACCACTGGGGGTGACAGATGGAGCAGGCAGACAGGTAGACTGCCCACATGGAGACTGGCTTAGGACCTCTGTGGGCAAGGCACACTTGGCCAGGCAGATGGGATGGGGCTGCGGGTGGGAGGGGGGCAGTGTTTGGGAGTGGGATGGGCAGGCAGTGCTGGTGTCAAGTTCACAGGGTGGTGACAGCATGGGGCTGGGGCCCAGGGCAGAACCATGATCTGCTCCCCTCATTCTTGCTCTGCTCCATACTGGCTCTGGTCCCGGCTCCATACTGTCACCATGTGATCCTGGCCCCAGTCCTGGCCACCAATCCCACTCACAGATGCTGCTCCCCACCTGCCTGCGTCCCCATCCCATCCACCCATCTGAGTGCATCCTGCCCTCAAGAGTCCCAGGCCAGTCTCCATGGAAACCCCATTTGCCCAACGACTCACCCACTCTGTCTAGCACCCCCAGCAGTGGGTGTGGGGTGGATGGGCTTGGGCTGGATAGGATCAATTAATTGCCCACTCCCATCACTCCTCCTCCTGTTCTTCCCCTTCCCCACACCTGGTCAGCATCACCCAATCACAGCATTGTGCTGGTTCAGCACCCCACTGCCCTGGCCCACAACAGCTCACCAACACTCCCCAAGTGGCCCAGTCCAAATAATTATAGCCCAATTAAAACAGAGATGGCCAACCTGTGGCATGGACAGCAGGCACAGAAAGCCTCTGTGGCATGTGGCACATTGACAATTAAGGCAAGCAGCAGAAATCAAAGCAGCAAATATAAGGTAGGGAGTGCAAAGGAAGAATCAGAAAGTAGAGCAGCAGAAGCTGTAGACAGGAGAAGGGGATCCAAGTGGCATTTCGGGAGGGTGTGGGGCTAATTTGTGGCATGCCTGCCCAAAAGGTTGGCCCCCACTGAGTTCAATTGTTCTATTCAGGCACTTGCTTTGGGGTGAATTCTTGATTCAGCTGAAGTTAATAGTAACATTTCCACTCACTTAATAGAATCAAGATTTCCTCTTTGAAGTTGTTGGATTTATTTGTATCCTTCAAAATGAAATATGGCCAGTGGGATTTATATATGTATGTTTTTAATATTCACAGCTGATATTTTTAACAGTTTCTGCCGAGTTGCTCCAACCACTTCATCTGCTACTGCACTGAAAAACATGAAGCTCTCAACAGTAATGAAGTGTGTAAAAGGAAGTCAATGCTTCCTTCACTTAAATGTTAAAGGAACACTCAGTCTCAGTGGTAAGACAACTGATTAGTTACTGGATTATTTTGTTTTTGTTTATTTTGTTTTACTTTTTGTCTTTAGTCCTTCAGCTTGATTTCATTCTATTAGTTTGGGTATAACTGAATTAATCGTATCAGTCAGGTTCTGTGGAATAGCTTATACATGCTTTTACAAAAACCCTAGGGTGAAATTCTGGTACTAGTGATGTTAACAGGATCTTTGCCACTGACTTCAGGGGAGCCAAGACTTCAGATATGTTGTACCCAATAATTCTCTTTTCCAACCAAAATCATGGGCCTCTCTATGTTGTGCCTCTTTCAGTGCAGGTCACTGCCCCCATGGAAGCAGTTATGCTTCATAGCATAGGTGCTGTGTAAGTGGGGGCCTGAGGGCACTGGCCTCCCTTGGGAAGAGAATAGAGTGACCACTCATCCCTAATTGGGTGGGACAGTCCTGAAATGGGAACATCAAATCCCGGTCCCAGGCTGCATGACTCTGGGACTGCATTTGTTTTGGATTCCCAGTATCGTGCAGGGGTCTGGGTTTTCTGTTCACCATGGAAAAACATGTGAAATAGCAGGTTTCCCCTTGCAGACTGGCAGAGTTACAGGCTACAAGGGGTTGTGGGGAGTGGAATGTAGGGGGTGCCATGTGCATGTGTCTGTGTGCACATATGCACGTGATTGGGAATACAGCCTTAGGCAGTGGTGGAGAGCAGCTCCCTCAACTGTCTGCAGGTAAGTCTATGGGGGAACAGGGCAGATCAAAGTAGCGATGGTGAGAGATGGAGTGGGGCAGGGGCTGGGCCTGGGGGCGCTGCCTGGCCAGGGTGGTGCATGGGGCCTGTAGCTGGGGTGGGAAGTGGGACAGATCCATATTCATAAAGGGGTGGGGACAGTTAACTGCTGCTGCATGCACTCCTGGGGAGGGAGTTACGTGGGGACATGTGCCCCCCAGATTTGTGTGCAGGGCTGGGGCAGATGCCGGTTGCCCACTGCACCCTCAGGGCTTCGTGCCTTGCTGTTCTCCCCTTGGGAGTCCTGTGCTGGCTGCATTACCATGGTGAGGCACCCACTGCCTGTCTGGCAGCAGTGGAGGCAGTGGCATGGAGTTATGTCCCCAGCTGCTGCCAGGTGGGCATGTTGCCTTGTGGGGTCAGGCCAACTCTCAGGATCTCAATATTGTGCTGTTAGACAGGAGGGTGTAACACCATTGCACATATACAAATACACAAATCAATTAGGTACACACACACACACACACACACACACACACACACACACACACACACACACACTACCAGCTCAAGGTTACATACACATCCAAACCAGCCTAGGCACATACATCACCAATTCAAGCACATACACCATACACACCAAAAGTTAGACACAGATCACTAATTCATATATCATGCACACAATGCCATATGCACACACACACACTCACACTAGCAACTCAGATACACACATGTTCAAAATAACTAGTCTAAGTTCATGCACACCTATCACCAGTTTAAGCCCACACACACTACACACACCACATTTAGACAGAATCAGTTACCAGTTATCAACACCTGCACATCCAATACACATTGGATTACTAATTCATATACCACATACACAGTGATACCTATATATGTATATATATGTGTGTATTCATTAATTCACACACATACTACCCACCTACACATACACACAGGTGAGTTCCTAAGTTGGGTATCGTGATGTGTATGTATGCATGAGCTTAGTGTACTTGGGCTACCTAGAGAAGGGTAAAGGTAAGAAAGTAGAAATGTAGGGAGTTAAAGTTACTGGAAATGAAAGTCACAGGGACTGGAATTAGAACCCGTAGACTAGAGGGGCCTGGGCTAAAGAACTGAGGCTCGGGGCAACTTTAGGTTAATTGATCTTAACTGATAAAAAGACAACGCCCAAAGCCTGAAGAACAGGGAAGCATGCCA
Organism: Caiman crocodilus; assembly: GCA_030014935.1. Classification (NCBI taxonomy): domain Eukaryota; kingdom Metazoa; phylum Chordata; order Crocodylia; family Alligatoridae; genus Caiman; species Caiman crocodilus. The sequence continues at coordinate 106,737,700 of JAGPOW010001296.1, forward strand.
GCATAGAGTCTGGGACTGGAGCCAGAGCTACAGGGGAGCTGAAAAGGTGGATGGGGACTAGGAAAATGGAACTAAGGGAAAGTGTGGGTGTTAAAGAGGGGCTCTGGGTATGGGGAGCCAGAGGATGGCTCCAGGGCAGCTAGAGAAGTTGCAGGGAACAGCAGTAGGTGCTGAGAGCTGGAGACAGCTAATAGGAGCTGGGAAGCTGTGGAGGTGCGGTGTGGGGGAGATTACAGAAGGTGCGGGAGAAGCCTGAAAACAGAGAGACGGACAGCAGAAAATCACAGGAAAAACAGCAGGCAGCAGGGACAGGAGGAAAGCAAGGAGAGGCTGAGAGGTGGCAGAAAAGGGGAGCTGGATTTGCAGGAGATTGGGAAACTAGCAGAGAGGGTGGGAACTGGAGCTGAGAGAGAGAGAGAATGAGGCTGGAATTTAAGATGTGGAAGGGAATGGGATTCAGTAAAACATGACCCAACTAGGGGTTGCAAATGGCAGTGATTTTATTGAACAGGGGAGATGGTGACACAATGCCAAATTGGTTTCCTTGCACCCACCCACCCACACACACACAAAATGGCAGCAGGGGTTAAAGAAGCTTGGTTCAGGGGCTGAAGTCCACTGAAGTTCAGGAGGAGAGAGAGAGAGACAGAGAAAGAGAGAGGCCAAATTATAGGAGGAGGTGTGCAGGTAATATCTACCTATCCAGGCTGGAAAGGGGTCCTTGGTCCAATAGGTGTTGTCCAGAGGGGTGTCGCCAGCAGGGCCTCTGGGTGGATAGGTGGTATGGCATGGTGCTGGTGCAGATGGATAGTGCGTTCCCACTAGGTCTGTATTCACTGCCCCTTTTTATAGGGGCAGACCTTGTGTGATCCTAGTGACAAGAGGCATGCCCAGGCAAGGGTCAGCCCCTGGCATACTGAGCATGTGTGCTCCATGCAGAGATGTGCAGTTTCAGGTGTCTGTAATGGTGAGAGTTGCTGATTTTGCAGGGTCCTTTGTCTTTCAAATGCTGAGTCTTGTCTCTGTTCCTGGGTGAGGTCTGTGGTTCCTGGGTAAATCAATACGAGGTGATGTTCTAGTCATTAAAGGCCATTCCGTAGAGGCCTGTTACCATTGTATTTCAATCATTTCCAATCACACTCATTCATCAGGGAACCAATTTACGTGGGAGGGGTATGTGACATATACAGTTGCAACATGGGTTGCCCAGGCAGAGGACACAAGATGGAGGCTTGACATAAAAAAATAGAAACTTGACATGACGTTGGTTCACTTACAAACACAGGCCTAAACCATACAATATCCATATGAAACAATAAAAATGAATACAAAAATAATAAGAATACAATATACAACAGTAAAAATCAACACAAACCTAATAATAATACAATATAAAATGGTGGATATCCCAAACCAAAAACTTGCTACCAAAATAAAAATGTTTAAAGCTTATCCTAAGTCTGAACTCACTTATACTTATCTATAGGGGATAGAGAGGGAGAGAAAAAAGTCAGAAATGGTTGGGAAGGGGAGGGAATGCAATTAAAAAAAAAAAAAAAAGAAACTGGGGGTTTTGCTACAGGCATGATATGCTTTGCCGTGGTGGCATGGCTGGTGTGGGGCTTCTGGGTGGAGGGCAGGAGGGTGGGCAGCTCTGATCCCACAGTGGGAAGCTTGCATCCTCCCCTGTGCCCCCACAGGGTCCTCTCAGCTCTGTTCGAGCCATGAATGAGTAAATGAGTTGTATGCCAGAACCATTTTGAATTAATTTAATCATTAATCTAATCTTCATATTTTGTTAATGGACCAATATAGACCAAATCTTTCGAACTTCTATCTATTCTATCTATAATTCTATCTATAAGCTTAACTTGAAGTGAATATATGCTACTCATAGGCTTAAAATAAAGCATATTCCTAAAGGTTTGCAAGATCAGCCCATTAATTTCTAACAATATATGGTTTCTCTGATATAATTATAAATACTTAGAAGAATTATATGCATTCAAAAGAAGTATATGCATCTTAAATGTGGAATAAAAGACTCTGAATGCACTGTACTTGCTTGGTTTATCTTTTGTTTTCTAAAGATGGTGCAAATAGACTTTTAAAATAAATTTTATGATTAATTTCAGAAAATATTCGTGGGCTGGAAATTTGTTATCTCTCACTGGACACACAGCAGACCAGCTGCATGAATGTGAGGTTTTCTCGAAAAACAAACCAGCAGCCTCTTGGAAGGAAGGTAGACCATGTTTCAGTTGTGTATAAAAATGTTATAAGCTTTTTAGGAAAAAACCCCAAAGTTCATTATAAACTTGTATTTTCTACATCAGACCAAGTGTAGAAAACTGAACGTGAAATTTACATTTCTATAAAGATACAGGAAAACCTGCTTATAGTGAAATATAATTAAAATCTTATCACTTTTTTAACATGTAAACTCTCTTCTTTACCATTTCTTTATCATGGTGCATGAGGTACTATATAGAGACAAGTTTATGATCATGCTGTATATTTATTTTTTTCTTTTGTACCAGCAAAATTGTGGGTGAAATTTTGCACCTTCAGTTATCTACAGGGCACAATGTTATTTGGGCCTATGAGTATGATTTTATGAGTTACTTATTTTTTTTCCTTTAGGGTGATTGCAACTGCAAATAAATTATAATGTAAAACTGCTCCTTTAAGTATTTGCACTTACAATTTGTAAGCACTAAAAGCTAGGCCATCTTTAAATGTTTGTTGCACTTCATGAAAAATGAGAGGTGAATTTTGTCTTTACTTATTGGCAGGTAGCTAGCTTATTAATACCACAAAAGGGTTTGTTTTTTGTGCCTGTATAGGGACCATTTTGGTCACATATAAGAAATGAGAGCTTTTTCCTCTAAATGGTATTTGGCCACTAACATTCCAATAGCATCCTTTGAACATACGCATCTTAATGCAACACAGAGCTGCTAAACAGCAAGAAATATTGAATTTGGGATAGGTTGCATGTATATCCTTCTGAAAACATATTTATGGATTTTTTTGGGAAAATTACTTGGAAAATTATAGAATCCTTTTGAATCCACTAGGTAGAGTAGTTACCTCAAGTGATTTTATTTCTCTTGTCTCAGCTCCTACATGACTAACTTACAGAAGCAATTAAGATGATTACTGTAACCATCTACTATTAATCCTTATGCCAAAGATTGACATTTGATGAACAAATAATGACCTTTAGGTGATTTCTGATGAGTCATAATTCATACTGTTGTATATTTAGCAACCTATCCCAAAAATGTATATAGCCAATGTAAAGACTTTTCTAGAAGGGAATATGGGAATTGTTGGCATCAGTGAGCCAAATGGCAAATGGAATGGCATCAGGGAGCAATGACCATAAACTGTTAGAGGATGGTTTCAGGTTGGATGTAAGAAAGAACTTTTTTTATGGTAAGGGTGACCAGAATCTGGAATAGACTTCCCAAGGAGGTGGTGCAGTCCTCAACCTTGGAAGTCTTCAAGAGGAGACTGGACAGATACCTTGTTGGGATCATTTGATCTCAGCAGTATTCCTGCCCAGAGCAGGGGGGTTGAGCTTGATTATCTTCTGAGGTCCCTCTGAGCACTTAATTTCTATAATTCTATAGATCTGGGGTAAAGCTTTCAAAGAAACCTACATTTCCTGCAAACCTGAGCTTTGCAGTTTGGCTTCCTAAGTTGCAGAATCGTTATGAAAAAGTCAGCACTGGTCACGAAAAATAAAGTAAAAGGTGTTTCATGGACTCTATCATCAGGGTATTTCTTCCTGACTAAGCATTAGCTGTACTAGGGCTTATAAAATGCCATTTAAATTGGGATTTTTAAAGAGGGCCAATAGAATGGAGGTATCCACTCTTCACTGAAATTCAAAAGGTGATTCCAAACTCAGCCTTTATGTTTACCTTCATTTAGCTTTTAAAAGCATTTGATAATTCATGGATATTTGGATGTCTAGGGCTGCATCCAGATGAGTGTGGCCATGCAATATGTGGTGCCACAGACCTGTCTGTGGTGCCAAGCACTGCACATTCAGGTGTTCTCTGTATTGTAAGTTAGCAGGGAGATGCCATGGTAAAAAAAAAACCCATGTGGAAAAAAAGTGGGGTGGTGCATGTATGGGCAGTGCACGCTGCCCAAAACTGCCATGCTCCAGCTACTGATCAGACTCCAAGCAGCAGTATAGCCTTGGCTGCAGCTACCTGAGGTCCCCAGGACCCCAGATAAAGCTACTGGACCCAGATTCCCCTACCCCACCTGAGGTAACCTGCTGCGTGCCAGAACGTATGTGGCATAGGCATTCCCTGGGGACAACTAGCAGCGGCACAAGGTGTGCCACTGCTTCTTGCCCCCAGGGCAACAAATGTCCATGCTCATGTGGATGCAGGCCTGTAAGTGCAATAGTTGATCATTTCTTCAATCAGAAATTGATACTCTTGGAAATCCTTTCTGAAAACAATTTCTCTTTCTTTGTCATATTGTTTGTCATCAGAAGTTAGTTGAAACCAAAGAGAACCCATGTTTAATCCTGTAATATTCTGTAGTTTGCATGCCTTCTGAAAGTCATACATAAACTTGATTTTAAATGCATGTTTTGAACAGATACAAGTACAGTTTAATTGTTTTGAAGTCAAAGCAGCGCAGCACATCTATGTGACTATGAAAACAATACCAAATTACTGTGAAGTAAAGCTGAGTCAGGAATACTATGTTGAAGGTAGGATATTGTCCATAACATGATGTTTCAGCTGGGGGAAAACATTGAGGCCAGGTCCTGTTCTGGGATAAACTAACCAAAGTGAAGCCACACCAGTTCAGATATACCCTTTTTATACAAGCTGAAGTTCAATCTGGTCTTTGTGAATGGAAACTCAAGATTGATACATGAAAGGGTGTGAAAATCCAGAACCAAAACTGTATCTGCATAACTGCACTTATGCCTCTGGCAGCTTGAATGCACAGGTTCAGTCAGGAATGCACTTTTGCCTAATTGTTTTGCATATAATTATGCATATAAATTGGAGCCTCTAGCATCACTTGGGAATATGGCTTAAAGTTATTTTTTGAGATTCCAACTGAATACCAATATATGCTTTCAAAGACAGAATTAGCCCTTGGGGGAAATTTTACTAAGAAATTCCAAACAAATATGCAAAGCTTTTCTTTTCAATTAGTTGATCTTCTACCACTTGCTCCAGTGTATTTGGGTATTATAGTAACAGTTCTAGACTCCCAAATATTTATTATTATAAAATTTGATAGATGACATTGCATAGATGAAATTAGATACTGTTACATCTTACTATATATGTAAACTATGGAATATTCAGCAAGAATTTCAATATCTTATTAAATTACCATATTTGTCATTGTGGCCAGATTCAGACATTACTTTTACCAGTATAAGTGATTGGAAACTGATGTATCAGAAACAGAAGTTCAGCACACAGAGACTGGTTTAAAAATGGTGGAACCCAGTCTAAGATTTGCTCCCAACACCAAAGGGTGAATGTGTGCTCTGTTCACTACCAATCTACACTACACTGCTTACAGAAAATCTTGTAACTTAGATCGATTCAGCCTCAGGCTTTTTGAATGTCTGTACCTAGCCTATGTGTAAAGTGTACTTTGTGAACTTAAATGGAAACAAGCCCCCAGCTTTTATGAAAACTGAGTATAAAAACACTTTATATGGAAGAAGGAACAAAGAAATACACTGAAGATTTGCTCCTGGCAGTATATAAGGAAAAAGAAAACAAAATATGGTTCTAATATTGATTTAGGCAGAAAGAGAGGGAAAAATTAAGATTAGGAAACAGATTTGTAATTGTATGGATCAGGTTTAGTCTTCTTTTGAATCAAGTTTTAAAGCACTGAGTTCTATGTCCTTGTCGTCTGCCACTTATTTAACTGGCCTTTATTCCTGGCTAACTTCCTAAGCATTAAATAACATATTATTAAAATAAGCCTGGGGTGGGAGAAATTAACATGGGAAAAGTTCCAAATTATTTATTTCAGATGTATGAATCTGGAAAGCTATTGAAGATTTATTCAAGGGAGGAATGACTAAAATTATTAATGGGTACACTACATAAACGGGGTTGAGGTGTGGTTTAGTAGCCCAAATGAGAAATGTATTTAAAGTTATGATTAGGATATATAGTGGGAAAAGGGTAAACCACTGAGACATCTGCATTACTTCCTGTGAGGTGAACAGTGTATGGGAAAGAAGTATTTGCTGTATGCTGTTATCCTCTCTGAATTTTTACTGGGTGTAAATCTGTCTTTCAAAACTAGTGAGATGATCCTCAGGAGTACTAGATAAATTTTCTGTTGGGAGGCACTCAGATATTATGGTGTTGGAAGCTATAGAGGTATCTTGTAGAAACATAAATATCCTGTAGGTATATAAATAAATATTCTGTTTTGTATTTTGCAGACTGCAGAAACAATGATGTGGGAAAACATATTCCATCTTGTTTGGGTGAGCTAACTCCATTGACTTTTGTATATTTATGTAGTCTAACAATGCAGAAAATATATATAGCTTAGAGCTGTCAGTACTTCAAGTGGAATGTACCCTGATATATTTCCATAGTTCCATAACAGATATGAATAGATACATACAAATATAAAGATAAAATGAATATATATATATCACTATTGCCAGTGCAGTTATTACAGAATTGGCAGAGCTTTGGATATGCTGAAAAATGTAAGTGTTTATGAATACTCAATTGGAAGGTTTAGCTAACAGATGAAGTAGTTAGTGCCCTGTTTAAACTTATAAACACATACATGCAGGTTAGGTCCTATCCATGCATTCTGAGATACTTGTTGCAGCCTGTGTGCATTTCATGAATGATCCTATAGAAATCAGTCAAATGAACAGGGACTATTATTGGACTGCTCAAATGCATAAGGCCTACAGGAAAGATTTCTATTGAAAGGGGCATAGCCAACTTGACATACTGTTTTCTTTTTAGTAGTTTTCTCATTGCCAACTATTATTATGAGTAACATCTAAATGATTTAAAACCAAATGAGATTAGGAAACATTGGCATGACTTTGTATTTTCCACCTATTTTTTCAGTTTGAGAGTTTACCAGCATTGCATAGTCAATTTCTTAATCTGAGTTCTCTTTAATCAGTGTGTTAAGCAACATCCTTTCCTGTTGTCAGTATGAGTCTTTAAACAGCTAGGGGTGGGAGGGGGGAGGCAATACTGCTCCTCCCCTCAAAGTCTTAAAATAAGTCCATATAATGAGAAAATCTCTTGCATGTTTACATATGATGTGCTACATCATTCTATGTTTTTATCTTGGTTACTGCATGTTTATAACAGTATAATTCCTGTCTGACATAACCTTCTGTCAGCATAAGTAGATTCAGGATCAGCACCATACCTAGATTCTTGGCACCCCTGGGCAAACGTTTAGTATTGGCCCCCCCTTGATGATGATGATAATAATAATAATACAGTTACAATTTGGGGCCCCTTTTCTGTCCAGGACCCCAAGCAGGCATCCAGTTTGCCCATGCCTATGTCTGATCTTATCCAGTATTTCATAAAAGGGAGTGTGGGAGCAGTGACCAGAACTGCAGGGATGGTTGTAACCCCACTCCCTGCTTCCCCCCTGCTCTGGCACTGGGGGGACTACTCTATGGGAGCAGCAAATGGGGACTTGTAAGTTCCTAAAACAGCTAAGAATTCCCCTCCTCTTCCATGCTTAGCACCACATCCCCTCCTCTCCTCTCCTCTCCCTTTCCCCCCACCACTGCCAATGTCTCCATTGTCCCAGGCTGATGTAGGGGTGGGGAGAGCTCCAGAGCTGTGTCTACCCTGCTTCAGACAGGATAAGCTGAGGATGACATCAGTGATGATGGCAGGAAGGTTCCCTTTCTCTGAGCCTGCACCAGACTCATGGGGAACACTCAGGGGCTCTGGGCAGGGAGGAGGAACCTTCCCACCACTGCTGCTGTCCCCAGCTGAGCCCAGGTCCCTGAAAAGCCCAGCTAGAGCAGGACAGGAGCAGAGATGAAGCTCCTTCTGCTCCCACATCAGCTGAGGACAACAAGAAGAGCAGTAGCGGTGAGCCAGGGGGCAAAGGAGATTGGGAAGGGTATGTGTTGCTGAGTATGGAGGGAAGCTGCTTTCATGATGTGGTCTAAAGGGAGGGTTCAGTCGCACCCCCATACCTGATCTGCTCCTTCATGTCAGGTTCTGTAAGATCATGGAATCAAAGAATTTATCTTAGTGCCTTTGTCTACAAATGAAGGGACAAGACTTGTACTTCTGATATCACAATGGAAAGTTAATTACATATGGCCAAGTAAATAAAATTTAATACAGATTTAATTCAAATTAAGAGTTTCCATTTGTAAGAGTGTCCATTTACCTTATACTTACCTTACTTACCAAACATGTAATTTTTCATGTTTGCCTTAAAAAGATAGTGATGGATTTATAAACTGAGTATATTAAGAACGGTCCTGTTTTGAATTCCTTTCTTCTGGAATCTGCCTATTTATTTTCTTCCTTCATGCCTCCAAAGGGGAAAAAACAAACCAAAACCAGACCTGCACTAAGAAATAAAAAGTGTAAACAAACAATCAGCCCACTCTCCCCACACAAATGGAAAAACTTGAATGCTTCTGTGGAGAACATCAATATATTTTAAAATAGTGGCAGATTTGTAGAGAATGTTTAAGGGGCAGGAAGAATGGATGGATACCTAACAGTGGAAGAGCAAGACTGTAACTTCATGTTTAATAATATAATATAGCAAGGCAGAAAACAGGATAGAGTTACACCTTGGACTAACTTATTCAGAGATGTATTAACTTTTGTAAGCAACAGTTCACTTCTCCAGGTGGTGTAAAAGGACTTCCACGGAGCAGGCATTCTAACTGAAAGAGTGAATTAAAATGCAAAGGACAAGGAAAAGAGGGGAAAGGGGACGGGCCAGTTCTGAGAGAGGCAAATAGCAGTAAACCCATAGGGATATAGGGGTCATACAAGATAATCCAGATAATCCAGTAAGAAACCATAGTCTCCATTTAGACTGTACTTAACCAATCTGTGGATGATCTCTTGTTCTGTAATTTTATGATCAAGTTGGTTTTCAAAGCCTGATTATTTAAAAGCAGCTGCTTCGAAGTCTGTGATGGAATGTCCAGGAAGGCTGAAGAGTCCTGACACAGGCTTTCTGGAACTGACGTCAGATCGGTGTCCTGTCCATTCCTTCTTTTCATAGAATTGTAAAATCATAGAGAAGTAGGGCTGGAAGGGACCTCCTGAACTAGTCCAACCTCCTGTCTGAGGCAAGATCATCTCTGTTCAAAATGTCCTATACAAATCCTAACCTCTTAGCAAAACCACACAGTCAACTATGACATACAACCAAAGACATCTTAAAAAGATGGGGAGCTGTGGCATTGACCCCTACACGGTTGAGTGGGTCAGAAACTGGCTGATGGGGTGCTCCTGGAGAGTGGTGGTGGATGGGTCGTAATCGACCTGGAGAGATGTGAGCAGCGGGGTTCCCCAGGGCTCGGTCCTTGGGCCCGCACTGTTCAACATCTTCATTGCGGACGTGGACGAGGGGGTGGAAAGCAAGCTATCCAAGTTTGCTAACGACACCAAACTGTGGGCTGAGGTGGGGACACCAGAGGAGAGGGAGAAGCTGCAGTGGGATCTGGGCCGGCTGCATGAGTGGGCGGACAAGAACAGGATGGGATTCAACGTGGACAAGTGCAGGGTGATGCATCTGGGGAGAAGCAACCCCCAGCACACATACTGGCTG
>JAGPOW010001296.1:106747633-106777100 GCA_030014935.1 Caiman crocodilus
TAAGAGTAGATTAGATAGGTACTTGGCTGGGGTCCTGTGACCCTGGCACTCGTTCCTGCCATTGGTGGGGGGTCAGACTAGATGGCCTGCTCTAGGCCTCTTCTGACCCTAGATACTATGATACATAACACCCTAGCCTGCCACAGGTAAAGCAGGGGAACCACAGCAGCCAATATCCTGCTACTATTAAGGCTGTTAAAAAATATGCTCAAGAGATCCTAGGAAGAGGGCCATGCCCCCAGCTACAGAGAAAGGCAACCACCCCACAGTCCATACCAATCTGACCATAGGGTAAAATCCTTTCCTGACCCCCAATACTGTGATCAGTCTGACCCTGAGTGAAGGAACAAGTTCAGAAAGGAATCCTAGCTAAACCACTCTAGACAGATTTTACAGAAAAGGCCTTGACACATGATACATTTGTGTTAGTACAAGTAACTGCTACTTCGACTGTCATAAAAAGAAGTGGTCATTCACTGGACAGCCCTACTCCTGTGTAACTTACTTGATTCTGGTGTAGATCTATTCGGAGAAAATCAGAAGTATTACTCCACTAATGTTGGTTAAATTGGTTTAATTGTTGTGTGTCCAGAGCTCACTCAAGGTTGCCATTTGATAATGACAAACAGACTCTTATCTGTTCCCCTTCTACTTAGAGGCAAGACACTGTCAAAAAACCTACAGCAATGAAGGGACAGGTGCACATTTATCTGCTTTAGTTACTGGTGGTAATTTAAATTATTGTACAAAACTGATGTAAGTTTCATTGATGGAAAGATGAAGTTACATGTCACACTTAAACCACAGTTAATCTATGGAATATTAAGCAGTGTTAAAGGAAGAACATGCTGTGAGCAGTTGCACATTAAGGGTTAAACCTTTTCTTGCCTGCACAGTTCTGACTTGTTGCTAGATGGTTGGTAAGCAGGAGTATGGCTAGGAGTCAGGGCTCTTGGTCTGTCCGTGCTGTGGTTGGGTAGGGGAGGGAGGGACCTGGGAGCACTGTATCTTGAGATGCTGGAGGACTGCAAATTGCTCATTTTATGTCTGTGGAGTAGACTGAAGTTACCCTAACATGAGCTATGTAGCAGGGCCCAGAGTTAACCCTGTCTTGAAGTGGTTTAACTTTGAGATGCTCAGAGGGCACTTAGAAAAGTTAGTAAGCTTTAATATTTAGACACTCACATTTTAAGGTTCCTTAGTATAGTCTGAGTGTACCTTCACCATAATAAGTAGATACTATGAAGAAGTAAACTGGGGAATGGAGTGTTAATAAATTTGCCCAAAATGAAATTTGTCCAAGACCATGTAAGGTCTGGGGACAGAAATGAGAAGTCTTAACTGCTATTTCCTCTCCCCACCTCAACCCCAACACTTCTGCTCTGGTAGGGTTAGTGTTACCTTATACTTACCTTATCTTATCAGTTTCTGTGCTTTTCTTTTAGTATCATTAATAAAGGCAGTGTGAAGTTACAGAAGTCATTGAATCAAAGAGTGTAATCTATAACTTCACCCTTTAAAAGTGTGCCATGTGTCTGGATCCTTAGATTGAAAATTAACCAGCCAAATAGTTAGCCATCCTGCTACCTGAATATATGGCAGTAAATGATAAAATTTGTCATTGGCCTAAGTGTTAACTGCACATATTTTCTATTAACACTTCTCGCCACAGAATAATTAGTTTGGGGAACAAAGGTGAACAACACTTACCTTGATTCTTCAAATTCTAGAAATTTGAGCCCTATTAAGTATAGTCCATATTGTACTGTCAGAGAATTAAACTAGATACTTTTGTACTTATACTGAAGTTTCTTAAAGGAAGATGGTATTTATGTAGACATAACTGTGCATAGAATGAAATCAAATATCATAAATGGGAATTTATAATATTGCAGAGATTGGGCCTTGAAATTCAGCTTTGTGGTATATCCGATCATGATTATAGAAAATAAAGTAGTGATCATCATTAATCTGTATATTTCTACAATAACCATATCATAAATGTCAGGCTGGAAGAAGTAGTATGATGTTGCATCTGTGATGATCAAAGGGGTATACAAGAAACGGGTATACAAGAAATAAGATATGTGTGGGGAAGTAGAATCTTTTACTGGATCAAATTTGTAATCAGGTGACATGTTAGACAACATTTCAGGCACAAAATATGCTCAGCTCTGGAAAAGGATTAAATACTTCCCAATTCCCAATCTTTTGTATCTGCACAATGGGGTTAAACAAAGGTAATTGTTCTAACTATATTTAGGTTAGGCTGTCTGCCTAAGTTGGTAGGATAAAAGATATGACCTCATGATATGATAAAAGCTAGGACTTCACAAGTCTCTCTTCTCACAGTGTTGATTCACAAAAGAAACAAAGAACCTTTATAAATACAGTGAAATAATTCCATATTTTTTTCTTATCTCAGCAGGGAAGTTGGATTACAGTGTGGACAGGGCAAAGAAAGTCATATCTGTGAACATATCCCACTTTCCTGGAGACCAAGACTATTATGTTCGTTTATGTCACAAATGGTTTATTTGTGAAGACGCAGGGGCATTGGCTCGGGTAAGAAATTTATGACAGGCTGAAAGAGTAGGTTGAATTCGTTGAGTTACTTATAATACTCTGGAGGGTACGACTAGGATTTAGAATGACCTGAATAAACTGGAAAATGGTCTGCAATCAACCAGATGAAATTCAACAAGGACATTTACAAAGTCCTGCACTTGGGACAAAATAATTGCATGCATAAATAATTGCATGTACAAAGACAGCTAGGGGAATTACTGGCTGGGCTCACTACTGCAGAGAAGGCCCTGGGGTTACAGTAGACCATAAACTGAATATGAGCCAACAGTGTGCTCTTGTTGCAAAAAAGGCCAAAAAAGGCATATTAAGTTATAGTAACAGGAGTGATATTTGAAAATCAAGGAAGTGATTCTTCCATTCTATTCAGAGTTGGTGAGGCTGCACCTGGAGTACTGTGTTCATTTTTTGGGCTGTACATTTAAGAAGGATGAGGACAGATGGGAGAGAGTTCAGTGCAGTGTGACAAAAATTATTAGAGGTTGAAGGTTTATGAGGAAAGCTTGAAAGAGCTAGCATTATTTAGTCTGCATAAGACAAGACTGAGTAGGGATTTGATAAGAGTTTTCATATACCTGAAAGGTGATTATAGAGAGGATGTAAATGGGTTTTTCTTTGTGGCCATAGGGGGCAGTATTAGGAGTAATGGCCTCAAGCTGCAGCAGAGGAAATTTAGGTTGGAGATTAAGAGGCATTTTCTCACTATGAAGGTGCTCAAGCATGGGACCAGGCTGCCTAGAGAAGTTGTGGCATCTCCATCCTTAGAAATGTTCAAGAACAGGTGGGATAGACTCTTGCATGGGATGATTCAGTCAGGGATGACCCTGCTTTAAGCAGGGGCCTGGAATAGATGATATTGAGAGGTTTCTTCCAGCCCTACTTTCTTATGATTCAGAGGAGTAAAATTACTAAGGTGTCAGAAAAATAAGGGTTTTTTTCTGGTGATTTCTTTGTTATTGAACCAACTATATAACTGGGAGAAATGTTAGACAAACTTTTGGGCACAAAGTGCCTTTCATCAGGCCAGGAAAGAGGACTACTTTCAGGTATGATTATTGGTTAAGTACACCCCATAATTTTTATGCAGTTTTGTTAACAGGTAGCAGCTATACTGGCTTCACCAGCCTCTCTTTCATTTCAGATAAAAGGGAAGGAGTCTTTGAAATCTATTTCTTTGCAGTACTCCCAGTTACTGCCTTGTCTCTGCATTGAGGTAAAGTATTCTGATGACTTTCAGCATACAATTGGCTTAGAACAATTACGCCAAAGGTGCAGAAGATGTCTGTGACTTGTATTCTAAGTAGGGGTGCACCAATAGAGATTTTTGGGGCCAATACTGATGGTCAATTTTTAACAAGCCATATTGGCCAGTACTGATCCGATTCTGATATGCAGCCCCACAGCGTGAAGAATGGAATCCGGCTAGTAAGTCTATTGTGGGGGAAGGGGCTGGGGAAGGGAAGGGAAGGGACATGGAAGGGGGCAGATTGAGTCCCCCATGGTGAGGAGGGAATGGGGCTGGATGGGGTGGGGCACAGGACAGAGCTGTGGCTCATCTGGGGGATGCACGGGGGTGGCTCCTGCTGCTGTGTGTACCCTGGGAGAGCCGGAGGTGGGGTATGCTGCCACTGTGGTGTATGGGGTGGGGCAGGTTGCCACTGTGGGTGGGGGCCAGGGCTGTGCTGGACTTTTCCCAGTGGGGGGGTTGGGCCAGGCTGTGCTTGGGGCAGGTGCTGGTGGCGCTTGTAGTGGGGGCTACGGTGAATTCTGGGGTGGCTGTAGTCCACCCAACCTTCCCCTCCTAGTGCCACTGCTGTGCATACCAAGTGCAGCCCAGCCTGGCACCCCACCAGGAAGAGCCTGGCACAGCCCTGACCCCAGCCCACACTGGCAGCCCTCCCTGCCCTGCTCATAGGTCCAGGGGCACACCCCCCACGCCCTCTCAGGGTGTGTGCAGCAGAGTGAGCAGGGAGCTGTGCCCCCTGGATGGAGTGTGCCCCACCCTACCCGGACTGGGCAGTGCCAGGCCCATCCCCATCCCCATCCCCATCCCCACTCCCTCCCTCACTGCGGGGGCCTAGATCTTCCACCTGCTCGCCTTTCCTCTCTCCTCACCTCTTTACCCACAACAAACTTAGCAACAAGACCCAGCTGCTCTCCACACTGTGGGGCTGTGCTCCCCACCGATTGTTGATACACTCAATTTTCCTCATATCGGTGTCAATGTAATATGGGACCAATGTATTGGTGCACCTCTAATTCTAAGCAATAAAGGAAACAAATGATAGGGAAGAGCTTCAGATTTAGCTGGATGAACAACTTCCATTAAAAAGAAAAAGCTGCAAACCTACCAAATAAAAAAAAGATTGATCAGCAAACAAAGTTATGTCTTAGACATCATGAAGTGTAGAGGTAAAGTGAGACTTGCCAAAAGTCAAGCTGAGTTAGACCTTGCAAAAGAAGTTAAAACAAATGATAAAAAGAAAAGGCCCTTCAGAACTATAAATAAAAGAAGAATGAAAGAAAAGTGAGCAAAGGATAGAATTTAAAGATAAACTCCCAAAAGTATGGCCTCAAAATTAAATTAGTTCTGTGCCTCACTTTTCAGTAAGGATAATGATGTTGAATATGGTAGTAAAAGCAGGAGGGTTGATGAGAATTATGGTATGGACATAGGAATGACTGTCCAAATTGGAACCAACTTCCTGAGAGCCTAATGTAATCAGAGCTGGGGGGAATGGTACATATCTATTTCAGAATATTTAAAGAACTGGCAGATAAAATTACTTGTCTAGTGGCAAGGATTTTACTAAATGTGTCTGGTCGGGGTCGGGGAGGGATGAGGCATGTATTGTACAACTGGAAAATGCCTAACCTTGAGATTAAGAAAGGGAAAAAAGAAGTAAGAAAACTATAGGTCTGTTAGTCTGATCTCAATAGTACATTAGGCTTTAGAACAGATTTTGAGGTAAGGGAAATGAAAAGTTTGAAGAAAACTGGGATAAAATCCCATTTGTGCCAGCCTACTATGTACCTGTGTTCCAGGTAAGGGGAATATAGTTGTTCTAGTATATAAGATGTAGATGTCTGGATATCTAGAAATAAGTGATTTGATGGCATTTGGGAAGTTAATATTGGAGTTGGAGAAGATGGGGCTTAGAACAAAATACAATGGGTTGTCATTACAGAGGAAGAATCGAGCTGGAGAAAAGTTACGAGAGGCGTTCCTGAAGGATTGTTCTTGGGAGTGATCTTATGTAGTTATTAGGTATTATCAATACAGGAGAAAAAGGAAGTATCACATAAGAGAGACTGGATAACTTGAGGACTATGGTTATAGAAATGGGATAAAATTTGCAACTATGAAGTGTGACGTTGGCAGCTGGGGCAATATAAGGGCATCTGGTGCCAGTGCACCACTGGCACTGCTATTGCTACAATACTGTTCCCCTGAACTCCATCCCATCCAGTTACCTGCTCCCTGCTTCTCAGAACCAAGCACAAGGGTTTTCTATCAACCAATCTGCAAGCTTGCTTCTCTATAACCTGTCTCCCTATAAGCAGGCCTACAGCTCTGCTTCTCTATTAGTTATTCGTCTGCACTGACTCAGCCACCTATTTCTGTTGCCTAGCCCAGCTCTCAGTAACAGAGGCTACTGATTCTCCCAATTCATCAGCAGCCTGCTCAGCTTTGCTGCAGCTATTATTTGACATCCTTCCTGGAGCCCAACCCTTGTAACCTATTTTTTTTTATCAGTTGCTCAAGGTAGTGCTGCAGCTCCTCTGCAGCGTTGCTCTTTATTCAAGTAACAGGGGTTAGGGGCCCCACTTACAGGGGGTAAGCATTACTAAAGGACAAGATCTAATTAGTATTAAGAACAATGTTAGCACAATAAAAAATGAGTACAGATGGTTGTGAATAAATTTAGACTGGAATTCAGATGGGGGTTTCAGTGAGCATGCTTATGGAACAGCCAATAGAAGTATTGGGGGAAAACAACCAGTTGTTAAATTGTGCTTTAAAAATTTGTAAAAGGGATTATGATGCAGTGGTCTGCTGTAGCAGGGGACCAGATTTAGTGACCTCCTAATTCCCTTAAGTCTTACGTCCTATGCTGTCATATCCCAGCCTGGGATGTAGGACGACATAACAACAACACTAGTTCTGTGGGTGTCTTTACAGTAAATTCTATAATATGAGTGGCCAAAATCTGAGGAGGGTTGAGTTAATCTGTGGGAACTGGGAATGCTCCTGTTGGTGTTCAGTTTGAAGATTCTGAACCTGCTGCCTAAATAATGAAGCCATTGCTCTACTTAATGGCATCATCTCCAATGGAAAATGGACTGGTATTCAATATTTTAAAATCAATATTACACATTAGAAAAAATATTGTGTCATTCCAGGAATTTATGGATTGATACTATTGTATTGAAATACAAATGATACTATCCAGTACACTCAATGAAAATCAAACACACAGTGATACATTGTATAAAGGAAAATATCCAAAAAAATCAACAGTTGTTTTTCACGTGGGCGCTGTGTGCTTTGTCTTTGGATCTTCCAGCTGAGAAATTTGGAAAATAGCTGATGTGTGGATGCCAATGACCTATCTAATGGTATCTCTTTGGGTTGTAGGGTTGGAAAGCAGTTCCAGATGCAAGGAGGATACAACTTTGCCCTTTTAAAAACGGCAAGTAGAATGGTTATGAGCCAGTTCTTGAAAAAATATTATCATCATATCTTATTTGAAATGTATTTATTTCTGGAGGTTGTAATGCAGAAAATCTTTTTAAAAAGTTGCAATTAATTAACTTAATTAGAGCATTACTAACATAAATACTTTTAATAAAATAATTCCTTACAGGCACTGTGTTTGCACCAGTACCAATGCAGAGTAACTTTGTTGACATCAAATAATTTTTTCTATGCGACTAACGTTTTTTCTTAATTCTAATACAAGAAAGCCAGAAGAAAGCAATCGTATAAAGCTTGTCTTTTGCAGTGATTATGAAGGAACGGCAGTTAAAGCCAGACTTGAAGGAGGGGCCTGACAGAAAAAGGAGAAGGAGGTTGTTGCAAATTTAAAGAATTCACAAAGAAAGAAAAGTACTTTTGTGTGCGGGCTGCTGACAGGAAGGAATAGAGATTAGAGCTGGAATAGAAGATGAAATAAAAATGAAAGTGAATGTGAACAGCCTGAATTTGGTGCAGTCATAAAAGGAAACCAGTAGAAACATCTGCAGACAGTGAGCTAACTTGAAAACCTGTTATTCATTGGGCAGTTATTCACACAAGTGATTCTATCAAAGTCATAATCTGGCCTGAGGTGGCAGATGAAAATGACATTTTGCACACTATGCAGATTTTCAGTGTCTGGTCTGATGAGAGGCATATCAAATAGATAGGAAGTAGCAAACCCTGCAGGGTTTTTTTATTGTATTTAGTCTAGGGTTGACCACACATCCTGGCCTGGCTGGACAGTTCTGGATTTCATAGGCCATCCTGGTGTCCCAGGTGGTTGGCTAAAACTGAAGCAAAAGTCCCAGATTGGTGGTGCTACCTGGCCTGCACATGCCCAGCTCAGCTCCTCCACAGCAATGGCTGTGGCTGAGCACCACTCCTCCTGCCTAGGGTTGGGATCAGCTGGGGCTGGGTGATGCTGGCTGGGGGAGGGGGCTGGGGCCAGAGCTAGGGCTTGGCACCCACAGAGCGAGCTGGGATGGTCACCCACCAGCAGCATCCTCAGTCCTGCTTCTGTGGCTGCTGCTGAGGCCTAGGTTGTGCACGGTGGCCCAGGGTGGCTGCTGGTGAAGAGTGGGCTGGTAGAGCCTGGGGACACCCCACAGGGGCTGCTCCCAGCCATGTCCAGCCTCTGTGCATGGGGATGGAGCTTGGCTATGGGTCTCCATGCTGTCCTGCCCCTCCCCATTCCACCATCAGGGTTCCTGGGAGCTGCAGGGTCACGGGTGTATGTGTGCGTGTCTGTGCTTATGTCTGTGGCTGTGTGTGTGGCTCCTGCCCTCCCTGGGTGCTGAGGAGCCCCTGCCAGCTCTGCCTGTGATCAGCCACCCCCCACGGCCCAGAGCTGTGTCTGTGTGGAGCGACCCTGAGAGCAGGCCAGTTGGTGTCCCCAAGCCTGCAGGCACTGGCCATTTCTGTCCCATGTAACACATCCCAGGGCAGCCCTGGCCCTGCCAGTCTCAGTTTGTGCACAACCCACTCCTTCATAGGGGAGATCCCGTGGCCCATGGGTAACCTGCCGCAGCTCAGGGCCAGGATGGGCCACTAGGGCCAGATCCTGGGTGGGTGCCCTGAGGGCAATCATGTCAAAGCAGAGCTACTAGCCAGCTTCCCTGACAGAGCCTCAAGCAGCAGCTGTAGGTGGCAGGCACATACTCCTGCAAGTGGGACTGCAAGCATCTGGGATGGCTGAGAAATGAAGGGACCAAGGTGTCCTGAAGGGAATGACCCGGGCTTGGTCCCCCCAGGGCTCCACCCAGCTGCCCACACTACCACTCGCCCCTGACCCTGCTCTGCTGCTGTCTAGCAGCTCACATGCCTCTGAGACATTATCCACCTTTGGGTGAGTGCCCTGTATTCTGCTCCAGTGCTGCAGGCGGAGGCCAGGTCTCTGTGGGTTGTTGCAGTGCATGGTTGCTTTCTGGGAATAGCCCGGTAGCCCTGGGAGCTTCATTAGGGCTCAGCCTCCACCCACCTCACTCCCTGCAGTTCTAGCAGCTCCTTCCTGCAGGGACAGCTTATATAGTGCTTGGGATTCCTGCCTTTTCTTGTAGTGTCTGTGGGTGTGTGTGTTTGTGTGTGGAGGAGGGTGGTGGTGTGTCTGTGTTGCCTCCCATCCCAGATGTCCTTCAAAATAATATGGTCACTCTAATTCAACCCATGTCACTAAGCCATCCTTTCACCTCAGGCCTTGGCAAAAAGATTCAATAAGAGATTCTAGAATTTATTTTTTAAAGAACCATGCAGGCAATTAGAAATGGCAACCAATAACAGTTTATCCAAACACTATTAAACTGACATGTGTGCTCTCTTTGGAATTTCTTTCATGCTATAGCTGGGCTGATATATCTATATTAAAATAGAGGCAAGTGCCTTTCTAATTAGCCCTTTTGAGTTCTGATTTATTCTGTTTTGGCTTAAACTAGCATTTGTGACGTCACAATCACTTTTACAGCAGCTGAGTGTGACATGACTAAAGGAAAAGGCAAGGAGAATGCCCTTTATAAAACAGGTTCTATGTGAATACAGTTTTTAGAGTTTGATTTTTCCCCTGAGGCTGCAAATAACAGCTACAACCTATACCTTTGTATTAAGCCAGGCTGGAGAAGTGAATGCAGAATCTTTATTTTTTCTAAACACTAGTGTGTCACTTTTCCATCCCAGTCATCTCAGAACTCTTTAAACAGTAGCATGGGGCTGTGGAGTGAAAAGTATTGGTATATTAGCATTGGTAGGCTCCAGGGCTCGTTGAGGATTAAGCAAATTTGTTGTAAGCTTCAGATAGTTTTTCCAACTGACAGTCCCATAAACTTAACCTGAGATATGAGGTCAGACAATCCTTTCTGGCTCATATGTCATTGGTGTAATTTGCAGAGGTACAACTTAATGCAATTTTGTTGGTTATATAATTGGAATTTAACTAACAGTTGTGTAGAGAATAGAGGCTCTCCCTTATCTGTGTTAGATCCACAGGATTAACAGGTGTAAGAAAAAAAGGTTTTAGATACCTAGTTCGTGGCTGAAGTTAGTTGATGTCAGAAATTGCATGTGAATAGGAGCACATATGTGGAGCATAGAGGTACTGTCTTTTCACTGTCATCCTACTGAGTGGAATCACACTGTAAAGACACATTACAATTTCCCTGAAAAGTAATAAGTCAGTGGTGGAACTAGGAGTGGGTGAGTAGGGCACAAGTCCTGACTGCTGCTGACTTACTTAGGGTGCAAGAATGCAGGTACTGTCATTACCAGTCTGGCTGTCAGCCACACTACCAGTCTGTATGGGTGAAGTTGTACATTACATTTAAACCATACTAATTCTTTTGGAATGGTGTTAAAGGTAGAACATGCTGTTAACAATCACACATTAAAGGTTAATACTGTTTCTTGCCTGCACCACTCTGACTTGCCACTTTAGGGTTGTTGAGCAGGGATGTGGCTAGGAGACAGGACACCTAGGTTCTATCCCTGCACTGGTTGGGGGGGAGACACCTGGGAGCAATAAATCTTAGGATGTTGGAGGGCTGCAAATTGTTTATTTCATTTCTGTGGAGCAGACTGAAGTTACCGTACAACATGCTAGGTAGCACACCACAGAGTTAACCCTAGCCTGATGCAGCCTCTTCATTGTCGATGAATCCTTATGGTCGAGGATGATCACTTGCAGGGGTCAAGTAAAGTGGTGTAATTGAATCAGAACTCATGGTAGAGGTGATATCTTTTATTAGACCAACCAGATTTTTGCAAAAAAAATTAATTCTTTAATTGCAAGCTTTTGGGCACAAGCACTTCTTCAGGCATAGGAGAAGAGATAGTAAAGTTCTCCCAGATAGAAATGAAAGTTCACGGCTATTTTTAAATGTGGAATGCTATAAACATGAGATGCTGCAATGTTTTAATCCTTATTTTATCAGGTTCTCTGCCCTTCTTTATGTAGCATCATTAATAAAAACTGCGTGAAGTTACAGAAGATGTTGAATGAAGATGTTTGGCAGCCTTATTATTTCTTCTCTAAATATTACCTTTTATTAGACACTCAATTGTTGCATGGCATTGATTAAAAAAAAAGTATTGCTCTGTCAGTAGTTTCAGTCTTTTGACACATTTTCCATCCCAAATCAAAGACTCAAAATATCCAAAAAATTGCAAAATGGTGAGGTTGAAAAGATTCTGATCAGAAAACAAAGTGTTTTGTGGCAGGTCATTTCAACACTCAGCTGTGTGCATCACAAACCCCTTAGTGCCTTGTTGGTATTGTAGTTTGTTTCTCACTTCTATTCTCCCCTTTTGTGGGGCTCTTCAACACAATTGCACTTCCCTCCAGATGGATATTATTTGTGTTCACTTGTAAATGTTCAAGTAACTGAGTTTTACTTGCACATGATTTCCCAGCATGCAGTTCCATGTTGTTATCTGGTATTGGATGAATGTAAACTTTCAAGTTGAAGTGTATTTTAAGTTTGCACACTGGAAATTTTCCATCCTCATTTTATGAGGGAACAAAACCAATTTAAGACACCTAGACTGAGTAATTACCATTAAACAAAATAGCTCCAGTTTTCATCAATAGGTATTTAAAATTTACTCGGGACACAGTTTGCCATCTATACAGAACCAAAAATCCCAACATAAATGTTGAATAAATCTGAAATCATAGTCTGCTTTGGTATTCATGTAGTGGAGAAGATACTATTTATACAGAACAAGATATTTGTTGTGAATTGTTCATGAAGATCTGATTATTATTAGGATCCCTCTGCTTTTATTTACTAGTTTGAATGTATTTGATATAGTATAGATAAAAATACACATTATATCTGATTCTCTAGTACCAGGCCCTTTTGCATAAACACCCAGTTACAAAGTGGATGTAAAACATTGCCATCCCAATTGAACCCAGTTTGCGTGGAAGGAAATAACAACAAAAATAGGATAGGAGTTCAGCAATTAAGACTAAATGGATTCATATTTGAATAGTTTCTGGATTGTTGAGCTTCACTCCATTTACACTGCATAATAATTCTACTGTTTATACCTAGATACCAAGGCACTATGGGATAATATTATGTATAATTCAGCCACACAAACATTAGCCTGGGAACCAGCCTGTCCTGTGCAAGTCAGAGTTAGCCTATGCAGGCTAATGAAGTCTAATTACCAATGTAAGGATCTCCAAAACTCATCATATACAGTTCCAGAAAATGTGAGTAGTATGTAGTTATTTTAGGATTGTGAGATCAATGGCTCTAGCCTAAATCTAATGCTTAACATAAGTAGCTAGAATATGGAATAATGAATTGGCTATTCTTAGTATTACTACTCTTCCTGTGTTTTAATAACTGAAATGTTGTTTAAAAGGAAGATTTTCTCTATTTCTTGCCCAATTAATTAGTTTGACAAAATGTACTCAGTTCATAGGTTTGTTCTTTCTGTGGATCCTGGGTTTTAAAGCTTACTAATTTTGAACCTTCTCTCTTCAAGCACGTAAGATATTCTCGTGTGGACAGCCATCCAGGACTTTGCATGAAGGTAAATGGATTAATTTTCTTGTAGATTCCATTTATGTCCATTCTCCTTCCTTTTTGAGTATCAGCTACAAAAAATGAACTGCCAGCAAGCTTTAGGATGAATACTTTTTCTCATCTAATTGATAAAAAGGAAATAGAAAGGAAGGACATTCAAAATGTTTGTATACGAGGAGGCTGTGTTAGGGAAGGCAGTTAAAATGATAGAGCTAACATGGCATCATATTTGCCCTTTTGTCCTAATGGTCTTTAAAGTGGATGGCACAAAACTGCTCAGGATTGGGTTTTCATAATAAAGAAAATTCAAGAACCATATATAGCTATTCATTTACCATGCTTTTTTCTATTTAAGACTCACTACAGCCGCTAACACTGAATAAACATTCTGGGACTGATGTTTCCACTGTACCATGTACTCCTGGACACAACTGGTTTACAGCTTTGTGATTCTGCTCAGGTGGTATTCTGTACCAACTTTGTTCAGGTATAAGGTACCTGACAGTGGCAAGCCAAGCCTTCAGGGCGCAAGGATTATCTTACATTAGTTAAATTAGGGAGTAACTCCATGGAAAGCAGTTGAGATCCATGTAAAAACTTTATGACAGAGAGGATAATCAGTCCTAGTACTGCAAATGCTCAATTGTAAGTAAAAGACTTGTATGCATAGGGAATTACTCAGTAATAGCTATTCAGAACAGCTGATTAACTTCATATCTGGGCACTTACAGTTTTGAATAACAGTATCCACAGTTGATACATGTTTACATGGCACAATACAGTGCCCATGGCTGGTCTGAATGAACTAACTCAGGTACCACAAGCCATGTGGCCACACATAGTTTTCTCATTGCAATTTCCGATACCTGAGCTAGCTCTAAATGGGGTACCACTGCAGCTAGCATACCTATGGCAGGTTGAGTGGGGCATCTGCCCCAGATGTTGACTATGATGGGTGCCAGAACTTCCCCCCACCTCATTCCCCTGCTGGGACTCTTTGCTGTGGAAGGGGAAGCCCTTCACTACCAATGCCCAGTCATAGCAACTGGGCAGGGCAGAATCACACTAAGCATTGTATCGGAGGTTAGGGTGGGGGTGACTGGGACAAGTAGAATGGTGCTCCTTCCCCCAAGGAGCCTCTCCAAGAGCAGGCACACCCTTGCTCTTAATATGTGTGTATTGGTGAGAGGGGAGTGAATGGGGCATTAGGATCTGGGCAGCACCTGGACAAGTAAGTCTTCCTTTACCCTCACCCCTATTCCCCCTGTTCCTTCTACACTCTGGGCACTCAGTGAACTTGCAATGCCTTTGCAGCCCTTTGGTGGGCTGAGTAGATATAACTGTGGTATAATTAAGGTTGGCTATTGTACTTTAAACTCACCTTTTACATAATATGAAAATGTAAATATATTATAAATAAACATGCATAATGTTGTCTCGGGCGGCTGGAGCTGTCCAGAGGATCGCTAAGTTAATTGGACGTCAGGCAGCCGGCGATGGAGAGGCAAGACAGCTTATTGGTTTTTAAAAGATTATTTTACTTACGCCACATGGAATGGCAGCGCAGGCCTTGAGGTAGCTTGCTTGTGTTGTCATGGATAATTAAACGAGTTGCAAGTTAATGAGTTTTTGAATGAAAAGCAACCTGCAGGATAACGAGGGTACTTCGAGAGGACCCGGTGACAGGGAGATATTGGTGGGTGATCAGTCCACCAAGTTTCCTCAGTTGTGCTACAGAGTTCTCTGTGATTACTCTGTCATGTGCTTGGAGGTCTCCGACTTGGACAGAAGCTACATAAACTTTTATATGTTCGGAGTGGTCAATAATGGACTGCTAGGTAGGAATAACTAATGAAACATAACGTGACCAAATTTGGGGTAATGGCTCCATGCGATCTATTGTGACTTGGACACTCAACTGATTTGATTATGACAAATGGAACATATTAGGGTTCCATGATGGGAACACTGATGCATGTTAAATGCCTTGAAAATAGCAAGTGGTATTTGTGTTGCATTTTATTGGATCAAATCTTGCTGCCCTTATTCAGTCAAAATGTCCAATGAAGGTTAGCAGTTGGCTCTTGATTATTGTTATTTTATGCTATTAATCAATGGAAATGATTTAATACAGTGGGACTGTATAGATGTAGAAAATTAAGCCCAAAATGTAAATGTTTGCAGAATTGAGGTCTGAGTGTGTTTCAGAGCTTGGAGTAGTAGGGAAGTTGTGGATAGTTCCTTTGTTGCATTTTGTAATAGGGGGTTCCTATAGACATGCAGCAAGGCTGCTCTGATGTGCTGTGAATCCAGCATACCAGAGCAGGCTTGATTAATTGAGTCTGCTTGGAGAGTGGAAATTAACTCCATCCAGCATCATGTATATCAGTGTCCCTGCACTGAAAAATGGCAGCATGGTGCTTTAAACTAAAGCTTGTTTGATGAGCTTTAGTTCAAAATTCCCTGCAGCTATTTTTCAGCATGGGGACGCTGATACACAAGATGCCTGGGTGCTTTTAATTAGGATGGCTCATTAATTCAAGTGCTTCTCACCTCCTAGAGCATGTCTATAAATGTTGTTGGTGACTATCTAGTTGTCTCTGTAGCCACAAATTCAACTAGCAAAATTCTGTTTTTCTAACCAATTTCTTTACTTGCAGTTTACCACCAAGCAGGGCTCATGGATTAAATGCCCATTTGCTCATGGAAAATTCCCAGGTAAATACCTGATTTGTTTAAATTAAATCATAATTCCATTACATTTTTAATTAAATAAGTCCCATAACTACTCCCTTTCCAATAAGTAAAGCTTCCTTTTTAGCAAAATAATCATGTTCTTTTATCCTATGAATTGTATCAGTGTTGTTCAACAGTGCTCTATACCATTTGTAAACTTCCTAGTAAATTAAACATTGTCAAAATAAAATATAACCTGGTAAAATCAAGATAGTTATTGGTATGATAGTTGATAACATTTGAACTGATATACAGTTTTATTTTAAAAACATTATGGAATCTAGTGCCCTAGTGTTGTAAAACAATAACTTATTCTTATGTACATGAGTAGGTATAAAATTAACAGTTGTTCTCTTATTTTAGTATGGAAAGTGAGAATTGCTGGAGGAGAAGAACAGATACAGGTCTCTTTCACATCACAAACCAAGGCACAATTGTCAGTGTTGATGTGTGACCAGATGCAGCTGTCTTCCTGTGAATCTGTTGGGACACACTATTCAGTTTCTTTGGTTTGTAGATTTTATTTCTGAGCTGTTCCTGTTAATAAGGCAGACTTATCATATTTAAACTGATTTATTCATTGTGCCATCTATCTGCTGCCTGAACATTTACATTTGCAAAACCCATGCATATGCATATTTCTGTCTTACATTAATTTTGAGCTTATAACCATACTGAAGTGGAATGAGTCATGTCAGTGAAAAAAGACTTTGGAATGCTTAACAACCTTAATGCTTGTTAGCACTGTTTTGGGGATCTAAAATATATACAGCTATGTATTTCCTCAATGGATCATTAATGTAGTTAAGTCCACGATTACAACTGCCTGTATCAGGTTCATGCTGCTTCAGGGGCACACAGTGGGTCATCTTCCTTTGAGGTTTTTGGTAAAGATGATATCTGCGCTCTCTACTCAGTTAGGTGCATATATATTAGGATACAGATTTGAAGTGCATGACTACATACTGCACAATTTTTTCTTCAGGACACTTGCCTTATTTAGAGCATTGCATGGATGCATAAGTGGGCAGAATTAAAGTGGGGCAGGCAACGGTAAATCAGATATTTCCTAATATTCATACACTTGCAACCTTAGTTGTGTTCTCTGAACATATTATTTTTTGTTTCTGATTTATCTTTCTGTTTATTTGAGCTCAGTAGCATTGTCACTAAGGGAATACAAAAGCCTTAGGTGTATAAAGTGGAAGAATTACTGTGTGCTGGATGCCACTTGACTTCAATGGGTTTTTGTCTGAAGAACTACATAATCCAGACTCGTTAGTCTTCAGGGTGTTTAGATGACTGAATAGAAGGAATAATTAAGTAATATCAGGTCATGGACAGATAGTGCAAAATGTTTAGAAATGTCCATTATCTTTATTACTCCTAAGGTACAGGACTGTTATGTTCTTTTTAGCTTGGATATGATGGTAGCCCACATATATTACAAGATTATGAAAGATTATGGAATAAATTGGAAGATTATGCAGTTTCCACTAGAGTTTCAAGATGACTTAACCCCGAGCCATTGTTTCCCTAAACAATTGTTCATAGTTTAAATAATAACATCTGTGCAGCAATACAGCGGTTAAGGTCACATTCATTTAATTTATTTCTGACTTCAACAGGAGTTTTGTTTAATTGAGGACGGAATTTGTAGTTGTGTCTGATTAAGCACAGGCCTGATTAATGTACTTTTTTGAATGAAAGCCATAAACCACCAAATTTTAAATGGCAGAACAATCTTTTAGGACAGCTTTGCCCTCTGGGTAATCCTGTTCCTGGAGCACAGCCTCAATAGCTGGCTCTGTGATGAGGAGGTCTGCAAGAGCTGCAGCGTGGGGGACATTCCCTTCCAGTGCACCTAAAATGTGGTTGTGGAAGTGGAGTCATTGTGTGCTGCTGCTGTAGCCTTCCATCTGTAATGCCTGCGCTCTTTTCTCCCTTGTCTGGCATCTGGCCCTTCTGGACTATGGGGAAAATGGAAGAAGAATCATTCACAATATTCTCTCTTGATCCACTGTTAAATTCACCTTGAGCATCAAGGCACGCTGCTTAGTTACACAATGTGCTGGGATAAGAGCCCTCTTCACAGGTTTCCCAAATCTCCTTCCGTTCCCTCTCCTGGCCCCCCACCTTGAATAGTGGGGCTGTTACAGTAGCATTGTGCACATGTCCTCCCCTGCTTGAACGAAAGACTAGGCCACGTGTATTAAAGCAGTAAATTACATAATATTAGTGACAAAGGCAAAAACCTGGGAAGAGTCAATGCATTTTCATTGTGTCCCAGTTATGGAATTAACAGCTTTCCATTTTGTTCCTGCCAGGGTGGCTCGGATTCCACATCTATCACTATTCCAGGTGAAATATGTAGCTCAAAGGTTTGCATTCAGGTAGGTTGTTTGATTTTGACTCATACTTAGCACTAAACAAACAAGTTGGCGGGGAAATAAAAAACAGCAGGCAGTGCTTTGGCTGCCACTTCTGAGCCAGATCTGACCTGGGCACAGTTGCAGCTTAATTCAAATGAATAATGCAAAGAGCATTGCTTTATAGTGTGAATAACCTGCCTCTACCTCCTGCTGAGCTGGCATGAATTATTTAAAACAAAGGCCATTCTCCTTTATCTCTTGGATTTGTAGATGGCAAACTGAGGTATTAAGGGCAAACTACTATTAAATTAATCAATACCTGCATATGATTTTTCCTAGTTACAGGATTCGTCACAAGGACTCTATGAATAACAGATAACTGTACCCAAAACTAGGAGCATAGCAGAATATATTAGAAAAAATAGGCATAAACATGCCATATAAACAAGGGGCATGCTGCACAGTAAGTATGCAGTTGCAGGTTAAATTTGTAATTCTTGCAAACAGAACTGGGAAGTATTTTCTGGTATTTTTTGTGAATTATTTGTGCAGCTGAATTTTACTAACACAAATCGAAATTGAATATGAGGCTCCAAGGTTTGATTTTGCTCAGGAAGCGAGTGTTCCAGGCAAGAGGTAGCACCTAGCGGGTGAGACCTGGAGTGCTCTCGGTCTTCAGCAGCCATCCTGAAAGGCTTTTGTTAATTTTTCCTTCTTCTCTGAGGCAGAGAATGACAGCAAGAAAATGAAGTTAATTAAAGTCTTTTTGGCAAGAAGCATCATTTTGATTCTCCCAATAGAAAACAGAATTAAAAAAAAACTGGAAAAACTGTGCAAAAGTCAACTTCTGTCAAGAAATCATTCTAAAATATCCTGACCAGCTCTATCCTTTATAAATCCCAAACTAATTATCACTGACACAGATATAAGCCAGACCAGAATTCTCCATATGACTTTATTTTAAACCAGGCTTAAACCAGGGTATAATATATATATATATATATATATATATATATATATATACACACACACACACACACACACATACAGAAAATCCAGTAAATTAACCAACTGGTGTTTATTTTGTTAATATAAGCAGTCATTTACAATATTGTCAAAACAGAAATAACCTTTCTTCCTTTCCTTTTACAAGGCCTGGAGGACGGACGTAGATTATTCTGTTCCACTACAAATCTGTGATATCCAGTGTGGTATGTACTATTAATGTTCATCTACTTGGATTTTAAGAAGGCCTTCAATACAGTATCTCATCCTATTCTCATAAATAAACTGAGGGGCTGTGATTTGATCATTACATGGTCAGGTGGGTGGCAAATTGGCTAATGGGATGCACCCAGAGAGTGATGGTGGATGGGTTGGTAATGACCTGGAAAGATGTGAGCAATGAAATCTCACAAGGCTTGCTTCTTGGACCTGTGCTGTTCAGTGTCTTCATCAGTGACTTGGATGAGGCTGTGGAAAGCCCTCTGTCCAAATTTGCAGATGATACCAAATTATGGGATAAAGTTAACACAGTAGAGGGTAGGGAATGAATCCAGGAGGATCTGGACAGGTTGGAAAAGTGGGCAGAACAGAATAGGATGCAATTCAACAAAGACAAGAGCAAAGTGCTGCACCTTAGAAAGAAGGAATCGCCAGCACACTTACAGGCTGGGGGAGGACCTTCTCAGCAGGACAGCAGTGGAAAGGACCTTGGAGTTATTGTTGGCTCCAAGATGAACATGAGTTGTCAGTGTGATGAAGTGATCAGTAAAGCTAACTGCACTTTATTATGCATTAGCAGGTGCATGACTAACAGGTTGAGGGAGGTGATACTTTCCCTGTATGTGGCATTGCATTGGTCAGGCCGCAGGTGGGTATAGCATCCAGTTTTGGGTGCTGCACTTCAAGCGGGATGTGGACAACCTTGAGAGGGTTCAGAGGAGAGCCACTCGTCTAGTTAGGGGCCAGCAGACAAAGCCCTACAAGGAGAGATTGAGGGCCCTGGATCTCTTTAGGCTCTGCAGGAGAAGGCTGAGAGATGATCTTGTGACTGCCTATAAATTTACTGAGGGAGGTTAGGTGGGAGCAGAAGTCTGAGTTGGTCTACTGAGGTCACTTCCACCCCGAACATCTATGAATCTATGAATGTCAAAATGAAGAACTGAAATAGTGGAGAGGAATTTGCCAACAAAATCAGAAGCCTCTGTTTCAGAGATTGACAGTCTGCAGGGCCTTTTACTACTGCTCCTGCTGTCAGGACTGCTCATGCATTCTGCATTAGGCAGTCATTGATTACAAACCAGAATTAATTCTGTCAGCAGGGGCCACAGGGCAGATTTCCTGCTTCCAGAGGAGTATCCTCATTAGGTTAGAGTTATAATTTCTTATTCTCCTTGTGGCTTCATGAGTGTTATATCTTAGCTTTCCAGGGGCCCAAGTATTCAGGATTCTCTCATGAGAAGTGGGACATGAAGTTAGCGTTCCATCAGGTCAAGACATTGCCTCATGTTCAGGACTTTGTGGGGACCAAGAGTGAGTGGGTAGAATGTGCTTCATAGCAGGATTGTAAGACGTGGCAGGGAGGTGGACCAGCCCTAAATGGAGAGCTCTGCTTAGACTCTGTCCACCCATATTTATTTATTTGCAAAGGGAGTCCAGCCACAAGAAAAGAGTTATTGATGGCTTAACACATAGACTGCTTATATGAACTGGTTAAAGCAGATGGAGAAACATAAAACCTTTTAGAAATACAACTTTAGCTGCACAATTCCTAGAGAATGTACATAGAGAAAATCTATCCCTTTGTTTTTTAACGTGAGAACTACTATGAAGGGACTTCCAATTAAATGAAAAGGTGAAAAATTCAAAACTCATGAAAGGACTTTTTTTCATGTGTGTGATTAAACTATGGTATTCATTGCCGCTGAAGATTCTGAGGCAAGGTATTCAAGGAATAAGAACTGAAGAACTGGAAATGTATACACATATCAAAAACATCCCAAAATTATAAAAAAACAGTTTATGGAGGGATCTCAACCTCATGCTTCAGGGTTTAAACTAATGCCTACATTTCTGAGATCCTATATTGTGAGCATATTATCCCGTATATGCCTGCTAAAGAGTTCTTACCTCTCCTTCTGGTGGTTGTCAGTGTCTGAGATGGGGGAATTTTATTAGAGGGAGCATATTTTAACACAGTATGGTCATTTCTGTTCTTAATTATTGTTTGAAGATATCACAAATTCATTTTTGGGTTGACAGGAAAATGGTACAGTTCTAATGGACAGAGTTATGGTGAGGACTTTTTTTTTGCTTAAATATGCATTTTCGGTAACAACAAATATGTTTTTTCCCCCCAGCATTATCTTCACGGAATCGAGATGAAGATGAAAACTCCTTAAAGGTTATATCTCTGACAGCAATAATTCTATTACTTGCAACTATTCTGACTGTTCTTGGACATAAATTTTTGACAGGTACAAATCCACATAGGAACAAGAGACTATTAATTAGAAACCAGGCCTCATGTTTCTGAGATTTTGGTTTGTACAATATTTAAAAAACAAATTAGGAATAATCATATATTGTGAAAATCTTTTATTGGCTCTGGAAGAAACTCTGTCCTATTTATCTCCCCTCAGACTCATTGGTTACTAATTCCAAAGAGCCACTCATTCCTCTGGATAGAATTGTAGGAAGATGCACAAGGTTTTCAGCGCAGCCCAAGGGCTGCTAAATCTGGGTTCTGAGGGAACAAGGGAGAGGAATCATATGGCAAAATTCATGGCCTCTGGCTGACAATGTTCTCCTGCTAGCTCCTTTCTTCTTAAACCAAAGCACTGTTAATTGGAACATCTGAGATGATCAGGGCTGCCATGGTAGCACAAGGTGAAAGGCAAATTCTCATATACTTTTTATTTACACATTTTGGTACTGCTTTGTACTGAAAGGAATGAAAGAGGGCTACGTGTTTGAAAAGTACAAATAAAACTGTACAAAATATGTAGAGTAAGAACATGAATGCAGGTATCAGACTCTGCCCTTCAGCATTTTCATTTCAAGATAAAAATTAAGTGAAACAAGACTTTCTCTGTATTTCACCTAAATAATTTCACTAAATGGGGGAAATAGCTGTAATAGTCAGAATATGCACTGCTGGAGTTTTTGAAGAGGTGCAAACCATAAAATACTTTACTGTACTCAAGGGAGACACTTTATTCTTCCCTCATTATTGGTGCTTCTGTTATTCCTAGATTACAGATATGGTACTATGTTTCAAAGACAATTTATATTATTGATATGAATTTCTCACCTTGCCTGAATCTAAATACTGTGAATACAGTATTTGTTCAAGATTTTTCATAGTTTATTCTGGCTTGGGTTACTTGGGATTAAGAAAATAGTTCTTTTTATATAACTATATGGCCAATTTATCTTATATACCTTTATAAAATATACTTGTCATATACAACTGTGAAAGTGTTATGCTGCATCAGTCCTCTCCAAACAGTACTAAAGTTACTTTCAATGTACTTTACTGTCTGACACTCCAGGATCAAATGATTGCAAACCTGCATATACAAAGGGCATTTAGATAGTATTCAAGATGGTTCCCCTCTTTTCCAAGGCAAATAATGTTTTAAGACAGATGGCTAATTACATTTTCCTATTGGTAACATGAGTTTGGAATCATCATTATATTTTCTGATATTATTTAAATTGTTAAAAAGTATCAGTCCTGAATAAATGAAGTATCCCATTCAGTTACTGTGAACATAAATATATAAAAATGGTATCCTGTATTTATGATTTCTTTCTTAGTTTTTCATCGAAGGACACATGAAGGCAGAAGTCCAGCACATCTCATGAGCTGCAGGTACTTGACAATCCTTTTCAATGCATAGCATGTGATTCTTTTTAAAGGGTGTTTGTGAAAGCTATATCAGTAGCTATCTTTACTATTAGTCCTGAAGATGTTTCAGTGGCCATCTGTCTACAGAGCAGAGGTAATGGCTGTGCAGGCTTTGTAACATTTCTTTTGGTAGGTGCATAAAAAGCTAGTGTTGTAGATCTCACTACACTCAGAAACAAGACCTGGCTGTTATTGTCATTAAAGAAGCACTATTCCCTGTTGCAACCACTTATTCCTCCCCCATTGCCTGCACCTCAGTACAACAAGATGGTGTTAAAACTAGCTGGAACCTGCTGCTGGAGAAAGGATAGGACAACACAAAAGAAAAGAGTGAGAGAAAGTGAACTCCTTTGCAGGGAGCTTGAAGGGAAATTATGGAGCAGCCCCTCGGGCCCCTGTACTGCCAGAGGGAAGCAGAGAGCAGGCACTTCAAGGTTGGAAGAATAAGCCCATCTTACTTAAGAACATCTTCTCGCTGTGCTTTAACTTGAAAAGATGTCCCTTGAGTTGAGAGGGTACAGCCTTCTTCACATTGAGCCAAGTATAAAGATTTAATTTTTTAGGTCTTTTTTTCTGTTTGTTTTGGTTTTCATTTGGACGCTTATAAATTACTTGGACTGTAGGAGTAAAACAAAGTCCTGAAGTTACTGATGAATGATTGGGAATGTTTCAGGACCTAATGATAGATTTTTGCAACAGATTGCTTCAAATGAAAAAAAAAAGGACAATCTTTTCTCTCTTTCTTTAGTTCATCCACTGGAATGAATACCCAACCCTGGCACTGATGTTGGAGTTGAGTGAATCAAGCAGAACTCTTTCAAGATCCTTAGCAGCCTTTTCAATAGCACCTTAATGGTACCTTATAATTGGAAATCTTTGCTCAAATATGTCATCGTCTGTCATGCAAAGAATTCCCATCACCTTCAATGGAATTATTTCATAAGTGAAAGGCTTTGCACGTACAGCCAACAATATGTTTTTTCTTTCTTTTTTTTTTTTTTTTAACAACTTCAAATGAAGGAGTATTATGCATTCTCTCTCTTCCAGGGTGTCAAAAATAGCAAGATCTGTTGTGGGTAGGAAATCAAGTTCACATTTTCCTGTTAAATGAATTGTTTCTTTAATACGCCAGAGGTGGGCAGCTTTGGTACCTCAAATGCATTAGTATGGGTATTTTAAGATTTGCACATTTCTGATCCTCCCATTCGAGCTATAAGCTCAAATTGCTGGGAAATATGGACTGGAGGGGATTTAATTTAAACATTGTAAAATATAATTTATCTCTACAGAACTGTGCCTTTCTTTATTTTCTGAAACCTTTCTGATGTCCTTCTGATGTCTTTATTTGGGAAAATCCTGCCCTGGACAGGCTGATCTTCCTGAATTTCATGAATCCCAAGTTTCTTTGATAACCAGATTCAGTATTTTGTGTTGTATTCCTTGGACTTAGATGTATCTTTCCTGGTTTCTTTTTCCCACTTTGTCAGAAAATAAATTTAGCAGCTTTGTTAAATAATTTGAAAGTTAAAGCAACAATGCACACTTTCTTTCTGGGCTGTTGGATTCTGCTCCCATTACAGTCAATGGGAAAATCCCAACCAGAGGAGGATCAGGTCTTTATTTTTTCAGGTATTTAAAACTCTTACATGGAAATATAGTCCTAAAGGAAAGTATTTTGTCAGTGAATTTAAGTGAACTGTTTTTGCTTTGTATAATGTTAATATTTATACTTAACAGTTAAGAATACAACCACATGCTACAAAACTATCAGTGTCTGTCTCTTATTTCATGTGATGCCCCCATCAAACATTCTTAAATCCTGTTGCGTAACAGGGAAGTAAAAATAACTAAGAAATGAATAATGGTGATGCCTGAAACCATGTGGGATTGGTTATGTGGGGTTGGGAGCAGGAGAGGGACTGAATAGAACAAGTTGATCAATAAAAACATTTTCCATTGGTCTACATTTTTTGTTTAAGCTTTTCAAATGTTAGGGTTTTCTTTTTTTCTATTTTTTTTTTTAAAGAAAATAGTTGGTAAATTGAAAACATGCCTGTGAAGCTGAAACATGTTTTCAGAGGCCCAAGGAAATTAAAATAACACTGTTCTTATAGTTTAATATTTGGTAGGGTCAGAAGGGATCTGAGCAGATCATCAAGTCTGACCCCCTGCCATGGCAGGAAAGAGTACTGGGGTCAAACGACCCTGGCAAGGTGTTCATCCAGCCTCCTCTTAAAGACCCCCAGGGTGCAGGGTAGGAGCCAGCACCACTTCGCTTGGAAGTTGGTTCCAGATCCTAGCTGCCCTGACTGTGAAGTAGCACCTCCTGATGTCTAGTCTGACTCTATCCTCTGCTAGCTTGTGACCGTTATTTCTTGTCACTCCTGGTAGCGCTCGGGGGAACAGGGACTCCCCCAATGCCTGCTGGTCCCCCCTAACTAGTTTGTAAACAGTCACTGGATCCCCCCTCAGACTTCTCTTGTGGAGGTTGAACAGGTTCAGGTCCCTTAGCCTCTCCTCATAGGGCCTGCCCTGCTGCCCCCTGATCATGCGAGTGGACCTCCTCTGGCCTCTCTCCATGTTGTCCTCATCCCTCCTGGAGTGCGGCGCCCAGAACTGGACACAGTACTCCAACTGCAGCCTGACCAGTGTTGCATAGAGAGGGAGGATCACCTCCATGGACCTGCTTGAGATGCATCTGTGGATGGATGACAAGGTGCGGTTGGCCTTCCTGACCGTGTCCCCACACTGTTGGCCCATGTTCATTTTGGCATCAATAATGACTCCAGGATCCTTCTCTGCCTCTGCACTGATGAGAAGGGAGTTCCCCAGCCTGTAGATATGCTGCTGGTTTGTCCTCCCCAGGTGCAGCACCTTGCACTTGTCAGTGTTGAAACCCATCCTGTTCTCATCCGCCCACCACTGTAACCTGTCTAGGTCTGATTGCAGCCTATTCCTCCCTTCTAGCATGCCCATTTCTCCCCACATCTTAGTGTTATCTGCAAATTGGAACAGGGTGTTTTTTACCCCCTTGTCCAAGTCGCTGATGAAGATGTTGAACAGTGCAGCCCCGAGGACCGAGCCCTGGGGGATCTCACTGCCCACATCCCTCCAGGTTGAAAATGACCCATCCACCACCACTGTCTGAGTGCGGCCCTCCAGCCAACTAGTGACCCGTTTGACTATGTAGGTGTCGATGTCACAGGCCCCTACTTTTTTAATGAGAATGGGGTGATAGATAGTGTCCAAGGCCTTCCTAAAGTCCAGAAAGACTACATCCTCTCCTACCCCTGCAGCTAAGGATCTTCTGACCTGGTCATAGAAGGCCACCAGGTTTGTGTGACAGGACCAACCTCTAACGAACCCATGTTGGTTGCCCCTAAGCATAATATCTCCTGCTGGCCCCTTGTGGACATGTGCCAGGATAATTCTCTCAAAAAGCTTACCCAGAACCGAGATAAGACTGACTGGCCTATAGTTTCCTTTGTTGTTAAAACCTGTATACCTTCGTAGAATTTTCTGAGAGAGAAAGGGAAAGCTCAGCCCTTTGCAGCCGTAGAGCCTGAGAAGGAGGGCTGTGCAGACAGCCTTTTAGAGCCCCTCAGGTATTTGAAATAGTAGTGCTTCGCACTGTCAGACAGGTCATTCAGAGGAGCTCCTGAGGTCATTTAGTTCAGCATTTCTCAACCTGTGAGTTGTGAGCCAACAGTGGGTTGCAAAAATATATGAAAAGATCATGAACAAACTTTAAAAACTGATTCTCTTTGAAAGGAGAAAAATGTGGGAAATGCAGGTTTCCCCTTGCAGCTGGCAGAGTTCCAGCATGCAAAGGGCAGCTTGGAGGGAGTGGGAAGAGGATGATCAGCCAGGGGGTGCCACATGCATGTGGCAGCTGAGCAGTGTGGAAAGTAACTTCTGCAGCTCCATGCAGGTAAGTCTGAGGGTGGTGGTGGTGGTGATGGGGTGCATAGATAACGCATTGCATGAATGGTGGGGGGGCATAGGAGACATGTTGGGATGGTGGGGGTGGGGCACATGCCCCCTGTCCCAGATTTGTGCACTTACAGCAGGCACAGGGCTACAGCCTAGTAGAGGCAGAAGCCACCTCTGTGACCTAGAAGGCAGGAACCAGGTACGGGAGGGCAGAGCACGGCAGTGAGACTCATTGCTGCTGTCATCAGAGCTCCTATGCCAGCTGTGCTGCCAGCAGTGTGAGGAATAATGGACTCATATTGCCAGCCACTTGTATGCTGGGCTGTGGCTCTACGCTGCTGCCAAGCCCTGGTTACTGCTGCCACTTTCCTCAGGCCAAGACTGTATCCTGGAAGATAGGTGGCATGGCAGGCAGTGGAGGCATCCTGAGAGGAGTGGCAGCAGTGGCTGGGCCATGGAAGTGGGGTAGAGCTGCAGCCCAGCATCCAAGTGGCTGGTGGCAGGAGGAGATGAGGGCAGCATGGCTCCCAACTTCCATCCATTACCCCTCATGCAGCTGGTGTGCAATCTTGGCAATGGCAGCAATGAGCCTTGCTGTCTGGGGCAGGGGGCAGCAGGTTGGGAGTGAGGGGCACCAGCAGGTCCAAGGGCTGTTTTCTACTTAAACTATTTTCTGGGTTGGGACTTGCCATGGCTGTTTACAAATGGATCCTGGTACAAAAAAGGTTGAGAAATATTGATCTAGTCCAGTATGAAGGAAGGATCATTCATGTCTCAACCGTTCCAGCCAAATGTTTGTCTAATCTGCCCTTTAAACCTTCCAGTGAGAGATCTCACAAAGTCTATAGGTTCCAGGGCTGAAACACCCTCAGACTTAGAAAGTGCCTTGTAACGAAGGCAGGCTATTAAGGTTGCACAGTATAGACGCTCTATACATCTTAATTATATTGGTGCAAATCCTGCCTTCCATGATCAACCTTTCCAATGATGTCCTTCACCCTTGGTATGTGTGAGCAGCCTGTATCTGTTGTTTGGCATGTGCCTAGGGCCTGCAGAGCACCACTCTCTGGCTCTTAGTCCTTTGCATGCCTATTGTTGTGTTCCCATGTTGCTCTCATATGGTGTGTCCAGACAAGCGTGCACGTGCGTCTTGCCCCACCTCAAACCCCTTTGAGGTGGGGCAACAGGCATGTGTGGGAACAAAAAAATGTTCCCTGCACTTCAAGTTTGCAGCGTGGGGAGAAAATTAGACCCCTGGATATCCAGGGGCCTAAAATAATCAAAGTTTAATTGAGGAAACCAGAGGCTGGGTCCTCCATGGATGCACTCAGGGTTTTTTTTTGGGCGGCTGGTGCTGGTTTTAAAACAAACTGTGGGCATGGTTTTTTTTTTCACACCATGGGCTGTGGTGTTATTGTTTTTTGTGTGTGGGGGGGGGGGGGGGGGTGGTGGGGGGGGGGGACTTGGGGGGGGGACCCCCCAACAGCCCCACCCACTCCCTCAGCCCCCCAACCCCTCAACCCCTACCACAGCTGGCCCTTCCACCAGGGCCGGCCCTTCCCCCTACCAGCCCCGCCAAAGCTCCCGACCCCTGCCGCGGTCAGTTCTTCTGCCTGCCAGTCCCCCTGAGACCTCCGACCCCTGCCGCAGCTGCCCCTTCCCCCCAGCAGCCCTCAAGGCCTCTGACCCCTACCCTGGCTGACCCAATCCCCCCAAGCCACCAGGATCCCTGACTCCCACACTCCATACCTTAAAAAAAAGCAAGAAAAAACCCCCGGCACTTACCGGCAGCTGGAGCTGCTGTCTGGCTGACAGGGGCCCTGCCCACGCACTGCGGGGCAGGCTGGCAGCCCCAGCAGCCCCAACCTGGGCCCTCCTACCCCCCCCCCCTGTCCTGTGCTGCCTGGGGAATTTTGCCAGGAGCCCTCCCTCCCTGCTTCTAAGGTAAGCAGAGACTTTTCCAATTTTTTTCTGTTCTTTTTCTGAGTTTTTTTTTAAGTGACAATGCCTGCGGTTGTGGGGCTGGCCATGGGGATCTGGGGGTGCAAGCTGGGGGGTGGGGCTGGGTGGGGCAGCCATTTGGGGGTCTGGGGAAGCAGAGGGTGGGGCTGGGTGGGGCAGCCATTGTGGGGGCTGCAGCAGCTGGTGGGGGATGGGACCAGGCAGGGCAGCAATCGGGGGGCTGGGGTGGAGCATGTGGGGCTTGCAGGGGGGTGGTAGCCCCTGTGGGGGCCATTTGGCCCCTGTTGGGGGGCTGTATCCCTTGTGTGGGAGCTGAATCCCCTGTTGAGGGGCTGAACCCCTTGTCTGGAAGCTGAACCCCTTGTGTGGGAGCCTAACTGCCTGTTGCACTTGCAGCAGCTCAAATAGAAGTGGTGCAAATTTGAGTCAGGGCTTTTTGCTTCAGCGCACGTGCTCAGACATGCACTTTGGTGTGGAGCAAATTGTGCCACTTGGGCCAAAATAACTCTGTCTGGCTCCTCCCGGATCTGCAGCCAGGGGGAGCTAGAGCCTGGGGCCAGCACCTGTGCTGTCCCCAGCAGTATAAAAAGCTGCCCTCTCCTGGCCTCAGCAGTATAAAAAGCCACCCTGGCAAGTAGCTCAGGGCTACTCACTCTCAGGAGCTTCTGGGGCCTGGCCAATTGGTACCTGGGGACAC
>JAGPOW010001296.1:106777200-106806123 GCA_030014935.1 Caiman crocodilus
TGTGGCACTTCTGCCATGTGTGTCTCCTGTCTGCCCATCTGGGCAGCTATTTCCTGGAAGATGTTCCTGGTGTGGTGGCCTGCTTTGAACTATCAAAGCATGTCCTCCTGGCCCCATTTGGCCAGGCAGTCAGCCACAGCCAGCTGGGTCCAAGGTGTAAACTCTGAGCAGGCAGGGTCCTGCCACAGGCCTCCCTAGCAGGAATTCTGGTGTTCCCTATTGGAAAACTGAAAAATCCCCGATTAAAAAAAATCCCAAAGTCTCTCTGTAAAATATCCCCAAATCCATGTTCCTCC
The DNA here is from genome assembly GCA_030014935.1 of Caiman crocodilus. NCBI lineage: Eukaryota > Metazoa > Chordata > Crocodylia > Alligatoridae > Caiman > Caiman crocodilus. The sequence continues at coordinate 106,777,497 of JAGPOW010001296.1, forward strand.
ACAAGTAAAACAAAAGACCACTATAAAGAGAAAGAGAGAGCGAGACAGAGACAGTGATCAGTTGGACAATGTTTTATTGATATATCTTATAGTGTTAAAGCAAGTCTCTTATCATAATAATAAAGTGAACTCTAAATACATCTTCCATGAATTCATGAATACATATTTTGTTGCCCTTCCACAGGGCAATGACCTCTACACAAGGGGTTTGGCCCCCCCAACAGGGGATTTGGACCCCAAAAAAGGATTCAGCCCCCCCATCTGGGAGTTCAGTCCCCACACAAGGGCTTCAGCCCCCACACAAGGGCTATGGCTGCCCCAGCAGAGGATTTGGCCCCCACACAAGGGCTATGGCTGCCCCAGCAGGGGCTATGGCCCCCCCAATGAGCCCTCTCTACAAGGCCCACATGCCACATCCTAGACCTATGATTGCTGCCTCACCTGGCCCCATCCACCACCTGCAGCCCCTCAATGGCTGCCCCACCCAGCCTCATCCCCCATTCCCCCAGACAGCTGCCCCACTCAGCCTCAACCCCTAACTTGCACCCCCAGATCCCCAAGGCTATCCCCACAACCCCAGGCACCATCACGTAACCCCCTCCCAGAAAAAGAACAAAAAAAAAAAGGAAAAAAAAAAGCCTCTGTTTACCTTAGAAGCAGGGGTGGGAGCCCCCCAGGCAGGACAGGGCAGTGGAGGGGCAGAAGGGCCCGGGCTGGGCTGTCAGCCTGCCTGGCAGTGTGCGGGCAAGGCCCCAGTCAGGCAGATGGCAGTTGGAGCTGCAGGTAAGTGCTGGGTTTTTTTAAACTATGGCATAGGGGAGCAGGGATCAAGGGGGGTTGGGGGGAGGGGCCTCAAAGGAGGGGTTGGGGGGAATAGTTGGCCAGGACAGGGGTCGGGGCCTCAAAGTGGGGGTTGAGGAGCCGGCCAGGACAGGGGTTGGGGGCTTTGCGGGGTGGGGACTGGAGTGGGGAGGGGCCAGCCAGGGCAGGGGTCAGGGGGCTGGGAGAGTGGGCAGGGCTATCGGGTGCCCCCCATTGTCTCCTTCCTCCTCCTCCAAGCCTCCTCACCCCTTACTCACCAGCACCGGAGCCCTGGTGCTGAAACCTGTGGCCTGGCCAGACGTGTGTTTCAGCACTACTAGGGCAAGGGGCCAACCACAGAGCTGTTCTGGCAGCTAGAGCATCTCCATGGAGGACCCAGCCTCGGGTTGCCTCAGGGCACAGTCCAGGACCGTGCCCTGCTCTGCTTTTCAAACTTTGATTTTTTAGACCCCTAGCCATGGGTCTAATTTTTTCTCTTGTGCTGCAAACTTTTTTTGTTCCCCCACATGCCTGTTGCCCTGCCTCAAGGGGGTTTGAGGCAGGGCAAGAGGCACGTGTGTGCTCATCTGGATGTGCCCATAATGACTGTGTTCTAGTTTTTGGCATGTGGCATACATACAGCAGGGCTGGGTTGGTGTGATGTCTTTTGTGGCAGTTTCCAGGGCAAATGAGGAGGTGTTGACTTGCATTTGGGGCAATTTTTTTCACTACTGTCTACCATCTCTGCTCAAGTTGAAAGCAAACTGGGGAAATACAATGTGCATAAAGATGCGGCAGATTCTGTATTTTTTACTTGTTTTTATGTCTATGCAAATCTTCAGTGACTGCACTGACATCAATGGACTTACGGTCAATAAACATCTCAGTGACTAAAAAGAAAATTTAGCCTCCATTTACTAGTCTCTGGTGGACACACCAAGCAGCAACAGTGAACAACACAGCTAATGCAAAAGGTAGATGAGTCCTCCTTCATCTTGTTACTTTTTGTGATTTAGTCTTAAGGCTAAGATAGCGGTGTGTTACAATGTTTTCCAGGGTCTTGAGCAGGGTGGAATCAGATCCCATTTAGGTGGATAAGTTCTATAGGTGGAGTTGGTTTTGGCCATTTGGGTTCAGAGTTTCTACTGACTTTTTTTCTGTCACTCAGTAGAGACCCTGAGATTTGTGAAGAATTTATTTATTAGGATACCTGCTAGTGTCACATATTTTTTCTCGTGTGTAGGGCCATATTAAAAAATAGTCTGTAGTTACATGCAAACTAGAGCAGACCAGAAAAATACAACCCACATTTTGTTGATTGATTCCTAATAAGGAAGTATTTTGGACCAGTCTGAAGCTCCTTACTTATGTGTATAGTGCTGTATTGGAACAAATCCACTAGAAACTCCATGACTCGCTCTGCTCTCTCTTTTTTTTCTCTATACTTGTGCTTACTAGACTCACTGGTTCAAATTTTGTGACTACAGTTTTCTTTCCACTAATGAGGCTATCAGAAACATTCGGCAAATGAACAAGAATCAGTTGTTGTTCCAGATCCATGGGAGTTCTAGCAGACAAGGTAGAACTTCACAAGTCAGTGCTATATAGAGGTCATGTAGTGTTCCACCTGAGTGACTAACCCTGCTTCTCTGCCTTGTGTCTAAAAATAGGTTTAAGCCTCTCCCTATTTGCTTTCCTGGAAAGCTTCCCTAACATGTAGCTAATGCAATGGTTTCTGCTGGGAAGGCAGGAACAATTTGTTCACTGCTAGCCAATTGCCCGTTAGTCTCCTCAGGACCACTGCCTTAAAGGGGATTTCCGCAGGCTGAATTTGCAAGGCACCTTTTCCTGGTGTTAATAACATAGCTATTAGCCATAATGAAACCCAAAGTAATTATTACCCCATCCACCATCTCTGCTAGACACTTGTACATACGAGCCAGTGCCTACAGTTCCCTTGTATTTCAGACATTGTATTACACATTCAATAGCCTAATGAGTCTGTAGGTTTTTTTGCAAGTATTCCCTCTCTCCAGCTTGGTGACCCCTGCTTCTTAATGTTTTCTTTAGGCACTAGTAATTCTGTGTCCTCTCCAGCCATTTATTTAGAGCAGTCCTCTTTTTTGTACCATTTTTCTCCCAAATTGCCAATATTTCAATTAAAATTTTGTTTAATGCTTGCCTTCCCATTGTTGTTTACAGGCCACATTTATAATGAATTATTTTTATTCAGTACTTCCATGAGCTACATCTGAACCCCCTTTTTCTCATGTGTATTAGATGCACACAGGTCACTGCAATCAGCATCTTCTCTAGCAGCTGCTGTATGTTCTGGAGCCCTACGGGGAGGGAAACTTCTAGCCCTATGGCAAATTATATGGCCCCTCCAAACATCTTTACTTCTTTTCACTGATCTTATTTGACACATCCATGTCCACCTGACTGTTTGTAAATGATCTATTATCACTTTATTTTGGAAGGCCTTGTTGGTATCTACGCTTGCCAGGAACATGGTAAACCTCAGGTTCTCTGTTAGTTCTGGTATAGTTCCTACTTTTTTCTCTTCCTAAATCTTGCTGCATTGTGGCTAGCTCAGATTGACACTTGGCTCCAAACTGCAAGTCAAGATTTTCTAACAAGCCCAACCTAAGTCTGGGCCTCCAAAAATTGGCCATTTCTATCTGTCCTCCCAGTCATTTATTCATTTGATTTTTGAAGTTGAATAGAGACAAATAATTCCCCCAGAGGACTTTCCTTTAAAAAATAATAGTATTTTGTTTTAACTGAACTGGGAATAGTCTTACCACTCTCCTCTGTGAATTGTAATCAGAGTGGAAAACTGTGCTGAAAGTCTAGTCTCAGCCATGTCTTCTGGTTTATACTGCTCAGCTTGCTGGCTGCCTCCTCAGCCTGTCTCAGCTTTCCAAACCAGGGGAGTTGCAGCTGGAATCCCAGCCTAGTAATCACCTGGGAGCTGCTTTTTTCCCCTCCACCCTTTTCTGCTACATGTATCAGGTGTGAGGTTTTTTTTTTGAGACTTCCTCGGAGGCATTAGATGTTGATTGCAGCCAAGGCTGGGGGGTTTGACTGGGGTATATGCTCCTGCTGGAATTTAAATTTGGAGGTTCATGGCTAGACAGTCTTGCCCCTCCACTCAGTCAGACCAGTTGCCATATCTGGGGTCAGGAAGGAGATTTTACCCCTTTGCCAAATTGTTATGGACTGTTGGGCATATAGCAGGGGATTTGGCCCTTTATCTGGGATCTCTCAAGTGCATATTAACAGCCTTTTACAGAAGCAGGACATTGGCTGCCATGGTCCTCTTGCTTTACCTGTGACAGGATAAAGAGTTTTCTCTGTGTTGTGTAAGGGTTGATGGTAGTTTTACTAAGAGGTTAGATTATGGAAATGGATAGCATAGATTGGTTAGAGTTGATCCTACCTCAGGCAGGAGGTTGGGCTAGATGACTCCTGGAAGTCCCTTTCAGCCCAACTTCTCTAGAACATCTATAGTTTCATTTTGGTCTTTAATTGATTTTGGCCATTTTTGTAGCTCCATTATATGCTCCATTTTGGTTCAACGGCAATGCCAGCTCACAAGCTCTGTCCTTGGAAACTGCTTTGAGCCTAAGTGATTTACCCAGGCTCTTACAGGAAATTTGTTGTAAAACAAGAGACTAAACCTGTGTTTTGATCTACATGTCTTAACTGCTGAAACATGCGCCTTCTTCTCCTACCTTGAGAGCAGAGCTCCAGGAAGGAAGGAGGTGAGTTTTATTCCTCCTTCTTTTCAGTAGGTCAGAGGTAGGCCCTTGGTCAGATTGAGATCTGACCTGATAAGAGTGAAGTGTGAATGGACTGTTCTCTTACTACTTCTCTTTCTCCTGTTCATCTGTGCACAGACTCAGAGGCTTTGTTTTTCTTTTATCTTCCTACAAAATTCCTTACATACTTTCTTCTGTTCACTAAGAACAAAGTGTCTTAAAGAAGGCAACACTATCTCTGTATGGTCCACCTGTAGTTAACCCAAAGGAATTCCTTGGAGAGGGACAAACATCAGGAGGAGCTCCATGGTTAGCTAATGAGTTCCACCTGCTACAAAACACTTAGCAGACAACTTGCACTGAAACTAGGCTAAGGGTCCGACATGTATTGATTATCAGACCTTTGACTCTGTGGGCTATTTTAATAGTACCTTTGGCTTATGTTGAGGAGCCTGTCTAAGTGATGACCCTTATCAGCTGACCCTGCCACCTGTGTGCAGAGAAGCAGTTCATGTTCCTGTTAAAGTGAAAGTTTGCCACCCACTAAACTATATGATGAAGGTCTAGAAAAAAAAATCAGTCAGTAAGTCACTGGGGTAAGTTCATACTAATTTAACATATGGATTCAATCTCTGTACACACAGTACTTTGCTTAGCAGTTTGAGGACTAATATAGGTTTTTCTCCCTAAGGAAAAATTCTCTTACAGCTTATGACTTTCAGTTGCACACTTCCAAGTAAGCTTTGGCTAGACGTGTTGGTAATTATTTAATGTATATTTTTGGTGTGGCAATACGAGAGAAGCGTGGAATAAATGTGCAAGATAGGCTGCAGGGTTGTTGGTTGTAGCCGTGTTGGTCTAAGGACATAGGCAAGCAAGGTTCTTTGGGTAGATGTGATATCTTTTATTAGACTAATTAAATAGTAGAAAAGAGTCATGTCTACCCAAAGAACCTTGCTTGCCAAGATGGGCTGAGAATTCAAAGGGTCTATGAAGATAGAGACTACTACAATATGCTGGCCTTTGGATGGGTCTTCGTGAACATGCAGGCTCATGATATTGTCTTTGACAATTCCTGGCACCCTAAAGGGATGAGGCCATAGCTTGGCCCATTCATCTCTTGGCCCAGAGGGAATACTAGGTGAGACAACCTTGACTTTGTTATTTTCTCCTGCTGCTTTCCTACTTACTTTGCCTCCCTACTTGGCTTTGATCTGACAATTCAATCAGTTCCTCTATTTATGCAAGTCTATCTATTTCTTTGTATATTTTTTTGAAACTTTTTTCTGTTGGATTAATTCTCCATTTCCTTTACTGCTATCTCCTGTATTATTGAGCAAGGTATAAGGAGATAATAAGTATAATCACAGCAAGTATGGTCAGGAAGGAGGAAAATAAAAGTTGGAATATATCACTGAATTGGAATTAGCCATTCTTTCCACAGTGTGCTCCAAAGGGAAGTGCTTAGGCCTTTTAAATCTTTCATATGTCACTGGGTAATTATTTCCTTAATGTATGCAAAACACTGTTTGCTTTGGATTACTTATTCCCTTTCACCTTTTTGAGCCATGATTTTATCAGGCCTCTTAACAGCTGTGTAGGTTTAGTATTTATTTGGTTAAACATGAAAAACCTAACATTGCAATAAAACACAGCTAGAGCTGTGGGAGGTATTTGGAAAGTTGAGAACATAAAACATGCTGAGCTTGGGCTTAGTCTGCCCAGGGGAGGAAATTCACTTTGTTGCAATTTACTGTCCTGATCAACCATTCTCTCTACTCCTTCCTTTCTAGGTTTTCTATCCTGATTTTTTTTTCTTTCAGTTCCTGATGTACACCAAAGCCCACCATCTCCCTTGTTCTCACTTTACTTTTCATAAGGCATGTAGGCACCTCTTTTTGGTGGCTTTTGACCTCCATATTGTAAAGGCACTCATGGGAGTTGGCTGAAGTAGCTTGACCAGCTTTCTTGTTAGCAGTTGAAGAAAGGAACAGGAAAACCTCTCTTGCTGCAGCAGATTCTTGGGAGACCTCACAGCAGGCTACCAATTTCTAGTGGTGCAGGTTTAGAAGCTTTTACATTAGGAACTGAAGCCACGTTATTGGTAACGTGTACTTAAGTTTGTAAGCTATCGTATTGGACCTTGACTTGTGCCTGCAGATACAAAAGAGAACCAAATGCAGTGAAAGCAGTAGGGATTTCTAAAAGTGCTTACAAACCTCCTTAAAAACTTCTTTTGCTTGGGAGGGGGCAGAGGAGAGTGACCCTACTTAATACTCCCTTCCCAAAGGTAATGTAGAGAACAGCCACTTGATATACTGCTAAAGACCCAAAAGCAAGTGGGAGAAGGAAGATGAGGTGCTGGACATTCTCTTCAGAGATGACTGAGTATGCTGACTCGCAGGCAAGCTAGGAAAGGCCTGAACTGTGACCTACCTTTTGCAGACAGATTTATTCATGAATGCCCTTTGAAAGGCCCATGGTCCCATCACTAAGATGTGTATAAGAAAGGAAGTCTTCCAACAACAGCTAACACAAACAATTGACTGTAGGGTCTTATGTGTAAAGGACGAATTGTATTTCCCAATGAACGAATTATAATACAGATGAGGAAGGGAAGGTGATCCTGCCTTATGGTATATATCATTAAAATTCTGGCATGACAGGTAATGTGAGGCCTGAGCCTACTTTTGATTCTGGAGATCCTACTGTGTGCCTGGAGCAGGTTTCTGAGGAATTCTGCTTTGGGAATGGGATGGTGTATAAGTGAACTCTTGTTGTAACATGTACATCCTGAAACAAACAAGCACATAGGGTGCCAGTACACAAGCTGGGAGGCTACTCCAATGCATTGTAATTGCAGCATGTCGGAGCAAACTCGATTGAGACTTGATTAAGCAAGTCTGCCGAGGCATGGTAATTACTGCACTCTAGTCAGTCTTTGTATCAGTGTCCCTGTACTTCAACATGGCAAAATTTGTTTGACAAGCTGTAGACAAAGCACCCCTGCCACCATTTTGAAGTGCAGGGATGCTGATGTACAAGATGCTTCAAGCACTCTTATTAGAGCGGCTCTCAGAAGCATGCTAATTAAAGTGTCTCTGCCCTCCCCTCTGCCCTGGAGCATGTGTAAAGATGCCTGTATACATAGATTAATAGATGTATTTCCTGGGGAAAGACCCAAGTGGGACATTTCACGTGGATTCTTATCGCCTCCAGATGACTGAAAAATCATTCTGAAGTGGAGTTTCCTTGGAACCTGAGTTTCTTATTGCTTTATTTTTAGAAAAAGATAGACTCATAAAGAATGAACAGTTAAAAGTTAATTACTGCTTAAATAGGCCATGATATGAATTGGCTGCCAGTTAATTAAAGGCAACAGGTATTTGCTTCAGATGCAGTGTCTGTGATGAATGAATTTCTTTATGAAAGAGTCAAGGATTTTTATTTATTTTGGGTGATACATTTTATTGGACCAATTGCATGGGGTGGATCAAGTTAAACAATCTTTTGAACTTGGCATTTTTCATCCTCAGACCTGATTCATTTCATAGTCTATTTAATCTGCAGGACCCAAGTTCAAAAGCTTGTCTAACTTGATCCCAACCACGCAGTGGGTAGAATAAAAGAGATCACCCAAAGATATCCTTTGCTCTTGAATAATTCTTGGACCATTTAGTGAATCTTTCTGAACATGTAGGTAGTACTCTAAAGAAATATGACATGATGAATAAGGTGTTTTTAAAGGTCTTATTTTTAGTGTTACTGGACACAGCAGCATAAACTACAGTCAGTCTTTTGACCTAACCTGTTGGCTCGATCCTTATCTCACAAATGTAGATCAATGAAGCGTATGGCTTTATACCAAGAGACAAAAACAGACCACCATTATTTTAAAGGTCTAGATACTGGTGCCTGTTGCTGATGGATACTGCTGGTTACCTTTCCATGCTACATAGCACTTCTTTGTAATGAGCCCCAAAACATTCTTCCAATCCTAAAATGGAGTCATATGCAAACCACTGAGTCCTCCAGCTGTCACGTAATTTCATAGCCTGTTTGGTTTGTAATGAACTATGAATTGTTACATTTTATGAACCTGTACTTATTTTTAAATAACTTATTTTTAAATTTTTGTAACGGGGAACCCCTACCTCTGTTTTTCTGTCAGTTTGCTGCAGACAGTCTGATGAAGCAGGGAGGGAGATTGAAAAGCTCTGTATCATCAACAGATGCATGCACTGCACACCTGCCCTTGGCTCAGAGTGCTAGCAAGGGTCTGGTAGCTGACAACTCTCCTGTTCCTTGAGTAGCCAGCAGAGAAAAGCCTGGGACACTGCAGGCTGACCTGCCTAATGAGAAAGTCCTGCAGGGGCCTGGCTACACGCCCCTCTCCCCAGCTCAACTGTGTGCAAGGGAAGGAGGGCTTCTCTAGTCCCCCCCCCCCAACCCCAGCTTCTAGCTTGAGCCACTGCAGGCATGTGACTGAATTTCCTTAGTTCAGAGGGATTGTCTGTATGGTTGGAAACTGGTTCAGCCTAGTCAGGTTAGACTAACCTGCAAAGGTTGAATCAATTCAGGCTCAGGCTTTTTCAATGTCTGTCTCTAGTCTAGGGGAGCAGCTCCGTAAGGGCCAAGGACCTGTGGACTGGATGAGATAAAGACAGGACCAGGATGCCCAGCAGATTAAATTAGAGCAATACCTGTGAAGGATGGATGTGGCTGTGGATGTGGATGTGGCTGTGTGGGCAGCTGAGGTCTGTGATTGCAGCAGAGAGCATCACAGGTAAAGCTGACTGCTAGGGGGTGTCAGATGCTGGAGTTGGATTCCTAAGGCTGCTACATAAAATAATAGGGGAAGATCAGCAAGGAAAATCTTCTTCATAGATATGAGCAGGATTGGGCAAATGAAAAATTACAGTTCACCTTGCTGTGAAATCACAGTTCTACCTAGTTTATAATGGCCACTAAACAGATGCAGATACAGGAGAATGGCCTTCAAAGACTACATAAAGACCAGAGTCATGCGGCCTAAGAAAACAGAAATGTGTGAATTTCAGCTTTGGTTCTACAAATGACTTGATTTTAGTGTCTCAGCTTTCCCCTCTGCAATATGAAGACTGCTTGACTTAGTAAAGCTACTTCCTATGCGTGGAAATACATGCTCATCACTTTGTGGCAAGTATCTTCAGCCTTTTGAAAGTCCACTCACACTCTACACCGTTAACACTACCAACATTCATCCCTATGCTTTTTGCTGTTTCTCTCTTCTCCAGTCCCAGGTTGTATTGAGAACAGCAGAGATTATTATATATGATTGCTATGGTACGATATGATATGATACACTGTTATTTCTGTTTTAATTCTTTCCCCTTTTCCCTTTATCTTGTCTGTGATTTTCAATATTTTTTTTTGTCTGATTTATCCTCTATACTTGGGGTTGGAAACTTGCTTTTAAAGGACCTTCTAAAGTGCATTCAAAGCCATGGCACTATGTAAATATTTTAAATTATATTTTAAATTTTTGCATTGCTTTCTTCAGAAATTGTCAGTTTTGCTTTTGATCACTTCCTCCCCTCCACACCATTTCCAGGAAATTTCCCCCAGATCAGTGGTTCCCAATCTGTGGTACACATACCACTAGTGGTATGCAGACAACCTGCCAGTAGTACATGTTAACAGATTATTATAATTACTTTATATGATAAAAATTTGCTGGTGGTACTTAAGATTATATCATTTTAAATTGGTGGTGCACAATCTGTCAGCGTTAGGGAAGCACTGCTCCAGATAATTTGCCACTGTATGCTGAGGATGCAGGGCCCAGTGGTGTTCAGTTTTCCTTCAGTGTAGAGTTCATTTAATTTAAAGTTACCTGATGGAGAAAATGTTCTGAATCATCTGATAAAAGATGAAAATAAGAGTTCAGGTACATAATGCCCACAATTTACATTATTTTTCCTTTAATTCTGCACTAAAATTGTCTGGCACCTTGTAAAAATTGTCTTGTAATCTGAGATTTATAGTTTATACTATTCATTTTCAGAAGTTGGATTAGGACCTTTTTCCAGAATTTGTTTTGAGCTATGGAGATCTTTGACATCTAAGTTATTTAGTCAGTTACATAAGGAAGATGTTTGATATGGTTTCAGATGGTCTTTCAAAATACAGCACATTATAAAGCAGTTCATCTGGGGACCTGAGGATTATTTCAAAGACTTATTACCACATTTATCTGAACCTAAGATGACTTTGAATTTAAGAAGATTCTCCCTATAATTAGAATCAATAATGGGAAATTTTATAACTTTGTTATAATCTTCCATAAATAGAATGTAATTCTTGAAGGGTCATCATACATCTGTTCTTCCCCGCTGCTGCAGCAGGGCAAGCAACAGTAGGGGGATAGGTGGTAGGGGAGCCTGATGCCTGCCACCCATGCCACTTGCTCCCTTCTGAGATGCCTGCACCCCTCCGTCCCCCTCACTCCCCACCACCACTTAGCCTCATTCATAGTTTCTGCCCTGCTTCAGCAGGGGCACATACCTCCAGCTCTTCCCTGGCCAAGCAGCAGTGGTTCCATCAGCTGCAGGTCTGGCCCTGGTCCCAGTTTTGAAAGCTTATGCCTCTCTGAATGAGTTTTTCTAAGGTGCCACCCTGTCTTGCCTTCTAAACAGAGAAGTAGATAGCTGTGTTCATCTGCAGTTAGAATTTTTTCACTTTAAAGAGAGAGAAATAGTTGTGTTCATCTGAAGCTATTTACTAAGTGATACTGGATTTCAGTCCTATACAAGTAGCAATTCGTCCTTTAATAAATCAATCAGCCATCCAAGAGTGTTCCCTACAATTTTCTTCATGAAAACAGATCAGCCAATGCTGAGAACCACTGCTAGCCCAAAATAGAAGACAATATATTGTGAATGATCTGTTCATAGTTAAGAAAGCCCATTTAACAAATGATTATGCAGGCCTGTTCTGTTAATATAGCAACATTTCCTGTAAAGCTATAAGCTAACTTATCCCCCATCTGAAAATGTTTCCCATGATCTTTTGATTCAGAGAGGCTAATGCTGGGAACACCTGCCAGTCTAAAGCAGAACCAGAGAGTAACACAGTATGACTCAAAGAAAAACTCAAACATGGCAAATGTCAGCATTGACAGTCATCCTTCATGTGGGTGTGTGAGGAAGTGAGACTTCCTCTTCCAAGCTGGTTATGGGTTTCCTTAGATTTATGAGAATGATACTGATAAAACCCCTTAGAGTTTGTACAGATCATAGTGAACAGGTCACATGAGCTGACGGAAGCATTCCATACAGCTCAAGAGAATCTGTATTAGTCCTCGGTATACTAGTTTAGTACAGTGGGTCTGAAAATATTTGTGTGCGTGTGTGTGTTACATTTTTTTAACCTAAAATTTAAAAGAACATATGATTTGCTACTGCCATATTTGGTATTTATATTTTTGAAGGGTCATCTCAGCACCAGTCATGGAAAGGGACACAGAAAAAAACTGTAGGAGAATCTAGGAATTTAAAATTCACTTTGAAGAATTTCCTTTTTTCTGATTTTTCTTGGAGGTTATGGATTAAAGAAACTGTAGAGGAGGTTAAAACTATAGCATCCCAACTATATGAATCCCTGGGCATGTCTACGCAAGACAATTGCTGTGGAGTAGACTAATTAGCTCTGCAGTAAACATTGTGTGTCTATACATGCACCCCTATTAGGCCAGAATAAACTAATTAACTCTGCAGCAGGATAGTACTTATATTTACAAGTACTATCTTGCTGCAGAGTTTTTAACTCTGTAGCAGCACATGTGTAGATGCTGCCCTGGCTGGCTGTGGCATCAGGGTGCTTCAGTGCAGGGTTTGTGTGCTACTTAGTCTTGCACTGAGCAGTCTCATGCCCTAGCCAGCCTCCCCACAGCATGTTGAACCGGGGGGGGGGGGGGGCAGCTCTTGACTGGTAAGCTGACTCCTGGGTCCCCTGCCAGCCAGGACTGCTCTGACCTGACTCAATATGCTGCGGTCCTTGGGGCATGTTCAAACAGCTCCATAGTTTATTGCTTCCCATGAACTTCATGTGTAGACATACCCACTGGGATCTTTGGCTTCAGTCTTGCCCAGTCTGGTCTGGCACACTGTCCAGCTAACAGCATGCCTTCTGCAGGAGCCATATGCCATGAGTGGCTAACTGTCTCCTATAGCTGCTCAGTTGCAGTCCTTATGGGTAACCATACAGATTTAACATTGCCTGAACATGGCTTTCTGTTTGCTTCAAATTAGAAAGGGATGAGCTTAGCAGGAGGATAATATAAAAGAGCATGGTTGTTTTTTCATTTCTACACGCATAGTGCCAAAATGCTCTTCTGTTAAGAACTTCAGAGTAGCTTGTGTGGGGTCTGAAAGCTGGGATGATGCTAAAGACAATCTCCAGAATGAATGGATTTTCACCTCTTCTGCATATGAGGGTGGAGGGGAAGAACTTTGCCTCACAAAATGAAAGAAAGCAGAAGAACAAAGAAAAATCAAGATGGTGATCTTCTAACTTTATTACTTGTATAGAGTAGTTAACTGTATGCTTATTTTATTCAGTACAGAATGACGTGGGTCTTTTTGCTTTATTTGCTAAGCTTAATACGGTATAGCACTGTAGTTCATACTGAGTTTACTCAGTGAAATTGGGAAAACACTTAACTTAAATGCGTAATAATCATGATGAGCATAAATAAATCAAAAGTGATAAGAAATGAAACTTCCTTTTGCAAGCGACCTTTCAGCTTTCATGTGTTCATTGAACACATTTTATAATCTTTGAGAGTAAAAGTGATATCAACTATTCAGGCAGGCTAGTGGGTTGTCTTGTACTTTGGGGGAAACCATTATAATAATGTTCTGTATGAATAGTTAGGGTTATCTGACATTTTTTTTAATTGTCATTTTTTTCTGAACAATTTTGGTGGAAAATAATGAATTTGTGGTATGACTTTCTGGTGTTTGAATTGCTATGTTCAAAATATGGATCAAATTTCAATTTTGGGGGAGAGAATTACAAAAACACAATTGTTTAATTAAATGATCACTTTTACTAGGCATGTTGACCAGCTGTAATATGGATAAACTAATCAAAAGAAATATTAAAGTCACCCAAGAGACATTTACTATGATCTCTACAAAAGGTTAAAGTTACCCTTGGACAAATAGTCAGGCCGTGGTCTGAACATTGCTCGAATTCCATTTAAGCCAATTGGCTTTGGCTCACCCTCAGAGGGATGAAGTTCAGTTATGGGCCTGCTACATGGTAATTTTGGATGGCTCCTGGAGCTCTTAATCCCTGGATTGTTCTCATGTTAACACATTTAGGTGGCCTAATGAAGCTCAAAATTATGCTACTTCAGGGCCGGATTATCTCTCCACAGATGTGCAACTGAAGTTGAAATGTGACTGCAAGCTAGCACTAAGCTGATCAACATTTGTGCAGCTCAGTGTAATGTATAACAAGGCCTTAAGGAAACTTTTACATAGAATGTAATGGGATGGACATTACAGGCATGCTTACACTACCTTCATGATTCACATGGGAATGCTGCTGTGATGCTTGCTCTGCACTCTTACTCTTGTAGATTGTGCTCAGAAATGTGTTGGGGACAGGAAACCTATAAGTGGCATTGCTTTAGAGAGTAGCTTCATCTTGCAATTTGTGGCACGAGCAGTAGAAGTGAGTGGGTGGGGTGCACCTCTCAGAAACATGTCTAGGCATGGCATAGAGGCAGTCTAGCATGTTTAAAGTGCTTATTTTTCAGTTTTCATGGTCTTAGGCAGGAATTGAAGTGGTGCCAATTCAGCAACTGTAGGTGCAAAACTTCCCTTTGTGCTGACACAGGAAGCAAGAAGCCTTTATGGAGTAGCCCTTGTGACTATGGACTTGTTATTGGTGTCCTCTGCACTTGGGAGTAGTTGGAAGATTTGAAATACCAAGGGTGATGGAAGGATACTGCTACAATTTCCTTATCTATGATGCTGACTCGCTTCCATGATGGCGACTGATAAGGGATATTTTCCAGCTCCATGTCATCTGGTAGTGATTCACTTCCCATGCCTATCGAACAGGGTCTGCTCATGACACATTCAGCATAGCATGAGCAGTAGGCCCTCTTGTTCTATACAGCAAACACTGAGCAACTTTTATTTGTAAAGATGAATAGATGCTTCTTGCCCAGGCAACACATTGTAGCCATCATCTGCCATAGCTACAGAGAGTCCCTGGGAGAAAAGGAGGAGGGATTATTTTAGTGCTGTGGGATTTAAATGATCCTTTAACACTATTTGTTTTTGCCTTATTGACCTTGGTGATAACTTTGGGATACAGACTCTATCACTGTTGTTTAAGAGGTATTTCTTACTGCTGTTTTAGTACCCCAAATAATTAAAAGTAATAAGGTCATTATACACAGCTGTGTACCAGATGCATTTGCAGTGGCTCCTTCTCTTTACTTAAATTTGTTTCTTTCTCTCTCTTTTTGTATTTGTTGCTGTTTGCTTTTCTATGCAGTGTAGGAACTGAACTAATGCATCCTTTTCCTTTTTTTTGTTTAACACACAAGTGGATGTTTGCTCGGTGTACAATGGCTAAAACAGAGTACATAAAAGTTAGGATTCTTAAGGGACTACATATATTATAGGGGATATATAGTAATCTTGGTGGGGAAAGAGTATGCAGACTAAGTAGTCTGTAGAGTTCCTAGGGTTGAGTGGCTCAATCTCTCTTGCTGAATACAGAAAACAGTTGTGCAACTATGGTGGTCAAGTGGGGCACAAGCCCCAGGTGCTGATGAGGTAGTAGCTGCCTATGCCACAGAAGTAGAAGTCTTTGCTGAAATAAGTGACAGCCGATGTCTTGCAAGACTCTGGTACTAGAAATTCCCTCCCCTCTTCCTCTTGGGAATCTCTGCCAAGGGTGCCAAAGTTTCTAGTTACACTCTGTTCCTAGTTACACTCAATATCTTCATTAATGATCTGGAAGATGAGATGGATTGCACCATAAGCAAGTTCATGGTTGACACCAAACTGAGGGGAGGAGTAGATACGTTGGAGGGTAGGGCTAGGATTCAGAGTGACCTAGACAAACTTGAGGAATGGGCCAAAAGAAATATAAGACTTAACAAGGACAAGTGTAGAATCCTTCACTTAAAACAGAAGAATCGCATGCTCTGCTATAGGCTTGGGATCCACTGGCTAAGCAGCAGCTCTGCAGAAAAGGACTTGGGGGTTACAGTGGATAATAAGCTGGTTATGGGTCACCAGTGTGCCCTTGTTGCCAAGAAGGCTAACAACATATTGGCCTGCATTAGTGGAAGCATTGCCAAAAGATCAATTATTCCCCTCTATTCTGTACTGCTGAGGCCACATCAGGAGTCCTGTGTACAGTTTTGGTCCCTCCCTCCCCACCACTACAGAAACGACATGGACAAATTGTAGAGAATCCAGCAGAAGGCAATGAAAATGGTGAGGGGACTGGGCTTAGTCTGAAGAAGAGAAGACTTGGGGGGTGGGGAAAGGGGATTTGATAGCAGCCTTTAACTATCTGAAAGGTGGTTTGAAAGAAGATGGAGCTAGACTGGTGACAGAACAAGAAGCGGTGGTTTCAAGTTGCAGCAAGGGAGGTTTAGCTTGGATATCAGGAAAAACTTTCTCACTAGGAGGGTGGCAAGGCACTGGAACAGGTTACCTAGAGAGGTGGTGAAATTTCCATCCTTGGAGGCTTTTAAGACGTGGCTGAACAAAGCCCTGGCTGGAATTATGTAGTTGGGGCTGATCCTGCTTTGAGCAGGGGGTGGACTAGATGACCTCCTGAGGTCACTTACAACTCTAATTGTCTATGATTCTATAAATATTCATATGATTAAAGCAGTAGTTCTCAACGTTTTTGGACTCAAGGGTGCCCTCCATAATGGGCATCTCATCTAGGTATATACTTGGTAGCATAGAGCAGGGATGGCCAACCTGTGGCTCAAGTACCACAAGTGGCATGGGCTGCCTCTGTGTGGCATGTAGCAGATCAAGAGTGAGCAGGCAGCACAGAGGCAACTGGGCAGGAAACAGAAAGGAGATCAAAGTGACACTTGGGAAAGGTATAGGGTTAATTTGTGGCACTCTTGCCAAACATTGACCTCCACTGACAGAGTATATAGAGAAAAAATATATTTGAGGAAAAAACCTCTAGACCCTAAAAAAACCCCAACTGGCATGAAGCCATAGAAAGACGGATTCAGCTTCCCTGAATCTATTGCTACAAACAAGACTAAAAAGTGAATACCAATATAATATACTAGTACAGGGCAGTTAAATTGTTACATAGCAATAATTGTCTATTTATAATTTTAGGGTATGTACAGGCATTTGCTGCACCCAGTCTGTAATAGCACAGCTTACTTTAAGATGCATGATCATAGATAAGAAGTGGCTTGTGCAGAAGTTTGGTGCCAGGAAGGAGCTGCTCTGGGAACCTTATCCAAATAACTTAGGTTGAAGGGATGGGTAGGTAGGTTTGGAGAGGTTTTGCTGGGGCTGGGGACAGGGGTTGGTGGGTATGTGGGGGCAGGGATTGGTGGTTCTTCGGGGTGGGGGTTGTCCATCTATGGGTGAGGGATGTGAGTTGGGGGCTAAAAATAGCCTGGTAGGAAGAACACAGCCCTGGCACTGTGGTGAACAGCTGAGCTTTGAATGTGGGGCTGTGCTCTGAATGTGTGTAGATGTGCAGTAGATCAGGCTAACCCATTCCCAATCTAACTTGGTTTACCTTCTCAGGTGAACCAAATTAGATTGGGCTGCCCGATTTTTAATCTCCTCAAATGTCTGTATAAATTGTTACTTAGATTGACCTAGTTAGGTTAATCTAAATGTAACATCTGAATGAACCCTCAGTTGAACTTGTGTCCACATGGAAGCAGAAATGATTTGTCTATTTTTGAGAAGGTATCAATAAAAGAACCATTACTTGGAAGTGGAATGCATAGAAGAGTTATTTAAATTGGATTTAGAGATGCACATATGAGTATCCAACTGTATGTGGCTGTTATTCCTTGGTAACATTTCTTTCTTCCCAAAACTATGTTCCCCAAAAAACAGGATTGGCTGCAAGGAAAAAAACTGCTAGGTTTCTATGTTCATTTTTGTATCCAGTTCTGGTGAGGATCAGGAATCACTCTGCATCTGGCAGATGCCCATCAAGAATGTGTGGGAAGAAGCTGTCTATATGCTTAATGTATTTGGGGAGAGGGAGAGAAACCTTCCTTTATTTCACAAGCAACATGTTCTTGGTTTCTCCTCTCTCTGGGATCCCTCTTTTTCTCTCCCATGAAGTTCTAGGCCAGATGGTTGGTGCATCATTTTTGCCTTCTGGCCAGCCAGATTTGTGGTTTTTGGAAAAAATGAAAATACTTTAAAAAGAGAGAGAGAAAAAGAAAAACTATTTTCATTTTGAAAACTCAACTGTTGAGTTGCGGAAAAACCAACATTTTCCAACCAGCTCTAGCCAGTGTGATTTAGTTTAATAATAATGGAAAATAGATGGAGGAAGTGATAATAAAACTAAATCACACAGCTTCATCCAGGAGATATCTAAATAACCTTACGGGAAAATTTTCTTTGGGTATGTCTACGTATTCATTTAAGGCCCTTTTCCTAATGTGCATTAAATTTAGTACCTCCACTATGAGATATCAAATAAATATGCATTAGGCTGTGCTGATGCACAGTAGTGCAAGCACATGTTTTCTAGGTGATGCTTAAAGCTCAGCAGCCTATTCTATTGCGCATTAGTGTATTAGCACGGCTTTTTACATGCCACTTTAATGTGCAGTAGAATGGGTTACTGCGCATTAAAGTGCACGTGTAGATACATCCTCTCTGTAAGTATTTTTTTAGGGGGGTTGGGGGCTGGCAGTAGTGATGTGAGGGGAGCTTGGGATATGAGTTACCTGTACAATATAAGATTTCCTGCTTATATTGTATGTTTAACCACATCCTTTCATTTTTGGTTTTGCCCAATTAATCTCTATGAGAAACAGTTTGCCTTAGTTTTTTAGTGTTTTTTCAAATCTAGTTTCAAGTGACATTTGAGTAGGACAGTGACAATTCTCCAGACTTATCTTGATAACATATTTCTAACCATTATCTTTGAATGTTGGCCTACTTGGTCATTATCTTATTAACTGAGCATGAGCTTACAAAACTAGGTTTTGGTCATATAAAGAGCCCAAAACATCTGAATAATTTTAATCTGTGCAACAGTGATATCCATTCATTTGGCTAACCCAGCAGCGGTTGAACTGGGGTTCTTCCACATGAAAAAGTGTGGACTGTTACAGCTTAATCTAGCTCATTTGCCTGTGGAACAAGGAGAGGTCTTGTAACATATATACCTATGTGGCAGGGCACGGTGTGTGCCTGCCACTTTAAGGGCCTGGACCAGGCAGGTGCCTGATGAGGGCAGCCATTTTGTAGTAAGGGCTGCCTATATAAGCAAGGCAGTTTGGCTGCTGGAGGCCAGGCAGCAACATTGTCTGGTTGGAGGGCTGCTGAAAAGATCACCTGGAGGTAAGGGGGAGCTGTAGGGGTTGGCAAGGAGGCTCCATGGTCCTGGGCATGACTTGAAACTGCACCCTGCCAGGAGTGGGTGGCCTGGTAGGGCTCTCAGTGGCGCGGGAGCCCCCCCAGGAATGCCAGGCCAGTTACCACCCCAGTGAAAGGCAAGTCGAGGTGCCATAACCCCTTTGTCCCCACCGCTGGGTGGGTAACCCCATTTGGTTTATGTGAAGGGCCCAGAGGGTGGACCCAGAGAGTGAGAGAGTGAGGGCTAGCTAGATACCTAGCCTGGAGGAGAGAGTACCCTCGACTGGCCCATGCTGGGGCCAGGACCAGATTGGTCAGAAGGGCCAGGGCCTCCTGCTTAATTGACATCAATCGATGAACCAATTAAGATCAAGTCGTGGCGGGCAAGGACAGGTGGGCAGGCCGTGGAGATCGGCCCTGAGGAAGCCCCCTGTCACAAGCTACTATAACTAGTGAGTATGATTAGGCAGTATCTGATATGTAAAATGACCACATGAAGTAAATTCTTTTGCCCTTCATCTCTATCCAAAAGTAGAGATGGTCTTGAATTTCAGATGGTAGCCTTTGGACGGGCATGCTAGTGTATAAACACAAAAGGCTATGTAAGGGGGAAGTGATTCCTCAGGGTGTTTCTCAGTAGCAATAAACTTTCAGCAATAATGTCGCTGACTTTTGAAAAGGGTGTTGATTACAGTTATAAGTGTTGCTTCAGAAAATGGGAATTTAATGCTTGTGTCTTGGCTGGAATCTGGACATTATACACTAAAATGCACTAAAAAATTCAACTTGATTTCAGCTTTCCAGAGTACTTTTTCTTAATCTGAAAATATAGTTACATTGCACATGAGCTTTCTAAGTTAACAAATAACTGAAGTTAAATCAACATATGTCTTCAATCCTGCTGAAAAAATTAAACCTGGACCTCAGCCTTATAGTTTTATGCCTGAAGATAAATGTTATGGCCATGATAAAGCGTTTTGAAAGCAGATATTTATAAATCCTTTATTACAGTGGTTCTTTCCAGGGCACCATAGTAATTAATCATATCTCTGTAAAACTGATCATTGTGTCACCTAAAATGCAAATTCTGCCTGTTACCATGCAACAATATTGTTCCAGAACTTAAAGCAGTAAACACTTACGAAGTTGCCTGGCTTTTGATGCAACATGAAAGGTTCTCTGTTATCTTTTTCTACGTATATTATTTGCTCACAGTCTCCATAAGTTAGTGGTGATGTTAGTAGAGATGAGTTGAGGCAACTGCCTTTTGGTTTTTGTGAATTCTCACTGATAAGGTTTTTATTTTATGGAGCCAGAATCAAGTATGCTTGAAATCTAGTGTGTTTGGTTTGGTTTTTCAAACTTTGGGGAATCCTGGTTTTATTTGGATTAGACCCTAACAAGTTCCTGCTGCAGTCAGTGCTCTAATGACTTATCTGATCTTTTTTTCCATTTTATAAATCCCACAATTATTTGAATGCAGTGGATTCTTTTTAATCAGGATGCTTTGATGGGACACCCCACTAAATTAATTTGTCATATAGTGGAAATAGGAGCAGCTGGATAAAGAATATTAGGTCCTGCTCAACAGGGGGGCATATCTGTTCAGTGCTATTACTTCTGGCTGTGGCAATGGTAAATGCTATTTTGTTCTGGCAACAGGTTTCATCAAAAGGCAAGGACCCAAAGAGACTATATTCATTTTGTTATAACCAGCCAAACAGTGCTATAATCACTGTACTCCTTGGATTCCAAGATCCGAAATCTGAATAAACTGGTTATTGTTTTTAGCTGTCCATGACCAAATATGTGTCTGTACAATCACTCAAAGGAGAGTAAAAAGCTACCTTACAGAAACTTGAATTCTTCAGGATTTATTGTCTGTATGTGCACTTTTCACCCCTTTTTGCTTAGGGTTCTGTGTTCAGGATTTCCTAGCTGAGAAGAATCTGGTGTGTGTGTGTTGGGGGGAGGAGTGTTCTGTTCCTTATGGTCTTGCTGCCAAGTATGAGGAGCTAGAGGTTTATGTACTGCTGATTTTTAAAAAGCCTCAAAGCTCAGATGCATGAGGTACTAGAATCCTTGGTGGAATGTGCATATACACCACACATTTCAAAGGGCTCCGTTTACTGCAAGGGAAGTAACTTCTCACTTTTTGTTTTACCTGGATTTGAAATAAATGGCTATATGGTCTTGTTTTTGATACTTAGATGTAGACTTGTATTGATGTTGAATTTATATAAAGTATGCAAGGCTAAACATATACTGTGTTTACTGAAACAGAAGATGGCCCTGATTATAAGATGACCCCCCAATAATTAGATTCTATATATGGAAAATGAATACGTGTATTTATGATTTCACGTATGGAATCCAATGGTTGGGGGTTTGCCTTGGATTGTCCCCCTCCCACTGCTACAGCAGGGAAAATAAATCTGGGGGGGTCAAGTAGCCCTGTGCTCTCTGCTTCCCCTCAACATTTTCCCTTGACAGCCCCTTTCTCCATCCCTTACTGCAGACCCTGCTCTCCCTGAGCATGTGGAAGTGAGGAACAAATTTGAAAACAATAACCTTGAAATTTAAACATGTCTGGAGCAATTTGAGTGTAGTACCTCTGCACTTAATTTATCCAACATTAATGCATATTACCTTTTTTTTTGAAACTGCTGCAAATTTTAGTATAGATATTTCACAAACACACTTTTAAGCAACACTTTTGCATCTATTTGTATCTAATATAAACTGTGCATGGTATTAGTCCAAAGCCAAAGGCTCATGATTGGATCATATAATTCAGTAGGCTGGGCCCTACCAGAATCAACAGCATTTCAAGCCATGGTAAGCCGTAACATTGCATACAGTTCACCCAGAATCCTGGTGTCATGCCCTCTCTCAACCTAGTCCCTATGGTTAATGTGGCTCTTCCCTCCACAGTGACTCCAGAGCTCAGCACTGCTCAGTGTGTGTGCATGTGTGCTTCATATGCTGCTCCCCACAAAGGATTAGTGTGCTAATTAGTTTTCACTTATGACTGGAACCAGGTATTCTTGTCACAAGTCCTTTGTTACTTCAAAAATGTATGTGCAGATGAAGTGCAGGACAACTTGCACTTCAGTTTTACCTCATATAGGGTGGGGCCACACTAATCATATGTACCAAGCTGAGAGAGGGCATGACAGAAGGATTCTGGATGAACTGTATGCAACACTGTGGCTCACCATGACTCTTGAAAAAGAGTTGGTAATGAGGAAGACTGCATTTAATGGAAACTAGCATACACCTTATTCCGATATGCTGCAATACCTTATCTTTGTGGTAGGTTCCTGTTAGCCTATCAAATATAGCATTTTTGGCAGCAAAAGGAGTGTGTCAGGGCTGGCTCTGGTACTCCTAATATTAGCCTGGTATTGCAGTATATCTAGGCCTGGTGCCAGTTTCCTGCAGAGGGAACACCTGTTGTATTTTCAAGGGCCAACCCCCCGCTAAAAGTTTCCTATCCCATCATTTTTTTTTGCACAATGTGGGCCATGAATTTTATATTCCTCTTGCTCAATGTTGGTTCCATTTATTCAGCTTCATAGTTGATTTTCATTGCTGGACACATGCTGTTTTTGGCAGCAGTTTAATGCTAGACAATATATTTAGTGAGATCTTGAGGCATGCAATTATAAGATGAGGGCCTTTTTCCTTTGCCAGCTAGGGGGAAAAAAAACCTGATCTTGTATTTGAGTAAACACAGTAACGTCTACACATGTAAACCTGTAAGACTAAGTCACACTAATGTGAGAGAGTAAACATGACAAATCCTAGCATAATAGTCAAAACTAGTAGTAACAATGTAGAAGAATGCTTAGTTACAACACTTATTATATTTCACGTTAATTAAGAGAATAAGGTAACAGACCCCAAACTGAAGCAGACTATTTCCTTATTGGACAACCAAAAGTGAAGTGTCAGATTCTCATGGTGAAGCCCTTAGAGATTTTTTACCTTGGGCCATCTACAGGTGTATGAGAAAAAACGTGATTCTCTAAGTATGGTAGGTATCAAGACACAGAGTGAAAGACCTGGGTCAAGCTAAGAATATTTTGATGGGAAGAAAGATGAAAACATAACGCAATATATTTTGAGAAAAAGAGAAGTTTGACTGATAAATTAGCTTCCCAAACTAACTTCTTCTTTTGCTATAAGTGATGAAGGATAAACAAAGTATGAATAAATTGTCATATGTACCATCTTTTAGACTAATCATTTTCCACGGTAAAAAGTTTCCCAACTGTTATGTCATCCATCCAGTATAAGTATAATGATGTTTGCCTGTTTTTCCAGCAATGGAAGAAAGACAACTCAATTAAATTTTCAATTCTAGATATCTTGGCGCACAAAGAAGGAATCTGAGAGAGAACTTCAATCAGTGTTTAGGAGGTACCAGCAATAAATGGCAAGAATTTAACTTTCCCACCATTAGCACTGGTTACCTGGCTAATTAAATAGTGATTATACAAATGTTTTCAGGCTAAGCTGCTCCCTCCCTACCTCTTCCCCAGGTCTTTGCTAAGGCAGAATATTTTTTCTATTTCAAATTGAGATTTAATCAAGATGACTTGTTCAGTTGTTCAGCTTGCGCAGTAAAACAATGGAAGAATCCATGTAAAATGTTTGATGTCTAAGCTATTAAGAAAGTTGAAATGATAACTGCAATTGAAGAATATGCATTCACATTCCTGATGGGCATGCACAGTCATAAGGAAATAGCAGGTGGTTGTTTATTGCACCTGCTACAGAAGGCAGGAGATCTGAAACACATGCTAGTATGTAATTTGTGTGTGATAACTGTTGATCAAAACTTTGCAGAATGATTATAGTAAACAAGTACTAATTAGGGGGAGGGTGCATTTTCTGAGGACCATGTCATCATAATTTACCTTTGACAGGCAGAAGAGCAGGGACTTTTGAGAATACCTATGGGTTTTAGGTAACATATTTCTTTGACATTTTTTCCTATGCAATCTATATACATTATTTTATTGAGGAAAAGAGAGCAGAAAACAAGTTAATGTGATATTAAAATTGTGAAGTTAAGCACTCCAAACTCGGGACATGCAAATGATAAGGCCATATATGAAAGGCTAAGGTGTAGGAATGATGGTAAAAAATTATATTCCAAGGTACGATAGTTAAGTCTTAGTGGGAGTGCCTACACAAGATATTTACTGTGGAGTAGACTAATTAGGTCTGTAGTACACATCTCATGTCTATATATGCAGCCCTATTAGGCCTCAGAAAACCAATAAACTCCATACTACCCTGGTATGGAGTTTTTTACTCCACAGCAACACATGTATAGGCACTGACACAGCTAGCTGGGGCACTGGAGCATCCTCATGTCCCAGCCAGCCCCTCTGCAGCACATTGAGCTAGGTCTGAGCAGCCCCACGCTGGCAGGCTCGCTGTCCTGGGCTGCCTGTCAGCCAGGGCTGCTCTGGCCTTGTTCAAAGTACTGCAGTTCTGGGCACATGTTCAAATGGCTTGCCTGGGACCAATACACCCTGGTGTAATATGCACTGAAGTTTGCTTTGTCATAATAGCATATGTATACATGCCTAGTGGGTGCTTCTATATAAGACATTTACTGTAAGTAGCCTAATTAGCTCCACAGTAACATCTCAGTATCTAAACACGTTGCTTTATTAGGCCACAGTAAACTAATAAATGTGACTGTAGGCTAGTGCTTGTCAACACAAGTTACTCAGTGTGCCACAATGCATGTGTAGACACTGACAGGGCTGGGTCACCCTTGTGCTTCAATTAGCCTCTCCATAGCACATTGAGCTGGGTCAGAGCAGTCTTGGCCTGGTAGGCTGACCCTCAGGGTGGTGATGGTGGAGGTAGAGAGTGGCCCTGGGCTGCTCCAACCCAACTCAATGTGCTCATAACAAGCACATTGTGCTCATAACAAGGCATGCCGTAATCTTCTGGCTATTGAACGCTGTCCCAGGGGCACTACCATGGGGATCTAGAGACCCCTCCCTCAAGGGACCCCAAGATGGGAGTTGCACACAGGAAAGAAAAGGATCTCAAAAGGAATTACTTACCAAATACAGGAAAGCAGACACCGAGGGAACAAAAGACAGAGCTTGCACGGTTCACGAGCTGCGCCTATATACAGCTGGGACTGGCAGGTGATGTCAGAGGCAATCACCTGCTGGCAAGGATAAAAGAGACTGATGAAGGCAAAGAGGGGAGAGCAGGGAAGGCAGCTGAGGCTCTCCATGCCAGTGGCAAACAGCGCCAGTTGGAAGATGGAACCCAGAAGCAGCAAGTAGTGGCGGAGGCTGCAGAGACTCCAGGACAGCAGTGAGCCATCCCAGCTCATACATACTAAACAGAGAATGGCAGCGGAGGCTGCTGAGTCTTTCCAAGCTGGTGGCAGACAGCGCTGGGTTGGGAGCAGATGGCCAGATCAAAGAGCAGCAGCAGAGGCTGCAGAAGTTCTCTGTGCCGGCAACAAGTGGTGCCTGGACAGAGAAGCTGGGTACGTTCAGGGCGAGGCACCCCGGGTGACAGAAGAAGAACCCTGCACTGGGGACAATTCATGTCAGTATCTGGGAAATAGCATCATCAAAGATGGAGTCACAACGGATCCAGGAACGGCGGAGACTTCACACTCCAGTAGGTCACAGGTACCAGACTGTGGAGATAGTCTGACCCAGGGAAGGACAGAAGATAGATCCACAGAGGGTTAAAGTGGAGCAGCTTCAAGGGGACACCATCAGGTCATGACTCCGAGGCAGAAAGAGGAAGATGACAGCGTACTCTCGCCTGGTCCCTTTTTTTTCTGTCCATCTTCTTGTCCTTTGTTCTAGATCCCTTTTGTTTTGGTTGTAGTCCATGTTAATGTTCTTATATTCATTGTCTTTTGTTGGAGTCTGGCCTTTTTGGTTTTCTTCTCCTTTGTGTGTCGCTGTGGTCATGGCTGCTGTCACGGCGGGGTCCTACAGGAGGGCTGTGATCTCCTGAAGGCACTCCTTCTGCGCCAAGTCCGTCCCAAGACACCCTCTATTCTCGCCCGCCACGACTTTGATGACACTAGGTTTAGGATGGGAGGCTGCCTTACTAATGCCTTGGGTGTGGCGTATCGGGACCTTTGTCCCTGTGATCCCGGTAGGTCCGGGAGATATGTCCCCCCCCCGTATGCTGGGTGCACTCTAGGCACCCTGGCCTTATGGCCAAACATGGCTTCTACCACCCCTGATACCACGTCCCAAGCCTCGCTGCTGTCCCGGACGTTGGTGTGACCATCGTCAGTCTAGCCCTTCCTCTCCAGGGCTCTCTCTATATACTCGCCCGCGCTCTGGGCCTTATCTGTAAGCCCACCCGCTCTCGGGCTCTCTTATTCAATATCAGTGCCCCTTCTCAGGCCTCTCTAAAATATTGTCCGCCCCCAGGACCCTCGTCTGCTCTGGGGACCCTCTGTCCAGCCCCAGTCGTTTAGGCTTTCTGCACGGTCTTGCCCCTTTTAGCCAGGCGTTGTATGCTGCTGTCTCCTTGGAGACCACCGCAGCCTCTTGCCCTTCTCTGGAGGCGCTGTGCTGCTAACCCTCTTCTTAGGGTCCACCGCAGCACCCTCCCCCTTGGCTGAGGTCTACCTCCGTGCTAGCCTGCATCTGGGCTTCTTAGTATTACTGCCCCTCGTCTGGGCTTCTCAAACAATGTTGCCCCTCATCTGGGCTTCTCAAGTGGCACTCCCCCTCTAGGGCTTGCCGTGCCCCCTCAGGGCTTCCCAATAATGCTGCTCCTCATGGGCGCCTTAAAATACTGCCCCCTGCTTATGGCTTCTCTCCTATTGCCCCCTGCTAGGGCCTGGGGTCTCCTCACCCCGTATAACAATATTGCTGCGCCCTCTTTGGCACTGAATCGTGCCCTCCCGGGCGCTGGGATCCCCACACCGCTGGGGTCCCTGCTGAGGCCTCCTCCAACCGCTACAGCCTCGCCCAAACCACCAGTGTAATGCTATATTAAAAAAACATAACACAAGCCTCTGGCTGTAACTCAAACACAAGGCACCTAGCCATAACAAAGTAAGCCTCCCAGCTACCACTTCACACTATTGCTCCAGCCTTTGGAGCTCTTGGGAGCTGCACTCACATTTCTGTTTCTCTGGAGCTCCTGCCCCTCCAGCTGCTGGCAGAGAACCCCCAGCCTGGCTCTGCTTCTGGGCTTTATAGGGCCAAGCTCCGCCTCCCCTTAGGTCAGCTGACACCTATTAGTTGCCGCAGCAACCGTCAGCTGTGCTCATTATCACACTGCTGGGGCTTTTTCTCCAGCAGTTTTCCTCTCAAGGAGCGGTGCAGCAAGTTGCACCGCGACAGTTGCCTTGAAGAGGTTCCGAACTAGATCGCATCGTTAGAGAGACCCTGAGGCTTGAAAAGTGGTCACCAACAATGGGGAAAAAAGGCAAGAATGGGTGAACCAGTAGGCCTGTAGTTCATCACAGAAACAAACCTGAGAAAATAATCCTGAAGAGGACATCGAGCTCAGGAGCCATCTATACCAAAGGCACATCCGCCCCAAGATCTGGAGGCCCTCCGGAGGTTGGCATAAGGAAAGGGTGTAGGGGAGGTGAAGCCCCATGAACATCTGTCAGGAAGAACAACTGACCTTGAGGGATCGATAGAGGAGGAAAACCCCACTGAAGATGCAATTGAAGTCATGGCAGGTGAGTGTAGGGGCCTCCTCATGGGTGATTAAAGTCTTTTCCAGAGATTACACGAATGCCCTTTGTGCCCACCATCAGGTGCTCATACTAGGGTGGTGCGGGAATGGGTGTTCAAAGCCCAGTGGGCACAAGCACCAACAATGAAGTCTTTTATATTGAAATTTACCTGAGCCACCCCTTCATCTTGGTGCAGGGAGACATCAGAGTTGATATGACACTGTGGCAATTTAGTTTGTATTTATTAACTAGCATGGGAAACAATGTCTGCCTGTGAAGATGTGGCTCATGGACTGCATGAGCCAGCCCATGAGCCTAGATACTTACTCAGAGGTTGGATCCTGGGCTGCTGCAGCTTCACTGCAAATGATATTTCAGCTACTTAAAGACAAACTAGCTTAGGTATATCCATATAGACCTCCAATAGCAGTGCAGCTATTCCCTATGTCGTTGAAGATATACTCACATCGAGAGATGTGAGCAGCGGGGTCCCCCAGGCCTCAGTCCTTGGGCCTGCGCTGTTCAACATCTTCGTTGCTGACTTGGATGAAGGGGTGGAAAGCAAGCTATCCGAGTATCACTGTGGGCTGAGGTGGGGACACCAGAGGAGAGGGAGAAGCTGCAGTGGGATCTGGGCTGACTGCATGAGTGGGCAGACAAGAACAGGATGGGATTCAACGTGGACAAGTGCAGGGTGATGCATCTGGGGAAAAGCAACCCCCAGCACA
>JAGPOW010001296.1:106820860-106833668 GCA_030014935.1 Caiman crocodilus
GACCCCTGCATAGGCAGGAAAGAGTGCTGGGTCTAGATGACCCCAGCTAGATGCCTATCTAACCTCCTCTTGAAGACCCCCAGGGTAGGGGAGAGCACCGCCTCCCTTGGGAGCCCATTCCAGACCTTGGCCACTAACTGTGAAGAAGTTCTTCCTAATGTCCAGTCTAAATCTGCTCCCTACTAGCTTGTGGCCATTATTTCTTGTAACCCCCGAGGGCACCTTGGTGAATAAAACCTCACCAATTCCCTTCTGTTCCCCTGTGATAAACTTATAGGCAGCCACAAGGTCGCCTCTCAGGCTTTTCTTGCGGAGACTAAAAAGGTCCAGGTTCTCTAGTCTCTCCTCCTTTGTGAGACCTATCAGTTTTGTCCATCTTGCCCTTGGCTGTAGCATGTCCATGATTTCCTGGGTGGCATCTTTCTGACCGGCACCTCCCATCACCAGCCCATCAGTTTGGTATTTGACTCTGAGAGAGTGACCCTCACAGGTATTCCTTCTGCTCACAGAGGTTTACCCCATGTCTCAAGCTTGACACCATTGGGTTGTTTGGATCAGCATTCTTCTGCTGTTTGTTCTTCGTTGGCATACTCAAAACCTAAGGTTTGTCCCAGGCTTGCACCAGGTTCATATTGCTTCCCGTCTCCTCTGTGCCTCTGCACAGATGGGCACTGCTTTCTTCCTCTGAGCCTGTGCTTTTCCCCCTTTGGGGGTATGGGACTGCGGCATGCTCAAATTTGAGTCTGCTGGGCCCTTAGCAGGTCAATTGTGTCTGGCTCCCTGGTCATGTGCAGGAACACAGCTAGGGATTGTTGGAGGTGAGGACCTGCAGGTACTTCTGGGTTTACTCCTAGGCATGCTGACAGTAGAGACTCTGTGCAGCTCTCAGGTTGAGTAAAGTGGCAGCTCTGGTTTCCCCCAGGGTCCCACTCATAATGGAAGCTGGGAGGTGGCTTCTTGTTACAGTTATATTTTCGCCAAGGATGTTCAATGAAACGGTGACTAGCTCAAGTGTTCTTCATCTTTCACAATTGGGAGAAATAATTGCTGAGAATTAGCATCTGACATGAGCTTGTTTACTCATCACCAATAACCTTTGCCACCTTGCAAAGGCTGTGACCTCAGAAACGAGTCCTGCCCTTGCACACTAAGAAATTTACACTGTAAAAGGGGAGACCCTAGCAGGCATGTCATCTGCAACCAGGGTACCCAAAGAAAGGTATTCCTCAGCATGGGGAAATTTAGTGAGAGACCTTATTCTTTAATATGTCCGAAAGGATGCAAATATTCTCCTGGTCATACTTAGTTTACGAAAGACTTTTAGTCTTTTGTAAATATAAACCTTTGGCAGGGTAGCATACAAAAAAAAATTCTATGAACCATCTAGGAACACATGACTGGAAGGGATTTCTGTGTCATCAAGTCCAGTTCCTTGCTGTCTCCATATCCTGTAAGTTTCTAGTATGATTTAAAAAATAATAGATAGGGAGGTATGGTGCTTAAATCCTATTGATTCCTCAGTTGGAAATAAGAGCTTAATCTGTTTTGGAACTTCCAAAATCTATATCGTTAACCTCATGGAATTTTCAAAGTCATTTTAGTGCCTAACTCTTATAGAAATTAGTGAGAATTATAAATACTCCAAAAATATCTGGTTTCAGGAGGTTATCTGCACCTATAGGTGCCAAAATGCCTTTGTAAATGTGGTCCTAGTTAGCATGGAAGCTATCAGCCATGTTGTTTAGGAGGGAAAGTAGAAATAAAATTCAGAGTCTGGTTAAGCTTTTATATGAAAAACTCATTTTTTGGAATGCCTGAATCTGCATTCTTTGTGCATACACAGCTCTTTGAAACCAGTAGGATTTTGGGTAAACAAGGAAGATGGGATCAGGCCCACATTTTTTTTTATCTTAGTCTAAAAAAGATGTTTAAGTGCAATGATTTCCTGCCTGTAGCCCATAAAAGAAGTTTCATAGATGTTAAACCGTAAACACCTTTTTAGAATAGAGGCATAAATGTGCACTACACATATTTATAATTCTAATGTGTAAGACCCATATATTAAACCTATATCTCTGGTCTCCTGCTGTCAGAAAGCAGTAGATTGGCTTTAAATCATGGGTTGGTTTGGATATGAGAATAGGTCTAGAGTCAGCAGCAGTATGTTTTATTGTCGGTATCCTGTTGTGCATGACATAGATTTCTAGTACTAGCCCCGCACTTTTATGCACTCATGATTTAGTAGAAAGACTGACATTAACAAAAATTCACTGATGTAGATAGGGCATAAAAACAATAACACAGGGTTTGCCTACCTGTCAGTAAGTCCACTAGATGTCCCTACAGCTCTTTACATGATTATCCATGGTTGTTCTCCTCAAGCCAAGCACACCTTGTTGTAGGTTAAATGCTGCATTCTTGCATACAGAGATATTTTCAGACTCCTAAATAAATTATAACACTACAAGACTAACATAATTATTTGACAAAAGAAATGATGGATTGAATCTGAGCTGGGGAAGCTATAGAATTTTTCAGCTACTTTTTTTTGCCTTGTGAATAATATATATAAACTTTTTTTTTTTTTTTTTTTGCATGAGAATTCCTTACTGTATTGATGATAGACTAATTGTGGGCAAGAAGAATTTACTGAAGAGGTGAATCCTTTACTGTTTGATTACTGTCTCCTCTGTGAAACCAAAGGTTAGATAACCCAATACTTAACAGGAGAGACTGGTTTAAACTGTGGAGCATACAGTTTGTCTTCCAAAATATTGTTTTGGCTTTAATCACTGTGGGTGCCTGTACGTGACCACAGAGATTGCTCCAATGTACTCTACTCGATTAATTGACTCTGCTGGAGCATGGTAATTATCACACTCCAGCAGCCTCCTGGGTCTCGTGTATCAGCATCCCTGCATTTCAAAATGGTGGTTGGGGCACTTGAACTAAAGCTTCTCGACCAAGATGTAATTAAAGCATAGCCCCCCACCCTTGGGGCATGTATAAAATTGCCCTATAACTCCAGATATTCTTGTTTCCAATGTAAGTTATTTTGAATTTTGCTGAGTTCTTGGTTTCTGTGACACCTTGGCGCAGGAATTGTTACTGTCTGACTTGATGCCATGTGAAATTAGCATTCCCTTATTGTAGAGCTGAAAGAAGAAAAGCAAAAAAAAATCTTATCTTCTGCCATAAAGAAGATCTGTTCTTCCCTGCTGCAGAGGGCAGGATTCCAAGCACAGAGTTTACCTTGTAGCCAATTAAATTTAGATTTGATACTGGGGAAAATAACTTCCTTACTGTTAGAATAGTGAGGCAGGGGAATAGACTGGGAAGTTGTAGAATCTCTTTCATTGGAGGTTTTCTAGAGAGAAAGCTTAGATAAGCATTGGATAGGCATGATCTAGGAGTAACATTCATGCAGGAAGATAAACTAGAGGACCCTTGAGGTCTTTTGACACTGATTCACCCCTTCCCTATACTGTTGCTTATAAGCATTCATAAAATATCCTATTTGTTTCCTTGCTCAGGTAAATAATCCTTGAATTTTTCCATGTTTCTAAAGATTTTCATTAGCTTTCTTTGAAACACACATACAGTTTTTTTTACTTTTGGGTTGGGTTGACTTATCTGGTACAAAGAATTCTACATAATAGAGCCTACTGAGCCTGAGTTAAAATCCAGCTCACAGTTCAAAAAATTATCTTTCTAGCATGATAACAATGCAGTTTTAGTAGTACATCAGAAACTTTAGAAGGAAATGGAATAAAATACATTTATATATCACTCCATTCACATAAGGTAACTTCTCAAGTAGATTTTTAAGAAGGAGTGAAGGTTGTTTTTATTATTAAACTGGTTGAAAACAGAGGGTATTTCTTGTAATGGAGAGACAGGAGTGGTTAAGTCTCTTTCTCAGTGGATGTGCTGGTTATCTACTGTGTGTTGAAAGTAGCATTAACTCTTTTTTTTGTAAGGATCATTGCTACCTTCACTGGGTTTTTTTGTACTGACTTACCCCATTGAAGACCTGGTTCAAAACTGCATACCTGTGAACAGGCTTAGGGAATTTTATTTCATGAAATGGAGGGCAATATTTCCACATGAATTGAATGATTCAATTATTCCCCTCCCTCATCTCTAGTTGAAAAACAGTGTTTCTTTTTCTGACTTCATGCACATGGGCATTTTAGAAAATGATAGTTATTTGGATTATTACTCCACTAATGAATTCACAGATATTCCATGGGGGACAGAAAATTGGAAAGGTCATCAGCAAGAGAAATAGGGAAAGTGTTCTTGTGGGTCATCTTGGCATGTCTGTGGAGAAAGGCTGGCAGAACTTGTATTATGTCAGCCAAGGGGCTAGCACCCAATTATGTTAGTCACCAAGCACAAATGCAGTACATAGTCTACCACGATCAGTTTACAATATAGATGGGTGTCTTCATCACAAAGTTGGTAAAATCTTTGCTTTTTCTGACCCCTGGTGGAAGAGGGGCTCATAGATTTAGGCCCCTGTGGTAGATTGATTGCCCTGGATATGGCAGTCTTCTGCATTCCTGATGAATTTGGGTATCTGTCTGTATAGGTTCTTATACTGTGTCTATCCTGATAAAATGGTGGCTGGTATCCAAAACAGTTTTTAGCAGTACAGGTCACAAACTCCCCTTGCTGTTTCCATTTCTGCTCGTTTCTTATTCCCCGTAGGCTGATAGTATTTCCGAAAGTGAAAACTAGATATAGAGAGATCAGGGCTGTTAGAGGGGTGATAGATTAGGGAGATAGTAAAGAAGCTCTCTTCCCATCCTTTTCTCCTTTCAGAATAAGAAGTTGTGACACCTTACACTAAAAGTCCTGCTGAGAGCAAAGAGTATTGCCCCTGTCTTCATTTTTTACCTTTCCCCCACTTCAGATCTAAATCTCTTGCTATCATCTTTACCTATATTCTCATGGCACAGAAGTTTGCTCACATCTTTGTTTGCTTACTACTCTGCATGGATTATTGCTAGGAGACTGCAAATAGTTAAAAAACAAAACAAAACAAAAACAAAACAAAGAATAAAAAAGAGAGGGAGAAATATTTGGGGAAGAGCTGTTTCCTAAATTTTCTGCTACAGAGGCCTGGGATTTATTTTCTACACAACTCTTATTGATGCCCCTAGGAGTCCATGTGAAAGCAGATTTCAGGGCCAGGTCATTGTTATATCAATTGGTTCATGTCATACAAGTGGAAGACTTGGTGCATATGATTTTATTTTCCACTTCGGGTCAGGGATACTAGTTGCTGTATTCATGACACATTAAGAATGCTGTTTACTAGCCCAGACACACAAAGATAGATGCATAAACTTCTGACCTTCTATTACTTTATAAGAAAAACTTCACTACTGATTCTTGTCTGGACAGATGGCCGTCATTTATCATGGACAAAGAAGCACTGAAGTATGAAGGATTCCTCTTGTGATAGTTTACAGGGTGATTTCTACAAGGATCACTTTTATTTATTTAGGAAATGGTTTTTAATAAATCCTTGTCTGTTAAATCTTTTGGTGTGTGTAAAATATAAGACCAGGAGCAAATAAGCAGAGCTAATAGTGTGTGTATGAAACTTTTCCAGTGAAAAAATTATTTTAGACCAACAGACTAGTCATCCTCCTTCCTCCCCCGCCCTTCTTATTGGTGTTCAAAAGAGAAATGAAAATAGGAAATATTATAATGCAAAATTAGGGGACAACCTTCACTTTAACTTCCTATATAGCAGTCTCTTGAATCCCTTCTAGCTATAGTAATAAAGAAAGCTCAAGCAAAAACTTTTCTTTATTACTGTCATGTCATGTATGGTAACTTTTCAATGATCAACGTTCTACTACAGTTGAAACTACTTTAAGCTGGCTTTAAGCATCTGTTCCCTGCAGCTGGTATTTCAATCTGTGTATATTTTCAATACATCAAAATAACACAAAACTAACTGACAAGTTAACTGTAAGAAGTGTCTCTGGCTAAAAACAGAAGTTTGCTTTCTCTGGGGGACAAAGCCTTGTATATCTCTAGGATCCCAGAATAAAAGCCCATTGCTCCACATTTCCACTGAGAAACATCCAAGAACTCTTTCCCAGGATGGTCATGGCTAATTTGAGTGAATCCTTATTCATTCCAGGGACAAGCTATATGTGTAAAGGACCATGATATTCCTAGGTTCAGTCAGACTCACCTGATTCTGACTGACATGATGTCTGCTTTCAGCCTTTATTTGAAACTCATTGGTAAAAAGAAGTGCCAATGTTGATAGTTTGGGTCCCAAAACTGTTCCTTAGTAAATGTTATCTGTTGCCGGCTGGTGAGAGATTATTGGTTGCTTATAGTACTGACATTTAAAGAACACTAATGAAGATGACATTGGTAGACTGGAGGCCAGGTTTTTTGGAGCTGGTAGTTAGATTTTGGAAAGTATGAAGGGGGTGGGCGAAGACGAAAGACTGGCCTTACAGAATGGCTTTACAATAGAAACCAAGTGGATCAAGTAACAGATTATATTGTCCAAGGATCATTTAGCTGCTCTTCCCCCAACATCATACGTGCTTGCAGTGTGCCTTTGCTGTCTACGTTGGACAGATGGGGTGATCCTTATGGGACAGAAATAATTTGCAGACTAGATTATTTTAGGTATTGTCTAAACAGGGACCATATAGTATTATCCTAACACCTGGATTAGTTTCTATGTTACAATGAGTTTATTGCTTTATTGTTCTCTCCAACCTCTTCTGCCTCTCTCAGCACTGCATTCTCTCTTTCCTTCCTCCCCTTCCCTGCCTTTTGTATTTAAATTGGTGCTCCTATTTGACTGACTGGATATCCTTCCATAGCATCTGATGAAGTGAGCCCTGGATCATGAAAGCTTATGCATTTTTAATTTACGTAGTCTACAAGGTGCACCTCTGCCTTGCCTTCTTGAATAGAGCAACGCTGAAGGCTTCATCTTACTGCTTTCTCTCTACAGTAAGTTTAGTGCATGCTAAATAGGAAGGTTTAGGGCTGTATTTTAAAATGTCCTGGTGTTGTGCAGAGGTTCTGAGTCTCTGCCTTCTGGAAAGAAGAAAATGTTCAAGAAACCTGTGAGACCAAATGTTACAACAAAAATATTTTTGAGGCCACTGGTAAAGGGATAGCCAAACTGGGTCAAAACTACAATGTTGTACAATGTCCAATTAAAAGCAAGTATGTGAAGAAAGCCAAGGACCATCGCTGGACCTCCAGCAATGCAGTTGCCAACTGTTTAGCCTATGGCAAACTAAACTGAAATCAGGTTCAGTAGATGATCTTGTGATTGGCCGCCAGCAATGAACCATAGCTGATGGAGGACATTTGAAACGATTTGAGGAGAGTGGGAGTGCTAGTATGAATATAGAGTGTGATGGAGAAGAGCCAAGCCAGATGCCAGTGGAAGGGACAAACTGCTTTCTAGAGCACATTGACAGTCTGCATCCCAGCTCTATAAACATCTTGCTTGCCCGCGCCATGGAAGTAATGGCAGCTGGTATGTCTTTCTTTTGGCGTTTTCCTATTTTGTTATTATTGACAAATATCAGGTACATATCATAGCCTTTTCCAGATGAAGGGAAGATGGGGAACTTTCTGAGTCTAATCATCCCAATACTTGATCAAAGTGGTGAGTGTGGTATCTTGACCTGAAGGAAATTTTAATTTTGACACACTTTTGCATTCACTCGACTGGAGAACTCTGTGTTCTCAGCAAAATGAAAATGTTAAAATTCTCCAAATACAAATATTGCTAACAAATTAAAAAAAATAACACATCTATAGCTAGATATACTTTCACAACACAGTCAGAAATAAAGTGCGTTACACCTAGAATCTCTGCATTTTACAATCCTAAGAATGGTGACTGATCAACATGTTGGGAAGATATCCAAATCTGGAGTCTTAGGGGTGTGTGTAGATGAAACAAGGGCCCTAAATTGAAGTGGTAGATTTTTAAAAACTGCTTCAATTTAGGATGAAGGAAACCCCT
The DNA here is from genome assembly GCA_030014935.1 of Caiman crocodilus. Classification (NCBI taxonomy): domain Eukaryota; kingdom Metazoa; phylum Chordata; order Crocodylia; family Alligatoridae; genus Caiman; species Caiman crocodilus. Next base: position 106,828,896 of record JAGPOW010001296.1, read on the forward strand.
GTGCTGTGTACTCCCATGTCTTACCTGCCTGTGTGCTTGCGGTGGGGAGGGGAGGGTGAGCTGCCGGCAGGCAGAGTGGTCCCTGCTCTGAGGAGGGGGACGGCTAGTGTTTACCTCCACGGCAGTGGTGGCCCATCCCCCAGGTAGCACCTACCTGCAGGCATCTGGCTTGGGTGGTCCTGGGGGGCATCACAGCCGTGGAGGGAAGGACTGGGTCCCCACACACCTCAGGCAGGCTGCATGGTGGGGAATCAGGCTCACCACTTTTTTTTTTCTTTGGTGGAGCCTGCCTTCTTGGGCGGCTTGCTTCACAGCCCCTGAGCCACATGGAGCCCAGTGCTTCAGTCTGTGGCTGTAGGGCAGCAAACTAAAACTCATCAGAAGCATTTTAATTTGCTGAGCCCTAAAGTCTTTTAAGGTGCATTACGCCACCAAATATGCTACAGCAGCTGGAATAAATGTACAATCTGCCGCTGATGTGTGCAAACACCAACACCCTTAATGCAATGCAAAAGCATTTAACCCACTTTAAAGTGTCATGCACACTTGGCCCTCGTTTAGTCTACATGTGCCCTAGGTTCTAAGAGACTTTGGATCTTCACTAAGTCTGCAGCCACGAACCTCAGCAAAGGATGCCAGAGGAGCACATCTCAACGCTAAACCTTTTTTTTTTTTTTTTTTAATCTCCTTCCTCAACCAGAGGCTTACAACAGTACTTGGGCAAAATAAGACACATATGGTGATAGGTGATATTCTTGTGTCAGATTTTGGCCAGTCTGGTATCTGCTGACATACACTAATCAAGATCTAACTGAGCTGGCCTTTTCCAGAATGCTCTCATTTATGACTCAGTTCCTTTTCTCCTACTTGCCTTAATCTCATTTATGCTAATTTGGCCTACATTAAATTTAACAATGCCTAAGGCCTACTAAATCTGTTAGAATGCAAGCATAAAGGATTCAAACTTAACCCAAAGGTGTACAGCTAGGAGATTAAGTCTTACTGTGAATTTTTAAGTAACTTCTAGTCCTAGGCAAGCTACTACCTCCTATTTCTCTTTCTTGGTTCTCTCCTTCTGTCTTATCACCACAGAACAGAACCCCCTCTTTTCCTTGCTTGCTCAAAATTATGACCACTTTTCAGGAGGATTTGCAATAACTTTGCTGTAGTAAGAATGTAGCACGTAAGTGTATGTCATCTAACCAGAAATCTCACCTTTTTCTGCCCATCTTTGGTTCAATGCTAAATGTTTTTACTGTTAGCACTTTTAAAATTAAATTTATTAAAAAATAATGAATTTTAGCAGTTGCACCCTAGAATATTTAGGTGGCCACATAGTATCATTAGAGCACCGAGGGGTGCAGACGCACAACTTTTTTTTTTTAGCTTGCATTATTTTAAACAGTAAAGCCAGATGGGGCATGAGGGTTGCTTGGCATGAAGTATCTGATATAAGAACCACTTTGCAAGAGTATCTTTCTGGCTTACTATGAAGGAGTGAGAGAATGAACAAAATCCCCAAGGTGCCTTGCGTGCTGGGCAGGGGCGGTCAGGAGGAGAAAAGCAGCCAGCAGCAACAGACAGGAAAAGTGAAAGGAAGCAACACTTACAGCATGGAGGGCCGGCAGGGCTGCAACTGGAGACTGGAAGGGAAGAGAAGCAATCGCCACACTTCTGGAGCTCCATATTGGAGGAGAGAAGCTGCTTAGATGTATTTCTGGCCCCAGACAGGGGCAGCATGGTATCAGTTCCCTGCAAGCTGCAGAGAGAGGAGCTGCCAAGTGCTTCCCGAGAAATGCTGTAGCTGTGACCCTGAGAAGGTGGCAGGTGGAGGCCTGCACACACAAGGCTTCTAATAATCCCTGGAGCAGAGTGACAGCTGAGGATCCTGGGGAAGAGGCCGGAAGAATTGCTGTTTTCAGGTTAGAGCCTTGCTGCACATGAGAGACTCCATTGGGACTGTGAATATTCAAGAGCAAGCCAGGGAAGGCCTATGCAGAGCAGTGACTGGATTAACTGATTGTTGTTGTTGTTGTTGTTGTTGTGATTTGGACATGAGAACCTGAACCCAGGTGAAGACGCCATGGACTGAGTCTGACAAAGACTGATAGCAGTTGGGTTTTGCCACCTTTTTTGGGCATTTGAGTACAAGCCAAGGCCAGCCCAGGAAGTGTATGTGCCTAACTAAAGCTGAGGGTCACGCTGGTGGCTGAGTGTGGAACAATAGTCCAAGAGACAGCATTAAGATCTGGCTGCAGAGAACTACCAGTGCCATCTGGAGAGACTTGAATGCAGCAAAGGGGAAATTTGGAGCCCCACAGAAGAAAATGGGGATTGAGACTGGGTAGGATCACCTTGGGCAATGCCTCCTAGCAATATAATATCATGAAAGTCATGGAAGGCGAGAAATATAGGACCAACTTCCTGGCAGACCAGGTGATCCAAAGCCAAGGACCATCCTGTCACTGCCTGTAGGAAAACTCTAGAGGTATCCCTTGAAGCTGTTCTGCAGAATGCTGGAGTCATAGTGGAAAGATCAGATAAAATAGAGGCCATCTACATTTACATGAATAGATGAGTGATTCTTAATCAGGATGCTGTAGCACCCTGGGTGCCATGAGAGCCTTTTAACAATGCAGTGGGTTGCTTCATAATATTAGCAATGTTGTGTGCAAACATCTATGCATAATTAACAAAATAAAGTCTAAAATTTCATGTGGAAATCCATAGCCTCAATGTTCTGACCAGTTGTGATTGTTGTTGTGGTTTTGAGTTCTTTGCAATAGAAGAATTGCTCTATTGCTTTTCCATAGTAAAAAAACCTGATGAAAGCTAAGAACACCTATACATGAGCAGTGAGGCTGCTCCAACCTTAATTAATTGAGTCTGCTGGAGTGTGGTAATTACTGTGTTCCAGCAGACTCCAGCATCTCATGTATCGGCATTCCCATGCTTAAAAATGGTGATGTCCATAGGCTCGTCTGTGAAAAGTGGTTTGTAAGTTTCCTTTGAGGATCAGACCTGAGAGATTGGAGACAGGTAGTTTGGTGTTCTTGTCTTTGATAGATTTTTGGTGTGCGCTCATTCTGGTGCTTAGTTGTTGCTTGGCATCGCCTACATATTTTCCATCAGGGTACTTGGTGGGTTTTGCAAGGTTTTGGATGTTTTGCCAAGGCATGGCCTGGATCCATTTCATGTGTTTTGGGCTGTAGGAAGTTGGCTTCTGGTGATGAAGTTAGTTAGGTTTTTGCTTGTTTGAATTTACAAACCACTTCTCACAGATGAGCCTATGAACACAATTCATCAACTTCCTAGATACAGAAACTCATGGACTCAGTATAGACATTGAAATTCTGACACACTGCAGCCTGCCTGACATCTGACTCCTCAAGTACCTCTCCACTTCTACCTGTGCTGCTACATCCCTGTCCCCTCCTCCCACTCAAGCCTGTCCCTCACACCCTGATGCCGCCATTTCCATTTTCACTGACTGGATTTCTTGCCTGTTTTGCATGCCAGCCTCTGGCTTCTTTATTATTCCTTCCATCCAGGAAGCGTGCACACACCAATTGCTTCCTCAGCCTAATGGAGGGTTTTTCAACCCAAAAGCTTGCTAAGATATATTTCTTTAACTGTTCAGTTGGTCTACTAAAAGATACCAGATTTACCCAAAGAACTTTGTTTGCCAGTGCTATGCCCTTAGATGAACACAGCTACAACCTACACTTCTAGCACCTGTCCCCTGTCAGCTGACCAGAAGGATTCAGGGCCTTGGGCTAAGCCCCAGGGCTGGGGCTGGCAGGGAGATTTCTCTGGCAGCTGCTGGAGAAGTAGCTCCTGCAGGAAAGGAAAAAAAAGGCTCTAGTCTGTGACAGTTTGGCTGCCTGAGATGTTAGTGCTGCTTACTTACCTGTTATTTAAAGTGGTGGACAGAGCTGAGACTGTAGGGGAGGAGGAGACCTCATCGGGGCACACTATAATGTCATATAGAGGCCACAGTGCCAGTGAGGGCACACCTTCAGTATAAACAGGAAAGAAATGACAAAGTTATAGGCAGTTTTGTGATTTCCTATTATAGCCCATGGGCAAAACATCGTTGAAACAGTGAAATAGTTTCAATGAAACAAAACAGAACAGTGCTTCAAAATTAAATGAAACATTGAACTGAAACATTGTCCCTTCGAAATGATAAAATGGAAGTCGAAAAGAAATGGTGGTTTCGTACAGCTCTACAATTTCCTACAAGAAGCTGTTCTGTAGGCACAATACCCTATCTGTCCACTTTCTCTGCATCAGTTTGTGGGACCCATTTTCAAAAAGGGGCTGCTCTGGATGAGATCTTCCAATGGAATGAAAACTGAAACTTCAGTAAGTTTGCCATATTTTTCCAATTTGTCAGGCTGCAAAAATTGTAGGAACTGGAGAGTTAGAAAGACACTTATAAATTTATGATGGTTGCTCACGGAAAGGAAAATATAAATTACTTTAATTTTCTACTTGTATGTTGTATCAGTCACTCAGTAAACAGTCTCACTTACAAAGAAGTCACTGTGATGTGATGATTCCACAAGAGAAGGCTGAGAGGCGACCTTGTGGCTGCCTATAAGTTCATCACGGGGACACAGAAGGGAATTGGTGAGGTTTTATTCACCAAGGTGCCCTCGGGGGTTACAAGAAATAATGGCCACAAGCTAGCAGAGAGCAGATTTAGATTGGAACTTAGGAAGAACTTCTTCACAGTTAGTGGCCAAGGTCTGGAATGGGCTCCCAAGG
>JAGPOW010001296.1:106833768-106876479 GCA_030014935.1 Caiman crocodilus
AAGAGGAGGTTAGATAGGCATCTAGCTGGGGTCATCTAGACCCAGCACTCTTTCCTGCCTATGCAGGGGTCGGACTCGATGATCTATTGAGGTCCCTTCCAACCCTAACATCTATGAATCTATATTGTCAAATGTCTGGAAAATGAAAGCTACCCATTTCTACTGGTAGTTGCATCTGTTTTGATGGAAGTCAAGTCCTTTTATCTTCTCTCCACAGAAACATGTTGAATCATCAGTAGATATTAACAAAATAAGTTTGGGGGATTACAACAGGTAGGTTACAGAGTAGGTAAATTAGGCAAAGTAAAATACTCATTTTTAAAATATCAAATATTCTCCTGGCTGCCTGCCTAGCATCATGTGGTGGCTGGAATTGCCAGTAGTCTGCGGGCCAGATCCAATGAGTTGGCAGTCATTCACCGATGGGCCAGATCAAGTCTGTTGGTGGGCTGTATTTGACCCATAGGCTGCATTTTGCCCACACGTGCCTTAGGTTCTTCAACAATGCAGATATTGTACCTCCTGGATCTGCTCTCCAAGCCCAGCACTTTGTCTCTCAGACTTTGCAGCTCCTTGCTGTGAGAGCCTATCTGCCTGGTCATTTCCATACCTTGGTCCTCACAGGCAGAAACTTTGCTTTTCACTCTCTGACCCTGCTTCACTGGGGTGTCAAATGAAACCTGAACCTGAATTCATAGCCAATTCCTGAGTCTTGTTCACTATAATGCTAACACTTGATATCACTCTTGTTGTTCCCTGCATCAGCGAAGCCAAGTCCTCTGCCTGCCCCAACCTTACCTTAGAGACCCCTAACAATAGAGGGGAGTGGGAGTTTTTCCCAGATATAAAGTGTGGAGACGTAACTCCAGTGACAGTGCTCACGGCGCCTAGAGCAAGCTAGTGCCGCTTCCATATAAGGTAATGATGCAAGGCTTAACCCGTCATTGGTTGCGAGACCTGAGGCACACACACAAAAACTCAGTGCAAAGCGGAAGAGACGGAGCTGCCCAGCTACATCCATAGTAGAAGGCCGCTGCAAAGACCCCGATTGATCCCTATCCATTCCTCGGTTATCACCCTTCCCTTCCCTTATCTGCAACAAAGCTGCAACTTCAGAATCATTAAGCAGAGTACAACAAAACAATCAACGCTTCATCTCTGCGTAAGTACTTCTTCCCTCGTCTTGGGTGCTAGCAGCTGTAAGGGGAAACTGCTGAGTGAGCACGCAAAAGCCACCGCCGCTCGACTCTCCCCGAGGCTTAATGGTCTTAAAGTTTTCGGGCGTGACCTGGCGTCACGAACAGGATACATTTGGACAGTTAACATGCTGCTAGAAGCCTGTCCTTGGCACAGAGGAGATAGGAAAGCTGAGACGAGCGATCAACTCTGGGCACACCTAGTCTACCATCAGGCTGGTAGCGTGCCACTGCAGGGAGATGGGGTTGCGGGATACCTCTCCCTTGATACCATCCAAGGCGACACCGGCAACCCTGAGACCCACTCAAAGGAGTGGACAGTCTCCAGCCTACACCCGGCTGCCTTGGGCTGTTTATTAGCCAACCCCAGGGTGCTTTTCCGCTCTGAGGATACAGCCAGTGCAGCCACCCTCCATAAAGTACAGCTGAACAAGGAGGGGACAACCACGGCGACGCAGGACCTTGCAGCCTGTGTCCACTATGTCCGCGAAGGGGGAGAGCCCACCCCTGCGGATCAATTCAACCCACCCAACCTCAAGCAAGGGGGTGCGGGCCATGTGCTACTGCACAAGATACGGGAGGAGTTGGAAACTGAGTCCCGCCATCGGAACAAACTGGGAAGGTATAAATGGAATCAAGGGAAAATGCTCAATATTCTAATGCGCGGACTGTTTTTCGCTGCATGCTTGCTCGAAAATTGGGAGAGCCAACTGCAGACAGCCGTTACGCAGGCGGAAGATACTCGGGGCTATCAGTCAGACGAACTGCCGCCCAAAGATGGCGCCGAGAGGGAGAATCGGGGGCGTGTCGACAACCTGCCTGGAACCGCTAATGCGCAAGTACCACCCTCTGCCCCGCCTCCTCATTATGCATCAGACCCGCCCGTCTCCCACTTAGGCCAACCTAAGGATCCACCCTCCCCCTGGCTGCCGAAACCCCACCTCTACCCCTCCCTCCCGGTGGGGGAGGGCCCAGAGGCTGACCGTCACGGGCCCGAGCCCGATCCAAGCCATTTACAAGTCCAGGCCTTCCCCGTCCAAGCCACCAAGTGGTCCGGCATCCAGCAGGGGGGCCAGCCTGCTCAACAAATACAAGAGACGGTCACCCTGCGCTCCCGCAACGCAGCAGAGCTAAAGGACCTTTTTGAATCTACCAGGCGGAAACCGGGTGAGCACCGGTCCAATGGCAAGGCCGGTTGTGTATAGAGAATAGCGGGGATATCCTTGATCCGGAGGAGAGCAATTACCTTGCCCGCCACACCTCCTAGGGCGGTGGGATTGCCACCCAGGTCACAATGCTTCATGGAAACACTGATTGGTCTATCCCCCTTCCAGCCCAAGCCGCCATTATGCTCCTTTCCAAACTACACCTCTGGCATAAAGGAAAAGAACCAGGTGAGCCCACAGACGGCACACAGTTCATTCACGCCGTGGTAGGTCTGCAATACCTTACCTGGGACCCCCTCACGGACCCCGGTCCAGTTCCCGCTCGGCACCTGGCCTCCGACTGGCCTCACTGTTACCTCCCGAATTCGGGGGTGATCGCTCTACAAGCCGATACTCTAGAAGCGGCCATAGAAATTTATGTTCCCAGGCTCCAACAGGGGGCCATTACGGCCCTCTTAACTCTTGCACAAGGGAACCCCCTAACGGCCCTCCTCACTAAAGAACAAAAGCTTATTCAAGCCCTTGCTGCCCCTGAGCCCACTAAAGTAACGGCTGGACAACCTGTACCGGGGCCAACGCCGACTGCTCCCCCTCCTCTGACCTATTGGTGTCAGCTTCCCTCGCATCAAGGAGTCCCACCAAGGGACCCAAACACTGCAAGACCCCCGCCAAACACAAGCGGCGGTTCAACTCGCACCTTAGAAGGGAAGGCATGCTTCGGGTTCTTGCTGAATCACTCAAGACTAACCAAGCCGCAGATCCGGGCCTTGGGAGACCAAGGCCAAATAAATCTCACTAATACGCTTGGGTTTACCTTCCAGCCGGACAAGCCAAAAAATGAGTGATGGCCACCGGCACGATGACCGGCGGCCCAGACCCGCCTAAAGTGCCTGAGCAAGCCTTCACAAATAACTCATCCACTTCTGAAGATCTGCATCCCTACGCCACCCTAGTGATTCATGGACTCTCAATATATATACAGAATCGTAACCAGGCAAGCGGTACCCACCGGAAACGCCCAAGTATGGGAAGAGATTTGGGAAGTTTTGTGGCAAATGACCACCCATCCACTTGTCAAACACACCAAGTCCCACCACAAGGACGCTGACCCGGTCCACGAAGCTGTTGACAAGCTACTAGAGGACCCATTGAGAACTGATGTTGACTTAAATAAGCTAACCCTTGAGATCTTGACAGTCACTTCATCTGACCAAGGGCCAGACACGGACCCATTCCTACAGTGGTTGCACATGCGGTGGGGACACCCAGGCCCAAAAGCCGCCTTACAATGCTGGACCCGCGAGACTGGCGGGTCCAAGGGTGTGGGGTATGGAACCCACGCACAGTAGACTCTCGTTACACAAGCACGTCTTGCGTGTGCAAAAGAAAAGCGCCACCCTCATCATCACCAACAGGGAGCACTAGACCGAACTTATTTCATGCCAGGGACAGTCTGGCAAGCAGACTTTATGGGTCCCTTGCCGTCGAGCGGAGTCACAAACAAAGGACTTGTAATTGTTGACTTGGGAACCCGCCACATTAATGCCTTTCCCATGAGACGAACTACTGCAGCCTTCTTTATAAATACGCTAACTCACGCTTTTGTCTCCTGGGGAATACCTACTACAATACACACCGACGGTGGACCACCATTCAACTCATCGACTCTCGACCGCTTCCTTGCGGAGCACAACATCACTCATCATCTTCACCTCCCCTACCACCCTCAATCCAACTGAGTTGTAGAAAGGCATATCGGACTCCTAAAAGAAAAATTGCGCCTCCTAGGGACCGGCACATACAAAAATTGGATAAAGCATCTCCCTACTGCTCTATTATCCCTAAATGATGGAAAACCCCTGTGGGCTGAAGGACTCGCCAAGGGGGCACCACAATGGACTGCCAAGTTCTCCTCACAAGACTCAGTCTGGGTCACCATTCCTAATCATACGCAACAGCATCCCACGCCCCTTCCGGGCACCATTATAAAAGCTGAAATCTACCTTAACGCGTACACAGTCATCGTTGAGTGTGCTAGCCAAGCCCCGAAACCTATCCTGGTCCACCACAACTGGCTTTCTCTCAGGCACCGACCAAAAAATCCCGATTTAACCCCCATTAACTTTTTCGTTTCAGGTGACTCCCCATGGGAACCACGAGCTTTTTCCTCCTCATCCTCACCCTTGCTGGACTACTAGCTGCAACCTATCAATGTCCAGAGAATCCACTCCTACGAAACACTGTTCTTTGAGCCATTGCCGACTGGGCCAACATGACGTGACCCCATCCGGACAGGATTACTGCGTGTTTTCCTAAGCCAAAGAATGCCGCAGACAACCCCCTAACAGTCCAAGTTATTCCACTGAACTCTACCCAATGGCTTCTCTCCGTGACTCGTGAACCCAGAAACTTTACGCGTCCATTGCCTGATGATCCATCCCCATATGACTCCAAGTACATTATCTGGTCATGGAACACAGCCTTAACCACTTCCATCCACTTTTATACTGGTAATCGATGTAGCTATTCGAAAACCAACTCGAGTCAAGGTCATGCTCCAAACAGGGGAGGAGGGGTGACAAATTGTAGCCAAGTTGAGTGGGGACTCGTTTCCACTCAAGGATTCCTAAATGACTCTTTAAACAACCCCATGGTCACCCTCACGTGGAACCCTGCCACCCTCAAAACCCCTCCACCACTGGTATTAAACCTACCTCCGCACCCGGTTACCCAGTCTAACCATACTAATTGTGCCGCCCCCTCCTGGGTAACTAACCCTTTTTCAATCTTATCCCCATTAAACAACTGCCATGTAGAAAACTGGTGGAATACCACCTCTCTCGATCTCTTGAAGCGTCCTGCCTTCCCCCACTTAATTCCCCGGCTCCGAGCTTATTTCCTTAGCCTTCTCTGTCATAACACCACAGTCCCTCCCCTTAACTATTCCGATCTTCCGGTAGAGCTCAACCTTATATGTTTTGCGACCATTATGGTGATGATAATCGAAACTGTAACCCACTAACCTGCGACGCCTTGTCCACATTGCCATTGCCTGGTTACTTTTGGGCTTGTAGTGATGGTTTATTGTATTCAGCACTACCGGCTACCCTTACAGGGGTGCAAAGCTTTTTAGCAGCAGTTAATTTATGCCCGCCTTTAGCCCGTAATACGTCCTTTAACACAATCACCTTGTTTACCCGAGACAAACGCTCAACCCCTGATAGTCCATGGGAAGAGGGAACCTGGTGGGACCACCTAAAAAATCTTCTACAGTTTTCTGGAGAATTCTTTTTATCACCCCTAGTTACCTCCTATTGGCAAAGATATTCCCTTCTAACCCTCTCTTTAGCAGTAGAAGAAGGCCTTAATTGTACTAGGACCTCTCTCTGCTTACTTAATACCCAACTGCAAGCCACCTCTCAAATGGCCCTACAGAATCGCCTAGCTCTTGATGCCCTTCTGTTAAGTGAAGGAGGAGTTTGCCAATACCTTAACCTCAGCGATTCCCATGGTTGCGTAGCCATCCCTAATGTGACCGCCCTGCTGGAAAATCAACTCGGAGTAATCACAGAAGCAGCAAAGAAAGCCAACGCAGCCAGAAGAGTAGCACAGGGATGGCTCCCAGACTCGCTCCGAGGCATGGGGTTCAATTTCTCATCACTCCTCATGACCATCCTAGCCCCCATTTTAACTCTTATACTGCCATTTGTTGTTTTCTTTTGTATTGCATGTGATGTATTATCGTGTGTATGCTGAAAAATTGAACAGCAATTTGCTTTTGTATATACCTGCTTACCAGACCCCGACCCCCTTAGCCCCGATGACCTAGATAATGTCAACCTACTGTAAGTCTAAATAATAAGTCTAGGTGCCGTGAGCAAGGGGGCATGTGGAGACATAACTCCAGTGACGGTGGTCACGGCGCCTAGAGCAAGCTAGCGCCACTTCCATATAAGGTAATGATGCAAGGCTTAACCCGTCATTGGTTGCGAGACCTGAGGCACACACACAAAAACTCAGTGCAAAGCGGAAGAGACGGAGCTGAGTACAATAAGACAATCAACACTTCATCTCTGCGTAAGTACTTCTTCCCCCATCTCGGGTGCTAGCAGCTGTAAGGGGAAACTGCTGAGTGAGCACGCAAAAGCCACCGCCGCTCGACTCGCCCTGAAGCTTAACGGTCTTTAAGTTTTCCGGCGCGACATAAAGAAGGATCTATAGTAGTACCAGGTATAATTTCTATAAGGGTTTGATATATTTTAACTAATAAACATGACCAAAAATATCTCAAAATAGCAGGAGTCAGTTAGACTTGCGGGTGCTTCAGTCCACAGCAACCCCTTGGCTCCAGCAATGCATTTTCTTGAAATAATATCCTAGCCTTGAGGCATTTTACTGGCGTCTCAAATCTCTAAGAAAAAAAAAATTTAACACCAGTATTTTACCAACATTCTCCTCTGCTCAACAGTATTCACTGTTTGTAGTTAATATTATTAAATAATTATTCATAATTGTCATAGCTCTTATTCTACTACTTCATTGAAGTTTTATTTATTAGATTGAAATGAAGATTCAGTCTAATAAATATTAGATTCCTTGGTTTCTTCCATCCCTAATATTTCATAAAATTTGGTGAAAGGATGCTAAAAAGATTAATTTGTATGTAATGAAGCTTACTGTAACACTTGACATTACAGATCATTAACAATCTGGAAGATGGGATTGATTGCACCCTCAGTAAGGTTGCAGATGACACCAAGCTAGGGTGTGTAGTAGATATATTGGAGGGTAGGACTACGGGTCAGTGATCTAGACAAATTGGAGAATAGGGTCAAAAGACATATCACAGGGTACGTCAAGGGCAAAGTGCAATTAGGACTTGGAAATAATCCCATGCACCAGTATGGGTTGACTGGCTAAGCAGCAGCTCTGCAGAAAAGTACTTGGGGGTTACAGTGAACAATAAGCTGGATATGAGTCAGTAGTGTGCCCTTGTTGTCAAGAAAGCTAACAGCATACTGGCCTGCATTAGTTAGGAGTGTTGCTTGCAGATTGGGGGGAATAACTATTCCCCTCTATTCTGCACTAGTGAGCCCACATCTAGAGTACTGTGTCCAGTTTTGGGTTCCTTACTATAGAAAGGATGTGGACAAGTTGGAGAGAGTTCAGTGGAGGGCAGCAAAAATAGTAGGGAGTTGGGGCACATGACTTCTGAGAAAGCTGGGCTTATTTAGTCTGCAGATGAGAACACTAAGGGGGAATATGATAGCAGTTTTTAATTCCCTGAAAGGTGATTCCAAAGAGGATAGAGCTAGACTGTTTTCAGTGATGGCAGATGACAGAATGAGGAGCAACAGTTTCAAGTTGCAGCACGGGAGGTTTAGGTTGGATATTTGAAAAACCTTCTCACTAGGCAGGTGGTAAGGCACTGGAACAGGTTACCTAGGTAGGTGGTAGAATTTCCATCCTTGGAGGTTTTTAAGGTGGGGCTAGACAAAGCCCTGGTTGGAAACATCTAGTTGGGCATGATCCTGCTTTGAGCAGGGGGTTGGACTAGAAGACCTCTTGAGGTTCCTTCCACCCCAAATTTTCTATGATTCTACAATCCAAAATTTGAAAGATTTATGCCTTTGCCTACCATTAAAATCAGTGGAAATGGAGAGCCAGTTCCTTGCATTCAGCACTTTACTGGAGCAGTTTCTTTCATTCTAAGTTTCAAAGGTTGGGAATTCTACATTCAATGTGGCAAATATGACTAAGGGCCTAGTTATATGGTAATTTTAGGTGTCTTCTGGAGCTCGTAACCCCTGGACTGGCTACATGTTAACATCTTTAAGTGGCTTAAAGCATTCATTCAGTTTAAAATGAGGCCAATGCAGGGCATAATTATCTCTAATCCTCCTCATTTTGTTACTGTTCCATTTAGCTTCTTCACTTGCATGGAAGAGCTCTATCTGATTCAAGAAGTCTATGGGCTAACCAGGGCAAGGTACTCCTAGACTTGGTTCTGGCCAAAGGGGACGATCTAGTGAGCAACCTGAGGATTGAAGGGAAACTGGACAACAGTGACCATGAGATGATCAGTTTCTCCATCCACCCTAAGTCAGGGAAATCAGGCAGTAGGGTAGAAATCCCTGATTTTAGGAAAGCTAATTTCCACAACCTTCAGAGATTGGTTGGTGAGGCCCGGCAGGACCATAGTCTGATGAGGAAAGGAGTACAAGAAGAGTGGTCGTTTCTCAAAGAAGCATTCCTAGGAGCACAAAGGGAGTCCATTCTCTTTCATAAGAAAGGTAGCAAAAGGGCTGGGAGACCTCCTTTGCTCAATAGGGAAGTCATGAACCTCCTGAAATTAAAAAGAGAAGCTTACAAGGGATGGAAGTCGGAGCTAACCACCAAAAAAGAGTACTCAATGATAGCACCTGTAGGGAGCAGATTAGGACACCAAAGGCAGAAACTGAATACAAATTTGTTCTTCTTTAGATATGTAAGAAACTGGAGAAAAAATAAGAGAAGCATAGATGAATAGATTCACCCCTGATGAATGAATTGGGACAGTCGAAAACTGACACCCAGGACAAAACTGAGCTCCTAATGAATACTTCAAGTCGGTATTCCATCAGCCTAAGGGTGCTAGCCTGCTTGACAGGATACAGGATGATCAAGGTGGGGCTGATCAGCTGATCACCTTCCCATAGCTGACAAAGATATTGTGGGGGAACACCTAGAGAAGTTAAATGTCTACAAGTGAGCTGGACTGGTTGTACTATTCAGAAGAGGTCCCAGAGGACTGAAAGAGGACCAGTGAAGACTGAAAGAGGGCCGATCTGGTGTCTAGTTGTGTCCCTCAGGGTTCAATACTTGGAAAAGTGCTTTTCAATGTGTTCATCAATGATTTGGATTCAGGTATTAAAAGTGAACTGGCAAAGTTTGCGGATGATACCAAATTATGGGGGAGTATAGCCATGCACAATGATAGGCTGGCAATACAGGCCGACCTGGACAGGCTTCTGAGGTGGGTGGATCTTAACCTGATGACATTTAATACTGAAGAATGTAAAGTGCTCTATCTGAGGAGAAATAATCTGCAACACTTACTGGCTTGGCAGTGCTATGCTTGCCGGTACCACATCTAAAAGAGAACTGGGTATTATGATAGACTGTGGAATGAACATGAGCCACCAATGTGATGCTGTAGCTGGTAGAGTGAATCAAGTACTGTCATAGGCAGACAAGGTTCCTTGGGTGAATTTGATATCTTTTATTAGGCCAACCCAAATGGTTGGAGAATAGTTATTAAGCAAGCTTTTGGGTTCAAAAACCCTTTTCTGTTCTACTCAGCCTTGGTGAGACCACAGTTAGGGTACTGTACTGCATCCAGTTCTAGGTGCCTAACTTCAGGAAGGATGTGGAGAAGCTTAAGAGAGTCCAAAGGAGGGCCACACTCATGATTAGAGGTCTAGAAAGCTGGTCATATGAGGAGAAGCTGAAAGAGTTCGGACTGTTCAGCCTGGATAAAAAGATTCAGAGGGGACATGGTGGCAGCCTATGAGTATATCAGGGCCTGGAGGAGTATCTGTTCATGAAGGTATTCCAGGGGAAGACAAGGAACAATGGGTATAAACTGATTGAAGATCGCTTCAGACTAGACATAAGGAAAAACTTCTTTACAAGTCGAATGCGGAGGCTCTGGAACAGGCTCCCCCCCACAGAGGTGGTACAGTTACCCACCCTGGTGATCTTTAAAAAGTGTCTTGATGCCCACCTTGCTGGGATCATCTGACCCCAGCAGCCTTTCCTGCCCAAGTGTAGGGGGCTTGACCCAATAATCTTGTAAGGTTCCTTGCAGCCCCTAACATCTATGAATCTGTGTGGTTACTCTCCACAGCTATTTTGCCCAAGTTGAAGTTCTCCAGCATCCCAGGGTGCAGTGGCCCTTCCTGGGTCAGGGAGGATGCTGGGGCTTGGCTAGGCTGGGAATGGCACCTTGGCTCTTGGGCATGTTATGCAGAGTGGCAACCACAGCCCCAGAGTGCCCAGTGGCTGTGTGTCTTCTGGCACCATTTGGACTGGCTCTGCTTCCCCTGGGCAGCGCTCTGTCCATAGCTCCTAGTCCTGCCCCTGCTCACCAAGCCTCTAGTGGCATATCACAGCTGTGCAGGTATAGGACACTCAGAAATGGTCTTTCTCCTTAAGATGCGATTGCTCTGCTAAGCTGATCAACTAAACTGATTGTCATTTGTGCAGCTTGCAGCATAAAGTGTAACAAGGCCTTAAGTTGCTAGAGAATTGCCATGGTATGTAGTAGGGACATATTTACCTAAAACCTGTTGAGAACACTTGTTTTGTTGATTCCTCATGACCTGGGGTTTCTCAAAAGTCAAGGATCTTTTTTCTCTGCTGAAAAAAAAACAAACCTTGATACATATATATTTTCCATTTTAGTCACTCTATTTATTACATGCTTCTTTCTTAATAACATAATCCTTCATAATGTTGTTGTTCTTTTATCCTTGTTTCCATCATTTTTCCATGTACACATTAAGGTATTGATTCCTAGTTTTTTTGCTTTTTCGGTTAGGTAATTGATAGAGCTGACGCCACTCTGTTTATCTGTGCACTGAATTTGCTTTGTTGTTTCTGTCCTGGTTCTCCATTCATACGTCAGCAGAGATCTCCAGTTACAAATAGCTTAATGTTTCCTGGAAGTTCTGCATCATGACGCTAGGTTTATATCTGGTGTTTTTTCCATTGATATTAGTGAAATTACACCAAGGATGAATTGCATCATGGTAGTTTAATCTAGTTACATTCATCTGACCCTATTTTTTTAGCAGTTGCAATTATATTTTAATTATGTAATATTAATTTGAATATTGTTAAGTTTAATTGCATTAGTTTGGGGGTTTTAGCTGTGATAAGGACTAGGAAGTAAAATGTGGGAGTTGTAGATCTAGCTTAGCCAGTTCTATCATATAAAACAATTAGTGCTCAGCCTAATTGCTTTCAGTTGGCTTGCTGGCTGGTGCAAAAGAGATGAAACAGAAAATAGACATTGGAGAAAGCAGAGCATTGGACACTACAAAGGATACAAATATATCTAGCCACTGGACAGAGGCTAAAGGGGGTGCATGATTAGCAGCAAATTTACCCTACAAATATTACACATTACAAACCATCAAAGGAATAATTCAGCTGATATGGACATAAGTTCTCATGCAGCCTCATACTATTCATTTTGCTTACTTAGGGCACAGACAGAAGTACAGCTCCCTGCTGTAACTGGGAACGCTTTGCAGGAAGTGTTTTGCATTATGATCCCCTGGACCAAACAGAAGTTTACTGTTGGTTCCAGGGTGGAGGGAAATTTAGCTTCTGTCTCAGAGATAGCAGCTATTTTTCTCCAGCAGTGGTACCTCCCTGTTCCAGCCTGTCCCTGTTTCAAAATGGGTGGGGGGAAAGGGAAGAGAGAGAGCTAATTCTAGCGGTTTCCAGCTAGTGCTAGAGGGCAGAGTGGGTGAATTGGAGCCCCCCTTCCTCCTCCAGGGGGACTTCAGTACACCCACCCCACCCTCCACCAGGGCTGGAAAAAACTCCAGACCAACCTTTCTCCATTCCCTTTCCCCCTTCCCATTCTGGAAACAGCAAAAGACTGGGAAGAAGCGCAGACAGAAATGACAGAAGATGCTTTGTTTTGAAATTGCTCCATCTGATCCCTCATGCAAAATGGCTTCAGATTTTCATCTGATCAACCATTTTGGAAGTTGTCTGCAGCCACGTGCTTGTGTTTGGCCATGGCTATAGACTGCTTTCTGTGGCCAGAGCAAGTGAAAATTGGCACTTCCTTCTGTGCCCTTAGAGTCTTTGGTTTTCAGTGTCCTTACTGATATTGTTGGAACAAGTTTGCCTTGACTGTCCCGCCTCTTCTTTTACTCAAGTGTTGGTATTTATCATCTTTGTTGCTTGCCTCTGGATCCTCTCACTTTTTCTGTGTCTTTCTTAAAATGAGGTAGCTAGCAGTGAATGTGATACTTTAGCTGAGGTCTGATGAGTGTCATGTAGAGTGGTACTACTATTTTTGTTAATGCAGTTGTATTATGTTTTGTTTGTGATGGCTTCATGTTGTTGACTCGTACTGATTTTTGTGATCCACCATAATTCCCATATCCTGTCCTCAGTAGTATTACTTAACATCAGCAGGGGTCCACAGGTCTTCAACATCTAGTTCAGGGGTTTTCAACTTCTGTGTGCATTTCTGGTGGAGCGGGGAAGGAGGGGGTGGTGGCTGGACCTGGAGCTGGGGTGGTGGGGGTGGGGGATCTCTTGTATGCAGCAGTGGTGGCAGCGCAGTGTGGTGGATGGTGGTGGTGGCTGCCACATGCGAGCTCCACTCCCCACTCACATCTGGCTGGCCAGGAGGTGCTTGTGTGGCCTGAAGAAGGAAGCTACCCCCCTCCCTGGCCCTTCTCCTGGGAGGTGGCACTGCAGGGTGGTTGGTGGTGTTCCATCCCCACCTGTCTGTGTGTATCCCCAGGGATATGCATACCCCCAGTTGACAACCCCTGATCTAGCTCATGGTGCCATTGAACCTGGCTTGCAGAGCTTCCAACCTAGCTGCTGCTGTGTCTCCTGGCTGTCTGACAACTGAAGCCCTTTCTGGTTGCCTGCACCTAGTGGGTAGGAGTAGTGGTGGCAGCAGCAGCTGCTGGGATACCACTGGCCTGCCTCAGACCCAAACTGGGTTGATCCAGCCTGCAGCTGCAAAGCTTTGCTGACTGCTGGCTTAATCACTTATCCCTCATTCTTCATTTGCACATTTAGTTTTAGTTTTTCTTCCCTAGGTCTAGCAACTTGATTTATCTGCCTTTGTTGAATCTCATTTTGCTGCCTGGAGCCTACTTTGCTAATATATCAAGGTTCTTTTGAATTCTAATCATATCCTCTAAGGTATTTGCACACTTCTAGGCTTATCACCTGAAGACGTGATTAGTAAGCACTTTATTCCTACATCCATGTCATTAATAAAAATGTTATGCTGCACGGGATCTATTAAGGACACTTCTAGAACCTCTCTTAAGCCCTCCTACCGTTCCAACATTGATCCATTTAAAAGTGACGGGCTAGCTGATAGTGACTTGGCCTAGGGGTTTTGAAAGGGTAAAAGATGATTGGAGGATTTGGGATTCCCTTTTCTCACCAATCTGGTAATGATTTGGCCCAGGGGTATTGAAGGGGTAAAAGCTGATTGGAGGACTTTGGTGAGGAAAGGGAATCCTATCAGGCCCCAGAGACTCACCCTCCATGTCCCCTGATTGGCCTCTTGAGTCAGCTGGAGGGGGATAAAAGGGGCAGCACAGTTAACTCAAAAAGATCAGTGAGGGACCAGAAGGAAGGAGCTTCAAAGAGCTGGGCCAGTGGGCCAGGAGCAGTTGCCCCAGAAGCACCTGAAGGAGTGGGACCTGCAGGCAGCAGTTGCATCCTCAGTAGCACGGCGTGCGGCTGGCAGGAGAGGCTCACTGCTGGGCTCCAGGATCCCCTATGAGAGGCTGTGGCCAACAGGAGAGGTTTCCTAGCTCCAGCAAGGATCTGAGCAGTGACCTGAGAGGTTCCCAGCTCTGCTTCCAGCTCCTTCAATAAGGGGCCTGGTAGCTTGACATGAGGCTGGGGCTGCAAGAAGGTCAAGACCCCTAGCAGCTTACTACAGTACTAGCACTGGTGGCTGTGTGGTAGAGTTTCTGCCCACTATGTGGAAGATCTGAGTTCAAATTCTAGCTGGGGTGACTTGGAATGAGTGAAGTAACAAGGAAAGATCCTTGTTGCAGTGGAAATAGTCATTGTGTTTTTTCCCCTTTCTCCCTCTCCAGGTACCTAGGCCCTATATTCCTTGTCATTTGACATTTTGTATTTTGTGCCTTTTTATATTTCACCAACTAGTATTGTTTGTTCTGTTGTTTGTGTTTTATATTTTGGTTAACCCTGTCTTTTGTCAACTGCATGAATATGTCTATGATTGTAAGTGTCTAACCTTTGTTAAATCCTGCCTCCTTGGGGTGTTGTAGTGTCCCCTATATCCCCTGATTTATACTGTTTATGTTCCCAGTACTGTTCTCTCATTAAAACACATATGGTTAAGTCCCCATTGGTGGTCTGCCCCTATTCTATAGGGGGAGGAGAGTCCTACACCTCCCACAGTGCTTGTGCACCTGGTTTGATCCCTTCAGTTGGAGAGGGAGTAGCTCTTGGAGTACCACCCAGGTTACATAAAGGTACTCTTTGCTTGTGATCATCAGGGATCCAGGTGTTCTATTTGCTATGGAAAAATGTTGATTTTCTCCTTTAATGGAGGAAAATGGTGATTTTTCTCTTTTAAAGGAGAAAATAATGGATTTTCCCCTTTAAAGGAGAAAAACACAGGAAACTGTGGGTTTCTCCTTGCAGGCTGGTAGAGTTCCAGCCTGCAAGGGGCTGAATGGGCCTGCACGGAGTAGGAGGAGAGTGATCAGGCAGGGGGTGTCACATGCATGTGTGCATGTGCTCATGCATATGGCAGCCAGGCAGCAATGGAGAGCAGCTCCCTCCAGGTAAGTCTATGGGGTAAGGGGGGAGAAGAAGGGATATAAACTATGCATTGGGTGGGGCTGTGGGAGAAGGGGCACCAGCCATGTGTTGGGCAGGAAGGGGCACAGGACACATGGGGAAGGAGGCGGCACAGGTCATATGTTAGGCAGGGGGGTAGGTAGGGCAGAGGCAATGCAGCAGGGGGGCATGTACTTCCTGACATTTCTGTGCCCACAGTAGGGCACGAGGCTTTGGGAAGGAACTTCCTCTGCAGCCCAGTGGGGGGACCCAGCATGGAAGGGAGTGCGGTGCCAAGGTGAGGTGTGTACTGCCCACCCAGCAGCAGGGGGCACAACTCCTCATCGCTGTCACTGCTGTGCCTTATTTTGGCAGAGCAGGGCTCCCTCCAGTGCCAGGTCCTATATACTGGACCATGGAGGCAGGTCCTCCTTGGAGTTGGTCCAGCACAGCTGCAGCCCTGAGTCATGCTGTGGCTGCAGAAATCTTGGGGGGCATGTGCCTCCGATCACCTTGCCTGTGCTCCACTGCCTTCCTCATACACCCAATCCTTTTGGAAGGCTGGAACAGGGGACAATGGGCCAGGAGTGAGGGGCACCAGTGTGGTTCGGGGGACTATGGGTTGGGAATGAGGGGCACTGGCACAGCCAGGGGGCTGTTGGTTGGGAGTGAGGTGCAACAGTATGGGCAGAAGCAGGGCACTGACATATCAGGGCTGCTCAGCACCACAAAGCAGAGGTGCAGAGGGAGCTCTGATTTTTCCATGATAAGAAACTCAAAATCACACGCCAACATTTATAAGTATTTAGAATTTATTTTATAATAATAATTGAGGCACTGGTTGTCCTCCAAATTGTTTTACAATTGTAAATATATCAGTAAAACACTGTGTTCAACTTGTGTGTGTATATGTGTGTACTTTGTTGTATTTTAATCATGGAAAAATGTTGATTTTTGGGGTTTTAATCAGAATGTGCTATTTTTAAACAGAGAAAACCAGGATCTTTGGTGATTATTTAAGCAACTTTGTACCCATATTGGTGATCCTGTCATTGGTAATTCTATCTTGGCTACACTTCTTCAGTTTGCTTTTGAAATTAAACTGAAGGCAGGGCAGAATTGAACTTTAGAGATGAACTGGTTCAGAGAGGCATAAGCTTTCATAGGCAACAACCTGTTTGCCTGCTATGGCTTCTGCTAGTTTATATTTAAGAATGTTATGTGAGGCTGTGTCAAAAAGCATAATGAAGTCTAAATATATTATCTCCTCTGAATTTCACTTGGGCACCAAACTAGCTAGCTTGTTAAAAGGAAAATCAAGTTGGTTTGGTGTGAGATCACTGCCTTTTAAAGAAGCTCAGAAATACAGCCAGGTAAATGTTTTCTATTTTTGTCTGTCTTTACTTTCCAGTGATTTATCTTGCCAAAAATGATGTTTTAGATGCCTGAAACTATTAATGGATTAAATCCAAATTTGTCAAATGCCCTAAGATGAAAGTGATGAACTTTGAGAAAAATCAAAGTGAACCGTTGTGATGTTTCTAAAGAAATTTTATTTTAGGATACTCTTAATAAATGCATGGGAAATGTACAGCTTGATTCAAACAGCTTCAAGAGAAAGAAGATTTTGTTAGTGGTGCCTACTTTCCACCCAGGATATGGGAGGCTTTGGTTCAGTTCTCTCTTAAGAAGAGTTGAACCTACATCTCCCTAATTGCCATGTTTTGTAGAATATTTAGAACCTGACTATGGTCAGGCACTCCCGCTGATGCGGTTTAATTGGTTTAATTTTGCTTGGAATATATAAACATTTGTTGGAGCTGGGGTACTTCATATTAAGAGAAGGGTTCCTATCAGTCTGTATAGGCAGGCTTACTTTTTTTCAGCTAAAAAGAGAAATTAAGAACAACCCCCAAGGTACATCCTGGTGGTTACAGTAATTGTCTGGTGAGTGGGTGATGTAGGTTTAAGTTCCATTAGGAAAATGAACCTGGTGAATACTCTAAGCGCAGAGCTATTGAGTAAAATTCTATGCTACCACAACCTCCATTTCTAGCTCTTCATTTATTTTCCCCTTTATTATGAATGCTAAAAGCAAAATGTTCCTTTTGGGATGAACAACATGGTTTATTTGGGCGAAACAAGAATAAAAATTTAAGGGTTTTTTCCTTGCATCCACCCCCAGTTTAGCCACCAAAATGGAGGGAAAAAAATATTTCACCCAAATTGAACCCCAAGATGGTGAACTGCTGAGATCACTAAGTCACCCAGTTTACCACCCATTGTGGAAATAATTATAATTTTAATTGTTTCTCAAGTTATTTCACCCCCCATTATTATCTTTTTGTCTTCTCTTGATTCATAATGCATCTGTTTTATCTTAGTCCTTCTTTCAGTTTATCTTAATCCCTGTTTTAGCTTGACACTGGGAAAGTAAGGAATAGCAGAACCCAGACTCTTTGCAAAGGACATATATAGTTGAGTATGACAACTCTACAGATGAATTTCAGTCTCTGAGCTCACAATCAGTCAATAAATATATTGAACAAGAGGTATGATTAGACTGAGTAGTGTAGGTTTCCATTTAATCAAGAGCCTTTGGGGAGAGCATCACAACCGTTTGGAGTTTACCCAAGAAGAGTGAACAAGCTATTGTAAAATAGTTCCTTCCAGTATTGGCAGGACGCACAGGCACATCAACAGCACCTCCATGATCAAAGGCTGATGAAAGATCAAATAAAATTGTCAGGAAGAATTACTGCTTTGAATTATAAGTGACTGTATTTCAGAAAAGTAAAAGGAAGCAGGAGTAATGTGCAAAACCACAAATGCTAATGTGAAGACCTGCCAGTGAATGCAACTTCATTCCTTTTTATGTCTCAGTATGTGATCTCATGCAAGTTCAGACCAAGCACTGTCTTTGTTCTGTGTGTCAATAGCTACCATTTTTTTATTCAAGAGACTATACTTTCACTTATACCCATATGACCTGTAATAGAATAGAAACTGTTTTCTACCGCAATGGCATCTTACTCAAGGAATCACAAGGTGTTTCATAAAGCATGAGCTAACCGCAGATAGTACAGTGACACGTAAGAAAATGACAGTGACAAGCATGTTCAACAATAGCTCTTACACAACCTTTTATTTAAGAACCTGAGAAATCTATCCAGCTATGCTAGATTGTTTTACATTTTTCATGTCATAAAATCAGCTTGACAGAACTAGCATGTGATGACAAGAAATGGCTCTGATATACATGTAAGTGGACTTATAGCCAATGAGGCAGTTACTGAATAATAGTAACTTGGATTATCCACAAATGGCTTACATGTAGTGATAATTCAGTACTTATACATTACTGAAGCAGGACTGTGGCTTGCTGCTGCTTTCAATACATGTTAGTGTATAATAAACTGCTTTGAGGTTAGTTAAAGATTTATGCCTTTGAATATGTGTGCTTCAATGCTGAAGTCATTATTGACATGAGGATGCCAGTTCCCAAAAGCTAATATTCATCTCCATCAGCTCATATTGGTGTTATTTAGCTGTTGTTTAAATATTTAAAACTCAATTTTCGATTAGAAATGCAGACACAAAAATAAAAGATGAGAGTGATTTTTTTATGTAAGCTGAAGAGACAGCGAAGACCTGAAAGTGCATTGTATTCTGAGATCTAATTTGAAGTGACTTGCTGATTAGGGTTGTGCGTTTCTTTTCAGAATAATAGCTTTTATTTTTATAGGTTTTGGAACAAAATGTCTGTATTATGAATTCACTTTGATAAATGGATCTTGTCTGTCTCTTGCAAACACAGCTCTACTGCTCAGTGTGAGCAAATGTGAATCTCATATTTGGAAAAGCATACAAAACATTGAAAAAATCAGCTCAAATACCATTAAATATATTCCTTAGTGAGAGAGGTTATAATAGACTTACTACAGCTTTTAGCTTCAGAAGCTCACAGCTGGTTGTGTGTGTGTATTTTACTTTTCATGATCAATCCTTGGAAACAAATGGTGTTCTAAATACGGGAACAATATAACTGCTTGCACTCTGATTTGAGGAGAGTAGATACTATTGCATTCAAAAGGATTACTTGCCCCAAAGATATGTTATTCTTGATATCCTCCTGTGAGCCTAAGTCATTAAATGAAAAAGCCTATTGGACTCTGCAATCTTCAAAGACAGTATCTTACTAATATAACTCAGTGTATAACATAGAATCATATGTCAAAGATGCCTTGGAATAAGATAGCTTAAGTCCCAGTTTCTACCACCAATTTCTGGTGAGGTTTTCTTTCCTTTTAAGGGAAATGGTGGACTACTTTTGCATCAGCAAGCAGAGTCTTTAATGGAAGTAGGCATGTTTGCTGCCAGGGTTAATTGTCATCTAGAAATTACCATATTTACTTGAATATGTGATCCTCCCCCAATCAGCACAGGGAAAAAAGCTCCTTATCTCTATATTCACATATGAAGCAGAGTGGAGATCAGATGGCTGCTTTGGCTCTGACTTTTTCCCCTCCCTACCTGCCCAGGTTGGGGTTAGAGCCCTTGCTTTTCCCTCTACAGCTCCTTCCCCCTGCCCACCTGTTCCTCTCCCTCTTAGGCTAGATACAGACATTAAAAAAGCCTAAGCCTGAATTGATTCAATCTTTCTGGTTAGCATAACCTGCATAGATTGAACCAATTTGCAAGTGAATAGATTTTCACTTTTGATTCTGGAAATGCAGCCACATGGCTGCAGTGGCTCAGGCTAGCAGCTAGGGGGTGCTAGAGCAAACCTCCCTTTCCTTCCAAACTAGCCAGAAGGCTGGAAGTATGATTGGGGAGGGGTTTAAACCCCCACCCCAGTCTGTAGGGACCCCAGCCAGGGTGTGTCTGGAGCTGGAGGGGGAAGCAGCCCTTGCCGACTTGTCCCTGAGGGGACAGCATGGCTAGACACCAGCCTGGGCAGTGCCTCGGGTGAAGTGGGGGCAGGGAGGGGGAGTAAGCTCTCTTATCTCCCCTCTTGGGCATGGGGACCCCAGCTGGGGAGCTGGGGTCTGCCTGGCTTTCCCCCCCCCGCTTGCTGCTTGCAGAGTGTGGGGCCTGGCCAGAGCCGGCCTCACCAGGGGCTGAGGCTGGGGCTGTGGGGCTGAGGCTGGGGCTAGGGTTGCAGAGGGGCAGAGCCAGGCCAGCCTATGGGCACTGCTTGAGGGCAGGCATGGAGGAACCGACCCAGGCTGGGCTATGAGGGCTGGGTCATTCCTAGCTGATTGCAGCTTGGGCTGGGGCCATGGGAGCTGTGCACCTGAATTGCTCCTGGTTCCCTGTGCCCAGGCTGGGCCGGGCTGTCATGGAGCTGCATATGGCTGGGCTGGCTCAGGCCACGCTGCAGAGGCAGGGCCCTTTCCAGCTGACTGTGGCTCCGTGACAGCCTGGCCCGGCATGAAGTGTTTAATCATGCCTGTCGTTAAATGTGTCTGTGACTGCTCGGGCCAGCTTGGAGGTGCCAACAGGCCTGGAGCCTGGCAGACACCTGCCACTGGGCTGGCAGGGCTATTCTGCCTCCCTTGTCTCCAGCTGCTGCTGTCACAGCTGCTGCTTCTGCTGTCACCCCTGATCTTACCCCTGCCATACTGTTCTGGGTGTGTGAGAAGCTTCATGTGCTGGGCTGCAGCTTCCACCTGCCTGGAGTGGCACAGCTTGCTAGGAGCAGGAGCAGGAGCCGCAGCTGGAGGTGAGGGGAGCAGAACAGGCGTGCTGGCCCCAGCCAATGCACAGCTTCTGGTGGGACTGTTGGTGTGGCTGCAACCAGCCAGGTGCTGCTGTGCTCCCCTTGCCTCAAGCAGCTCCTCCTCCTCCAACTCCTGACCCTGTTGAGTTGTTCCCAGTGGGCCGGGGGTGAGGGAAGCTTCGGACCCAGCAGCTCCCACTAAAGGTGAGGAGAGCTAGTTTGTCACCATGCAGGGAGGTGCAGTAGTGGTGGCAGCTGCAGGACTGGCTAGGCAGAGTGCACATGGAAACTCCATCCCCTGCCCAGCCAATCAGCAGCACCTAATTGGGAATGCCCATATTGCTGCCTGACTAAGCAAGGGCTGAGTTTTCACATCCTGTGGTTTGGAATTGAGCACCCCAAGCAGCATCTGATGGTAAAGGTGGGGAGAGGGATGAGGGAGAAGAGAGGAGGGGAAGAGGCAGAGGCTGGGGGGAATTTGGGGGAAAAGGCAGAGATGGGTGAGTGGGGGAAAGAGGCTATGGGGATCTAGGGTTGGGGGATCTGGGGTTCAGGTGGTTGGGGGGCAAGAAGTCTGCCAGGGGAAGAAGTGAGGAGGGCAGAGGGCAAGAGGCCCACCTGCCCCTGCCCTCAGCCACTGGTTTGCCTGCTGAACAGTGCGGGGCGGGGGGAGGGAGGGGGTGCAAGACCACCCTCCAATACTTAAATTCTATATTTGGAAAATTATAACAAATTTATGAATTTGCCCTATATAGAAGAGTATTATTGGGGGGATTGTCTTATATTTAGATTCATTTTATCTTTGAGTAAACACAGTAATGTGGAATCCAAAAGGATCCTAAAGCTACAAAGACCACTTAATGAAAGTCATCTGCTCCAGATGCTCATACCGGATGTTGTGAAGGAGGCAAATTCTTTCTAGCAGTCTCAGTTGAAAGAGTTGGATTAGTATCTCTGTGAAGTCTTTTTGAGAGATTTTAGAGGAAATTATGATGTTCCTTCAGTTCTTTTAAGTTCATGTCCTCCTTCTCTGCTCTACTTGTAGATCTGATATTAACGTTTCTGTGCTTTATATAAGATAAAGGTAAATGTAAGGTACTCTACCTGGGAAGGAGGAACCCCCAGCACACCTATAGGTTGGGGAGTGTCTTTCTCAGCAGCTTGGAGTCAAAGAGGGATCTTGGAGTCATAATTGACTCCAAGATGAACATGATCTGGCAGTGTAACGAGGCCGTCAACAAGACCAATCGCACCTTGTCGTGCATTAGCAGGTGCGTAACTAATAGAACAAAGGAGGTGATGCTCACTCTCTATGCGGCACTGGTCAGGCTGCAGTTGGAATACTGTGTCCAGTTTTGGGCGCCGCAGTTCAAGAGGGACGCGGGGAATCTCGAGAGGGTCCAGAGGAGGGCCACTCGCATGATTAGTGGCCTTTCTGATAGACCCTACGGGGGGAAGTTGAGAATGCTGTATCTCTTCAGCCTTCACAAGAGACAGCTGAGAGGAGATCTTGTGGCCGCCTGTAAATTTATTAGGGGAGGTCAGTGGGGAATAGAGGAAGCACTGTTTACTAAGGCACCCCAAGGAGTGACTAGGAATAAGAGGTGTAAACTAGTTGACAGTGGATTTAGGTTAGATATTAGGAAGAAATTTTTCACAGTAAGGATGGCCAGGATCTGGAATGGGCTTCCGAGAGAGGTCTATCACCTAGCTTGGAGGTCTTCAAGAGGAGGCTAGATAGTCACCTGGCTGGGGTCATCTGACTTCAGTCCTCTTTCCTGCCAGGGGCAGGGGTTGGACACGATGATCCAGTGTGGTCCCTTCTGACTACAATCTATGAATCTATGAAATTTTGCAAATTTTCTGTTTTGCAGAAGATGAAGCGCAAGTTTGGGATGGGTGACTAAGTTTGGGAATATTGTTTGCATAGTGTAATTCTTATAGTCACTTGTGCCAGACATGCATGCACTCTGATTACAGTGAATGCCAAGTCATTAGTATCTCATACAATTCTAGGCATTTCACAGTGTCTCAGTAAATAAACTGTTGCCACTTGTGTTGGGCCCAGTCTGTTCTGTGACGCTCATTGAGACATTTGGACATAGGCCACAGGTCTGCAATGTCTGGAAAAGCTGAGCCTTGCTTGCACAGCAGGAACGTCTGGAGGTGCTGTTTTTAAGGCTGGTACAATGTTTTTTGTAGTTCAGCAGGGAGTTCAAGTGTTGCAATATCTGTTGGGAAAAGGCATAAAATTCTTATCTTTGGATATAAATAGGTGTCATCAAGTGAGGCAGATTGGCTATGCTGTCATGTGTCCTGGCATGGCTGGCCTACTTTATTAGGCAAAATATGTCACTCGTTCTCCTGCCCACTGATGCTTCAGGATAACAGGTGATGTGTTCTCCTGGGACATGAGGGGCCCACTCTTGTGCACCCCCTGGGAATTCCTGCACAGCACTGAGCTCCTCAAGCCCTGGGAGCAGCTGTCTGTCTGTCCCCACTTACTGAACCTACCAGGATCTCTGGGGCACACCTCAGTAAGCAGGAAAAGTTGGGCAGATGCTCCATGGACTTCTGGGTCTTGATCCTGTGCAAGAATTTTGGGGTGCGCAGGCCTGGGCCCCTCAAGCACCAGAAGCACCTGCTTGGGGAAGCTGGAGATCTCTGGTAGTTTTGGGTTGCCTGTACTCTTCTGCCATAAAATAAATCGACATCTGCCTCTAAATACCAGCACAGATTGATACTGCCTTGATAATGCCTTAATCTCAGCCATTATCTGGGGTGGGACAAGGGATCTGGACATCTGTGTGCTTGGCCTTTGTGCCACATAACATTTTTTTATGGTGTCACAAAGGGGACAAAAGGTGATGGCTGCTTTTACCCTTTTAACCAGCTCTAAGTTGTGTGTGGAGAGGCTCCTTTTTTGGTCTTTTGCTTCACTGACTTTAGTCAGTGCTTTTTTGAGGACTCTAATTTGTGCCTTACCCCTATGTAAGAGTTTGGGGAAGACTCCTGAGAGGGTCTGCACAGAACAATGCCGTCCTTGGCCTTTAGCAAGCAATGGTAAATAGTTTTCTTGTAGCTGACCAAAGGGTTCCTGCATTGCTACAGCAGAGGAGCTTAAGGTTTAGTTATTCATCTGTATAAGAGGTTGATGTTGCACCGGTCAGAGCCATGTCATCTCCTGGTTGAAATGGTAGTTTCTCATCATTGGAAAGGCTTCCTGCCATGCCTTTTTTATGGAAGATGTGTCTAGACACTCTTGGGAGACAACAGATTTTGGTCATAAGCTCAGGGTGTTGATGGCTCTTCACCGGGCTCCACCATCCCCATCCCCTGCCCTCACCACACCTGATATTCTGGGTGTTGTTATGCACCTCTGAGGTCAGTGTTCCCACTCTCACTTGAAGGATCCTTGCCTGAGCCTTTGGCTAATGGGATGCTTGCCTCATTCTTCCCTGCACAGGTTCCAAGGCAGCTATTTCTATCTTTCGGTTCCCTGTAGTCCTCCTGGGACTCAGACCAACTATCTTCCTCCCACCCTTCTGGGGAGTAATTCCACCCATACCCTTTTCTTTCCCCAGCTCCCTGGAGCGGTATTGGATTCACTGGTCAGTTGGCTCTACCTGTCAGATCAAGTTCTTCACCGTGTCTGACCAGGTAAGTTGAGAGGCTGGAGTCTTTCTCTGGGGTCGGTCGTCTCCCATCTGTTCTCCTCTCCTGCTCTTCCCTGTCTTTCTATTCTCCCCCGACCCTGAACGCTTCCTTGGCATCCCTTAAATTCCCCTCTTTCCACTGGGAATGCACTCTAGCTAGGCAGCACCCTAGTCACTGCCCATCTGACTCAGCTGTTCTTTCTCTTGCTCTCTGGTGTAGTCTTTTGTTTTGCCATGTCGTTTTCTCCCTCCTGGGTTCAAACCCTAGCATTCAAGTTTGCTGTGGCAACCTTTGATCTGCTGTGGCCCCAGCTAACTCCTCTGATCATCAGAGCATGGCATTTTCCCTGTCCCAGCTTGCTGTGGCTTTTCCTGTTTTTCAGGGTAAGTTTATCTTTTTTGCCTCCCCCTTGGTGTTCTCATGGCAGGGTGCTTCGTTCTCCCTGTCACAATCTGCAATGTGATTTTAACTGTTATAAACAAACTACTTCATCTCTGTTTAATAGGGCTGTGCGAAACAGCACTATTTCAATTCAGCTTCCATCTCACCATTTCAAAGGGACAGTGTTTCATTTTGCTGTTTTAAAGCACTGTTCCATTTTGTTTCATCAAAACTGTTTCAGTGCATTTAGATGTTTCACTCATAGACTATAATGGGGAATCACAAAAATGCCTATAACTTTCTCATTTCTTGCCTAATTTGGATGAAAATTGCAGAGATGGTGGCCCCTCCCAAGGGCATGAAGCCTGTTTCAAGGAGATAGATGCAGGGACCTTTGTGAAACTGCACCTCCTAACTGTTCAAAGCAAAACTAGTATCGCTTGCCGGCAGTGGCAGCATGCTCTCATCCTGCACACTGATCTGGGAGCCTGCACCCCCCAGGAGGAGTCTGGCACAGTTCTACAGCCCTCCTTGGAGGGGGTGCAGGCCCTCAAATCTGCATGCGAGATGACAGGAGGCTGCCAGTGCTGGCTGGGGCCAGCGCCAGCACTGGGTTCTTCCTGGCACTCAGCGTGGACTGCTCCAGGCAGACTCAGGTGCTGGTGCAGGTCCCAGTCAGCAGTGGCGGCATGTACTCATCTGCATGCACCACAGCCGGTAAGTGCAGGGCTTTTAAAAAAAAAAAAAAAAGGGCAAAAAAAAAAAAGCACTGGCTGTGGCAGCGGTGATTTGGAGCCTCTGGGTGCTTGTGGTAGAGCACCCCTGTGCAGTGCAGGGCAGAGGGCTTGGCCGCCTTACGCCACCTGGCACCTGCATGGCAGCTGTCCCATGGTTTGGGTGCAGTGCAACTCAGCAGGGTGCCATGCATGCACTGCCTGGGGGCTGGGGCAGCTCCACCTGTCAGCTCCGGAGTTCCAGGTTCAATTCCCCAGCTCTCTGATCATTCCTCCAGCTCTTCCTGAGGGGTGTGGCCCCTGGATCTGTGTGTGGGGTTTCAGCAGGCTACTACTTCTGCCTGGGAAATAGCCCAGAGCTGCCACCATCCACAGCTTGCAGCAGCAGCCTGTTGTCATCCTGCATTATCTGGGGCCCTGTGCCCCCCAGGAAGAGCTGGGGGAAAGACCGGGGAGCTGGGGAATCAAACTGTGGGAATGGTCATTCCCCCAGCTCTTCCTGGGAGCACAGGCTCCCAGATCTGTGTACCGGGTTTCAGCAGGCTGCCTCTGCAGGCTGAGGCCAGCGGCAGTACCTCAGTCTGTGCTGAGCAGCTGCCACTGGCCCTAGGCTGCAGCAGCAACCTGCTGAAACCTGGCATGCGAGTCTGGGGGCCTGTGCTCCCAGGAAGAGCTGGGGAATTGAACTGGGGGCCGGGGAATCAAACTGTCAGCTAGATGTCAATATCAGAACAGTTCTTTCCCTTCCTCCTCCTCAGTTTATATTTAGCTGTAAGCAAGCCCAGCCTTGAAACATTTAGAAACTTTCAAAAAGTTTCAAGTGCCCTCATTTCATTTCAAAGCTGTTTTGAAGCCTTTCATTTCATTGCATTTCAATTTTGCTGATTCGAGCTCAAAACACATTGAAACAGCTTTGAAACGAAACACCTGATGAAATTTCGCACCACCCTACTTTTTAATACCAAGTTTATCCAAAGAACTCAAATCTTTCTAACAGTCCTTTATGAATTAGCTGAAAGAACACAGCTAAATCTGAATTAAAATAAAGCTTACTTAAAGGAAAAGAATACTTTTCATCTGAAAAAAGTTAAATTGCTTTATTTCTATCTTGATGTATTTTGTGCATCTCTCCCTTTCCCCTGCCCTTTCCAGTCAATACCTTTATCCAGAGTGACTCCTTTAATGAAATGGATTCTATTTGCTATGAATTAACTGACCAGCACACATCTGCTGAACAAATCTTCACTTTGAACAAGAATTTCGTATTCTAAAATGTTTCATCATTTGAGAAGTCAGAGTGAATGTATTCATCTTCCCTTGAAGTGTCAAGGGACTAGGCCAGGTTAAGAATACAGCTTTAAAAATCCAGCCTCACTTCAGCTGCTTAATGCTCTAACTTACCATACATAATGTTATGGAAAAGCAAAATTATTACAGAGGCTTCTGCAGCATAACTTACTGTAAATTGTATGTTGAATTAATTGGTCATCTTAAATCCTTTGTACAGGAGGTATTTATAAATAAAGATGGGAGCAGTGGCTTCCCTCTTATCACAGCAGAGAGGATGCTGTTTCTCCAAATAGAGGAATTACTCTTACATACAGATGCTTTCAAGGATAATTCAAATGTTAAATCCATTGTTGATTTTTTTTTCTCAGCAGAAATTCTTCAGCTGATTATTTAATGACTGTTGTCTGACTGAGCATCTGCACACATCGTGTACATTTTCCTTTTAGCTTTATCAGCTCCTCTCTTATTTCTTTGCAAATAACAAGTTTTCAAACTCTTAGATATTCCCCATTAGCTTTAACTCATCCCTGTTGTGACTAAAATCATGGTTTGATTGTAGGCTGAGGTTCTGCATTTGTCTGGAACCTGCCAAAACCCCCCTATGTAATATCTGACTCAGACCTCCTGACACTATTGCAAAACAAATATTAAATAAATCTAATTCAAATTTAGACCATGTTCTCTTACAAAGGCCAAAATTAAAGGACTAGATTTAACTGCTTAAGTTAGGTAATGCAAAATCCATATTTAGACAGCCACTGACTTAGGGGGAACAGGCTCAGCTGTAATTCTCTGCTTGTCTTGCACAGAGACAAGCGTACCTGTTTATTTAGGTACTTCTGCACACTCTGAAAGGCATCATTCAAAATGTCCTATGACCTCTGTAATTTAACACAGGACTCGTTGACCACATCTTTCAGATTCTGTATGGTGTCTCACACTTCCTTGAGGATGGCATCCTCCTTATGCAGTGACATATGGAGTTCATCCTGCCAGGCATCTGCATGTTCTGCTCTGGCTACTGGGGAGTCCGCCAAAACCTTTCTGTCTCTTCTTGTTGCAAAAATCTCTGCAGTGGTCTATTGTAGCGCGAGCAGGGTGCCGTTCAAGGATTGTGAAGTCATTATCTGTAAGTGTCAAAACACCCAAAGGTGATGAAGCATCCAGTGTAACAAACAACAAAAAAGACCTGGTGATGAGGTAAATAAGGCCATTGTACTTTGGGATGGCTGCTCAGTGGCCTGAAATGTGCAAAAATTGATACCTACCTGCCTGCTTGTGCAAAATAATTTTATTACACAAGCACAGCCTGTTTTCCCTAAAGTGGCAAAAGTTTTGAGTAACCTACATTACCAGGAGAGGAGTAGGCAAAACATTTTTTTGTTTGCAAGCTTGATTACATTGGAACACCAGTGGCTGCTAAGCTCAGGATGAAAGGATGTGCAAAAGCCCCAAGATGCCAGGGTGAAGAGTTGAAAAAGTGGCTACACCAAGCTCCAGACCACACAACACCTTACAGTCCCTGTTCCTTGCTTTGTGCAGACGGGTGAGAAGCCACTACTGATGGAGATGGGCAAAATGGAGAATGAGGATGAAATACGCAACGATGGAGAACAATGCAGTGAAGAGTCCTCTAAAATGGAGAATATGAAGGACATGGGTGAGCAGGATGTGGAGGACGAGGAGGAGGAGGTGGCAGTACTGCTTCTGAAAATGCTGTTTACCTGGAGATTACTGCTGGAATGCTTGAGAAGGATGAGAACTGTGCTAGTGTTCACTGGGAAGTTGTGTTCCGGGTTCAACAGCATTAATGACAATAATGAGAAGATACTGGTACCCAGAGGAAAGCGAAGGAGTGGAATTTGAATGGGCTCTGTTGAGAAACCTGAGGAGGACCAGAATCCACATGGTGTGGGCCTGTGAGAGCAGCTCAGACTGGTGGGAACAAATCGTGCTGATGACTTGGAATGACCAGCAGTGGCTGGAGATGTTCCAAATGAAAAGAGAGATGTTTTATCATATTGTCTTGACTGTGGGGCCCCACATTGTGAGGCACGACACTAACATGCGTCAGGCTATCCCACCAGACAAGAGTGTTGCAATGGCCACCATGAAACTGGTCATCCCATCCAGTCTTTTGCTACATTGTGAACCTGTTCAGCATGGCTGCCTGCATGGTTGGGCTGACAACTTGTGAAGCATGCCAGCTGCTTAAGGAGATCGCTGTAAACAAAATTATCCACCTGCTGAATTTCGCATCAAGTCATAGATGGCTTTAATGAGAAGGGGTTCCCAAACTGTGTGGCGGCTTTAGACAGCACTTACACCCCAGTGCTGTGTGCTGCAGGGAGGAGATATGCTTTCACGAACAGGAAAGGATATGCCTCTGTGATCCTGCAAGCTGTAATGGACCACTGGTGCTGGTTCATGAACATTTATACCAGGTGGGCCAGCAGTACACACGATGTGCACGTGTTCAGAAACTCCCCTCTGCCTGGCCTGGTGGAGAAAGGCCACTACACGCCCAGCGTGGAGGAGACAGTGATCCACACTGTCACCATTTCCCTGGTTATATTAGCAGACGCTATCTATCCCCGGCCCATGCAGCCTTATGGAGGGAACATCACTGACCTGCAGAAGCTGGCTTTTAACTACCGTCTGAGCAGTTGCAGGATGGCTGTGGAATGTGCATTTGGCTGGCTTGAAAGGACAACATAGGGCACTTATGTGCCAGCTCAAGATGGAGCAAGAAAATATCACAGCCTTTGTAGTGGCAGCCTGCATGCTGCTCAATATCTGTGAGAGCTGCAGAGAGGTTTTCAAGGAGTCATGGGAAGAAGAAACATGACAGGCAGTGGCCACACAACACAGATGTGTCTGGGCAGCAGCACAGGGACCGAGGAGATATTCTCAAGTAAAGGCTGGTCAGGCAGCCCTTGTGCGTGAGTTTCTGGCAGGATATATTGCTGACAACAACACTGAGGAGTGCTTTGTTCTTTCTCTTGGTTATGTTAAAATAAATTCATTTTTACTTTAAATCTACATCTGTCTACAGGGGTATGCTGTGTTGCAGATGGGGGTGCACAGAAGGGAGCATGGTCAGGGGAAGGGAGAGGGAATCTGGACTGGGCTAGTATTTTGCTGCTTCCATACTGAGAGTAGTTTGGGTGAGGGGGACATTATGCACCATCATCCACATCTGAATGATTCCCTCCCCACCCCCCACGTGGGTGAGAATATAGCTGTTGGTGGGCGAGGCAGGTGGGGTGGGGGGGAACCATGTTGAAGAGCAATCCACTTCTCAAAACTATTCCAAAAACATTTATAAAACAATTCACAACTCACTTCCAAAAGCCGTATGTGGCACTACACAAACAGATTGAGAATGTACCTGGGCAAGGAACAGGAGGGTTCCAATGGGAGCCCCCACTGGAAACTGTATGAAGATCAATGACCTTGGGAATGCTGGAAAATGTAGTCCAAAAAAACTAGGGGGAAAAAAAAAGCAAAAGGGGCTTGCCACCACCAATATCGATGACAGCAATTGCCAATCAACCGGGTGGCAACAAACACCCACCCACTCACCCACTACTCTGAACCCAGAATATTTTATGATACCATAGCAGTTATCATAGCAGCTATAGTAAATGAAAGGAAAAACATATATTTGTAACATGGTGGGATGGAAAGGGAAAGGAACAGGAGGGGATGATTCAAGTGGCTTGTCTTTGGGATTGGGATGGGGTTTTTGGGATCATGTTACTGACATGGAAAGACCAGACTGACCGAGCATAGGCGGGTGCAAGTGACACGGATTTTGGAGTAGCCATGACTGTGCCCAGGTGAGACTCCCAGTGAGAGTCAGGACTGCCCAGTAAGAGTCTGGGGGCGGGGACTGGGGACCTCCAGTGGTTTACATGCACCTCCTGCTGTAATACATTAGGAAAGGCATTACAGGGGGTAAACTGGTATTTGACTCCCCATACTGAAATCTGTGGGGGATAATGCACAAGGTTTATCTTGCTCAAAAGTGCCTTTTGTGCAAACACGAATGCCATGTTGTGCAAACAAAAATGCACTCCAGAAAAAAAATGCCATGTTCAAATTTTCAAGTGCTCTACATTAATGCCTGAGTTGTCTACACACACCCCTAGATGGTGAAAGACCGGCTACAACTGGAGCTTGGATGGGTTGCTGTGTGATAGGTGGACATTGTCTTCATACTTTAATTTCTTTTATAAAAAGTTGGAAATAAATCTTATATTGACCATCCCTTCACACATGCACAGCACGATTAATTTCTGGAAGGGCCCAAGTTATCTGCCAAAATAATTATTTTTAGCTGAAAGCTGAGTATTTCTTAGGGTGATAATAGACTGACTGTGTAGCTGGGATGGAGTTAGACAAGCTTTTGAATGCAATATATTTTTCATCAGGTCACTTCACCTGTCTTACTAGCTGAGAACATTTCACAATTCAGATCAGTAGAAAAAAATTAGAAACAACTGCCAATACCACTTCTTTGAAAGATTTTTTGCTAACTTAGGCAGAATAACAAACTTTTCAAGAGGAAAATAAGGAGAATGAAGAGTCTGGTCATTGCCAAGACTGATATATATATCATTAGCTTGTTATAGTATCAAGTAAAAATGGGACTGAATCTGAACTCCAGATCTGAAGGTTTTGTTGAAAGGGAAGGTTGGAATCCACACCCTTGTTTCACAGTTGGGCTTTGTCTTTCTATTTGGTGGTATCAAAAACCTGCATCTAAATGCCATTTTTTCAGGTCTGTGGGAAGGATCATTCAAACTAGCTATTACAAGATTTAAAAGATGGTGGAGCTTTTGTAGGGATCAACTGTTTGGTAAGTGCTCTTATCCTGCAGTAAATAAAGAGGAGTAAGCTACCACATTTTAAATTCATTGAGGATTAGCTTTTATTCATTTCAGAATAAGAATGGGTAAGTGGGGAGTTGCTACAGAGCAGCTGGTGTGCTGTAGAACCCTGCTCTCCTATTTTGGAATCTGGATCAGTTTCTGAATTTTGTTGCTCCGACCCAGCTAAAGTATCTAGTAGTTGATGCTTTGTAATGTGCTTCCATGTTTTAACTGGTGGTGATTTTTTTAGTAAATGCCGATACTTATTACAAGGTTCTGTTACAAATGGTACTTGGTCTTCCTCTCCATAGATATTATTTTGCAGGCTATATAATTATGACTTGTGTTTTTAAATTGCTCAAAGGTCATGTGGCAGATAGTGGATAAGTGTGTTAAATTTAAATTGACTCATTTCCTGAAAAACATTCAGTTTTTTTTTTAAATGAGGCTAAGTATTTTATACAGACAAGTTGAGCTTATTTTAATTTTTCAACATAAAGAAAGTATTATTTGTGCTTTCTTAATAAATGCCCTTAGGTTTTTTGTTATTATTTCCAAGACACATGTTTCTGCCTATTAAAATACCAGTTGACAATGGTGTTTAATTTTCCTGGCTGTCATCACAGGGAGCCATCGAGGACAGATGTTGAGAATTCAGGACTGAGTCCTCAAAACATGTGTCTTTGCTGAAGAAACACTGTATTTTATCACAGTAAGGCTTCCAGAGTATTAGAAAAAATTAATTCTAAGTCAACTCTCTATAGCACTTCGAGCCATTTGAAACACTGGCTGTATTGGTATGAAGAGAGTGCTCATGCTAGGGAATTGCTGATGCATCAGAGTTCAAAGTCTGGGCTTTGCATGCTGATGGGTCAAGGCTGTACCCCTGCAAGTTTCAGTAAGTGCTTCTGAAAGATCACTAAATATTTTGTAGTGGATAACACTCTTGAAAAAGCAGCTTTGATAGCCTGTGTGTAGCTTGATACTCAGGAGAATGAGATGTATAAAATATCAAAGACCAGTCACTTAATTATTCTTGTGCAGTTGCTGCTTTTGAAATGTTTCTCAAGTCCCCTATTAAAATTATTACTTGTATTTTAATAGTGGCCAGAATTTCTTTCCCAGATCTGAACCTGATTGTGACAGGTCCTTTACAGAGATATGGCAATATTGCCAACTCTCAATATTTATTTTGAATAATACAAGTTTGGTCCCTTGCTCAGTACATCACAATGACAAGAGAAGCTCCAAACTTCATGCTATTTGAAGGGAACCTTTCTCCTATAATAGGTTGCCTTTCCTGTTAATACTGACTGTTAGAAAGTTCTTAAGATAGGGACCAGAGTCATACAATAAGGAGCTACTAACACTTAAAGATAAAGACATTTCTTTCTTACTGGGAGAACTGGGAAAGCAAGAGCTAAACCAAGTGGAGTCTGCTGTTTGTCTGAGCCTGCCTTGCATATTGTACAGTGACTATTTCTTGGTGAGCCTTAGGTTTTCTACATCTATGTGGTTCTATGTCATTGATTCCCTCCTCCCACACCCGGGCATGCAGTAACAGATATGGATGACTGTTAGGGTTTTCTCTTCCCAACACCAGCAGAGCCTTTTAAAAAACAAACAAAGAATCTAAGGATGGAAATAGATGCTGTCTTTGTGCTGCCATACAATGTTTTACAGTGGCCTAAAGTGACAGATTTAGTCCATACGTTTTTGTTGTGCCACAGTATGGTGGGTGTCTGTTTGCAGATGGAGCTGCCCTTGCTCTTTTGCTACTTTGGGCAGGGGCTCCTGAGGTTTGAGGGGCCCGGCCCTGCATGTCCCAGGAATACTTGCACAGCATCGGGCCCCTTAAACCTCGGGTGCACCTGGATTTCCCCACTTGCAGGGACAGGCCCAGCAATCTCCAGGAACCCCAGAAATTGCCAAAGGTGCATCTCTGGAAGCGGGGAACATGTTGACCATTGTCCCACAAGACCAATGGGCAAGACAAGGGGCAACACTTGTTTCACCCAATGGAATAGATCACTTCCTGGTGAAGAGCAGGAGAAGTCGGTAGCAGCACAAAATCTTCTGGGAACAGAGAGAAGCTTTTGGAAAAGAGGAGGGACAGAAATAGTAGCTCTTACCAATGTCATAACAAGGAATGAGGGAGAAACTCAGAGCATCTCTGTTTGCTTTTCCTTCACTCCACCCCCTTGCAAAAATGCACTGATACCTCTCTACTCCTTCCTCTTATACTCCCTTGCTTCTTTCCACCTTTCTGGCAACACCAATTCTAAGCTGGGTGAGTGAAGAACTTGCATGGAGCTACACTTTTTCAAGCTTATGGGCAGGAGAGGACATGCTTGAAGACATCAAGTAGTTGTGCATGCTCCTTTGGACATGAGTGGAGTGGAATTCATGAAGGACTATAGCTGCAGAAAAGCCAAACTATGCTTGGGAGCTGGGTTAGACATGGAAATGAAGATCAGACTTAATGATATTTGGTACTATTGCTAAAATTGTACTTCTTACTATAAACTGACAACACTGAAAGGATAAGATCATGAATAAGTTATGCGAGGTAAGCTTGGATGTGAACTTACAGAGCAAGTCTACTCCTCGGTACCTATGACCACATCTATACAAGCGGCAGACTGCAGTTGTTACTCTGTGATCATTTAGTACTTGCATAACCAAGTATTAAATGATTGTGCAGTAACAGGAGTCACTACACACTAGTGTCCTCACATAATTTTTTTCAGACGCTACTGCACAGTAGCGAAGAGCTACTGCTTAGAAGCTTGTTACTACTGTGCAGTAGCGTCTCATGTAGATGTACTCTATGTGTACGTTCTTACTCTGCAGAAAGCACCTTGGAGATTAAATTGCTTCAGAAGCAGAAGTTTTCATAGGTGACAGTCCACTTTATCAGAGGCAGTAGAAGTGAGGTAGTTTATCCCTCTTCCATTGACAGGCAAGTGTGCACATGGGCAGTTACTGTGGGTTAGCTGATGCATCTAATAGGTTTTAAACAAGCTTTAAAAGACAAGCTACATTATGGGTGCATCCACATGTGTAAGCACATGTGCTTGCAGCAGCTCAAATAGAAGCAGTGCAAATTTGAGCCTGGGCTTTTTGCCTCAGCGCATGTGCTCGGACATGCACTTTGGTGTGGAGCAAATTGTGCCACTTGGGGCAAAATAACCTTGCCTGGATCCTCCTGGGTCTGTAGCCAGGGGGAGCAAGAGCCCAGGGCCAGCGCCTGTGCTGTCCTCAGCAGTATAAGAAGCTGCCCTGTCCTGGCCCCATCCATACAAAAAGCTGCCCTGGCAAGCAGCTCAGGGCTACTCGCTCTCTGGAGCTTCTAGGCCCTGGCCACTTGGTACCTGGGGACATTACCCCTTGTGCCAGCTGGACTGCTGCAGGAGCATCCCAAATCCATTTTTTAAAATACCCCCAAATCCATGTTCTTCCACATTTAAAACAAAAAAACCTCTCTACACACAGACACCCACCCACCCCTACCCCTAGAGAGAGAGACAGAGACAGTGATAAATTGGATAATACTTTATTGGTATATTTAAAATGTTAAAGTAATTTGGAAACCTACCAGTGTCTCTATCATCATGAAAAAATAAATTCTACATACCTACATATGTTGATGTGTGCTTTTCATTTTCTTCATACATGATGGGTGTGTGATGGGGGGGATGTGGTGTTTGTAGAAAGGGGTGATAAGGGGTGTGGGGGAAGGCGGGTGGGCGGATGTGGGTTGGTCTGTGGGTAGTGGGACAATTGCTGGGGGCATTGTGAGTGTGGGGTACCTTGTGTGGGGGCTGCTCAGGAGGGGTGGGTCGCGTGGCCCTCACAAGGTGCAGGTCCTCCAGCACATGGAATGTCCCCTGCCACCCAGGGTCCCAGCTCTCCCCTGGAGGGCCATAGCCCCTATCCCCCACAGGGTCCCAGGCACCCTGGAGGCCCCCCCTGCCTAGGGTCCCAGCTCCACCCTGAAGGGCCACAGGTCCTATTCCCCACAGGGCCCCAGCCTCCCTGCCAAAGGGCCCATAACTAACCTTTAACAGCAGCAGTGGGGGGGACCATGCGTTGAGCTCAGCCTGCTTTTGCTGGTCTTGGGGCTGTTCTTGCCACCCAGCCGGGCTGGTCTTGTGGCAGCAGGACCCAGTGTGGCATGTGGGGACCACGTGCCAGGCCCAGCTGGGTCCTGGGCCCCTTCTGCAGCCCAACTGGGTTGGGCCCAGATCCCTGAGGCATGGTAGTCCAGGTTTGCACCACAGCAGGTCGCATGGCTCCAGGAGGCACACAGAGGAGCCGTGCCTCCCGAAGCCCTGTGACCCGCTCCAATGCAAGGCTGGACTAGCGAGCCACATGGGGCTGGGACAGGTCGTCAGCACTCCCCCAGGCACAGGGGGCAGAGGCTGGAGCCGGCCCTGGGGCCTGGCCCATGCTGCTAGGAATCGGTGCAGCATGCAGTTCCCACATGCAGTACTGTGTCCTGCTGCAGCTGGGCCCTTCCTATGACTGCACAGAGCTGAGCTGGCTCCTGCTGGCTCTGGGGCTGCTCGTGCCACCCGGCTGCCAGGTGGACCCGGCTTGGCACCATGCAGTCCCTGCATGCTGGGCCAGGCCAGGGACCATGAGCCACCTGCAGCCAGCAGGGCGCAGCTTAGCTCCACACGGTCCACATGTGCCGGGCTGGACCGGGGAACACATGAGGCTTATGCGTCCCTGGGCAGCTCGTGCTCCCCCGCCCAGCCCGGCACGCAGGGGACTGTGCGGAGCTGAGCTGCATCCTGCTGGCCCCAGGTGCCTCATGTTCCCCAGCCTGGCCTGTTGCACAGGGACTGCACAGGGCCAAGCCAGGTCCTGCCAGCCTTAGGGCTGCTTGTGCACAGTCCCTGCATATGAGGCCAGGTCCTGCAGCTATAGGAAGGGCCCGGCCACTGCAGGACCCGGAACAGCACACAGGAACTGCATGCTGTGCTGGTTCCTGCCAGCATAGGCTGGACCCCAGGGCCGGCTCCCACCTCTGCCCCCTGTGCCTGGGGGGGGGGGGCGCGAGTGAGGACCTGGACCAGCCCTATGTAGCTTGCTAGTTCAGCCTTGCACCAGAGAGCGTCACAGGGCTCTTGGAGGTGTGGCTCCTGTGTGCGCCTCCCGGAGCTGTGTGACCCGCTTCGGTGCAAAGCCGGACTAGCGAGCCTCAGGGATCTGGGCTGGGTCCTCATATCTCTGCAGCCCCAGGGACATCCCCACCCCCCTGCCACTCTCCAAACCCCCCCACATCTCCCTGCCACCCCTCACCCCTGCAACATCCATGAAACCCCCCACTCATCCAAGCTTACCTTGGACAGTGCCAGGGGCAGCAGAGACACCAAAGAGATGCTCTGGCCAAAACCAGAGCGTCTCTTTGGGAGGAGTGGCTCCGGGCATAGTCTTGAACCATGCCTTTCTCCGCTCTATTGCGGACCAGTTTTTTTAGCGGTCTAATTTTCTCCCTGTGCTGCAAGTTCAATGTATTATGATGAATGATGTGTTGTGTAAACTCTGCAGCAAGTCTCTTTGTCGCAGAAATTCTGATAGTTCTTAAACAATGGAGTCTGAGTAAAATACATGTGAACAGGAACAATACAATCAGTACAGACCAATTAGTAGTGTTTTCTTATATTAAAATTAGTTTATTTCATGCTGCCCTGAATTGTAATATTTAATCTGATACAGACCTTCACACTTAAAAGCCATGGCTAGGCAAGCT
The DNA here is from genome assembly GCA_030014935.1 of Caiman crocodilus. Taxonomy (NCBI): domain Eukaryota; kingdom Metazoa; phylum Chordata; order Crocodylia; family Alligatoridae; genus Caiman; species Caiman crocodilus. Next base: position 106,871,129 of record JAGPOW010001296.1, read on the forward strand.
GAGCTTTTGGCAACTCAGTACAGTTGGGATTCTTGGTATTTGGAAAGGGGTTGGATTAGTATTCTTGAGGCAGTAAAGCTCTTTATTGTACTGAGGAGCTGACTTCCTGATTTGCCCTCTTACAAACAGAAGTGTAGATTACTTAAAACTCTTTTTAAGGGCACTGGAATAACTGTTTGTACTGCAACTGCCAGTATGGGTACGGATATGGAACTGGATCCAACACCGATGGAGAAGTATGTTAACTGGATGTTTCTGTGGGAAAGAATAATCCTGTCTGTCATGTTGATTATCATCATTACCTCACTAGGAATTGATACAAATGCCCCATATATATATTAATTCATGCCATTTTAAGGTGTTTTTTTTTCCCCAGGAAAACCATGCTACATCATTGCACATTTTTAAAAGAATTTTCTTATGTTATCACAAAAACTAGAAAAGTTTCCACTCCCTTGGTGGAAGGGTTTTTTCAAGTAAGCTCTGTGACCATACACTGAATAGGCCTAGAGTTAGAATATTAATTACTGAACACTCACTTTTTTTTAAAAGCAACTTTCCTTTCTATGTTAAACTTTCACTGAAGTAAAACTTTTCTTCCTGTCATGTGTTAAGTGTTGAAAATAATTTTTTTGCTAGTAAAAAAGTTATACTCAATGTAATGTTACAAAACCAGTGCTTACCAAATGGTGAATCAGACATGACACACTATGTGATTGAAATACTAGTCAGTTATTAGCAGAGGTTCAGTGGTATGTCATGTTCAAACAAAGGAGTGAAACAAATATAAAAGCCTGATTATAAGCCATAATATGTGTGGAGAAAGGAGGAAAGAACAGGCCAGAATGCAGTTCTAATGCTCTTCACAGGCACTTAGTAATGTTGTTTCTCTTAATGAATTCCCAGGCACTTTTGATATTAAAAGATCCCCTGGAGCTTAAGTATAACCCTAAGTTGTTTTATTAAAAAAGGTAGTATGTGTAATGGAGAAACTACTGCACTGAAGGGATGGTGTTTAGTTTTCAGATCGCATAAAACATGAGGTTTTGGAGAGTGAGTATTAAAATGCTTTGAACAGAATACATACTCTTGTCCTTTGGGACATAAGCAACCTTCAGTTTTTGGGCATTAGGACCCGTGCTGATTGTTTTGCAGTCACTTGTGAAGTTTGGAGTTTAAAAAAGATTTTATTTGACAGCAGAGTGAAAATCAGACCTTCTGAACATTAAAAACAAGCAAGCAGTATGTCAGGCTAGGGCTGGTAAATAGCATTTTGATTAGAGTTGTGACCCTCTGTTTTAGTTAGAGGAGGAACTTGAACTAAGTCTCCTACAACGCACACCATAGTGTCTTGCTGATTCTTCCTCTTTTTATTCCTAATATAAATGTAATCTAAACTGATAGTCCTCTTTGAAGTACTTCAGTTTTGATTAAACAAAATGCTTTATCAAACTGAAATTTAACTGATAATGTTATAGCTAGCTGTAGTTGGGTGGAAATTTCATTTGAGGCACGTCTATTCTATAATGTAGGATGCTGGGTCAAGTGAATCACTACTCTGATAAAGTATGGTCTATAATATATTCCTAACCTGAGAGACTGAATCAGTTCAGGATGATCCCTTTTGCCTTACTGAATAAATACACACTTAAGTAGTTTAAAATCATATTTTAATTTGTTTTCATGCATCTAGTGGACCATAATAGTTGGTGAGAATCTGTTCCAGTCTGCTGGGCAAACATGTTCAGTAGTTAGGTAATTTCTTACTCTGCGTGCTATCTAATCAGTCAGTTGGAATGGCTTTTAAGCAGACTTTTTATTCTGTTACATAAATATGTGCCTGCACTTCTGTTAGACATATTATTCACTCTGTGAAAGTTAATGGCTTTTTAGAGCTGGGGTGATTGTTAGTGTAAATATGTATTTAGAACACATGCTTTCCATTGTAAAAATGGTCATTAAAATTCTTGAAAAAAAATTGTGCAGTGCTGTGTTTGTTTTTTTTATATGTGTTTTATCTGAAGGTCTTGCATGCAATTACATGCTGTAAGAGATCTTAAAAATGGAAATGAGATTTCCATTATATTGGGGCAAATACTGAAAAAATCATCAAATATTTGTTTAAATGTAAGTGACTTTTTGACTGTGTTCATATTTCCTTTGTGTTCACTTTCTATGGATATTTGCTTTTAACACTTAATATATGTGAAGAAAATCAATTTGTTTTCAGATAATGTATGAATAGAAGGGATAAAGTTTGCTTAATTCAGTTATGCATTAATCACCTAGTTCATATTGAGGAACAGTAGTAAGGCTGTCTGCAGTCCGTTTCTGTATAAGTTCAACTTGAAACAGCCCAAGGCATAACAAGCCTCCCCTTCTTGTAGACCATGCCAAAAATCATCCATTGCACTTCCTGAATAGAACAATCCCCCCAGTAATCTGCCTGCAAATTTACTGTTTCTCCTGAACTTGGCTCTAACTGCAGATAGTAGAGACACAATGGGTACAGAAGGACCAGAAGTCAGGAAAAAGTTAATTCTTATGACCTGGGCCTCCCTAAGGAAAAGGAAGGAAGGAGGGAATAAAGGAAATATGTAAGCCCTCACCTCACTCATCAGGTGTTTCAAGCTCTCATAAATTGAAAAAAAAACAGCCAATAGTACAGAATGCAGTCATTCAAACCAGTTTAGTCTTGAACTATTTGATGTGACAGAAGTGCTTCTTTCTTTTCAGTCTTGCCCAGTTGTGTAACTAAGATTTTTGACACACTGGGCCTAGGGCTTGGGGTGGAGGGGAGTGCAGAGTGCCAAGTGGTTATTCATTGTACATGGGCTGTTGCAGTTATGGCAGTACCCCAAACATGGGCTGCTCATGTAACAGCACAGGTGGTGGTACAGGCACCATGGGAGCTGCTATTCTTGTACCCCTGCTCAATCAGCTTGCCCTACTTCCCTACCCACAATAGTTACACTATTGCTCTTACTACTCCCAGATATCTTTTTCTGTGAACAAAGTTTCTAAATATTTTTAGGGCAGAAATAAAAATGGAAGTAGATGTTTGGAAAGTCAAAGTTGCAGAAGTTATAGTTAACTGAAAGTGTGGTTAGAATAAAGCTGTTAGGCATCTGTAATGGTGCTATACTTGTCAATCCTTCTGTTTGCCCATGTCCAGACCTGTCTGCAGTGCTACACACTAGGGCTGTGTGAAATTTTGCCACCAGTTTTGTTTCAACCTGTTTCAAGGTTGAAACAGCAACATCAAAATGAAACAGATATGGTCGAAACAGCCTCAAAACAAAATGAGGCAAGTCGAAATGTTTTGCTGTTTCGACCTGTTTCACCCATAGCTATAATGGGAAATGTCAAAACAGCCTATAAATTTGTCATTTCTAGCCAGATTTGGATAAAACTTGCAGAAATAGTAGTCCCTTCTGAGGGCATAAAACATGCCACACTGAAGGTAGGTTCCCGGGGGTTTGGAGAAACTGCACCCCAAAATCTTGAGAGCCAAACTTATGTCATGTGTATGTATTAATCCACAGCAGGGTCAAAACTACAGGAATGCTAGGCCCTGCTGAGGCCACGAAGCTTGCCAAGTTTCAAGGAGATAAGTACAGGGGTTTGAGGAGAAACTACACCACAAGCTGCAGACAAGTGAAACTTGTGACATGGGTGACACTGTGTGTGTCAAGGCACAGCAGGGTGAAAGCTGCAGGCCTGCTAGTCCCTGCTGAGTCCATGAAGCCTGCCAGCTGTTGAGGAGATTGATGCAGGGGCGTTCTGGGGCCCTGTACCCCTAGCTGCTGACAAACAAAACTCGTGACATGGGTGCTGGTGCAACTGACTGTCTCTGTCTCAGGGTAGTTGATTGTCTGTATTGGTTATTTCCTCTTCTCAGTCATGGTTTTGTAGGGGTAAATCCACACTCGTTAAGTCATTATGTAGTAGCTAGATACTGTGTATTGAGCTAGTCCCTGAGTGAAAATCATGATTAATTGGTAACTGGTAACCCAGTAGCTTAGCAACCAGGCCTGCAGTAGCACCCCCTCACCCCCGGCAGACACAGTTGCACAAGCACCCATGTCATGAGTTTTGCTTGTCCATAGCTTGAGGTACAGTTTCCCTCAAACCCCTGCATTTATCTCCTTGAAATTTGGCAGACTTTGTGGCCTCAGCAGGGACTACCACCCCTGCAGTTTTCAGCTGACTGCATGTTAATACACACACTGTCATCTATATCATGAGTTTTGCCTGTCAGCAGCTTGAGGTGCAGTTCCCCCCAAACTCCTGCGTCTATCACCTGGCAACTTGGCAGGCTTTGTGGCCTCACCAGGGGCTACCCTCCCTGCAGTTTTGACCCCACTTTGGCTTAACACATACATGTGACACAAGTTTAGCTTTCAAGACTTTGTGGTGCAGTTTCTATGAACCCCCTATGCCTATCTCTTTGACACACAGCAGACTTTGTCCTCAGAAGCGGCTACTGTTCCTGCAAGTTTCATCCAAATCTGGCCACGAATGACAAAGTTATAGCCTGTTTGGACCTTCCCCATTATATCCCATGGGCGAACCATTGAAACAGGGTCAAAACGGCAAAATGCTTTGACAGAATGAAACAGAACAGTCATTTCAACTTGAAACAAAAGTCCAAATGAAACACTGTTCTGTTGGAACGTCGAACCACTGGTAAAAATGAAATGCTTCCATTTTGCACAGCCCTACTACACATCACACATGCAGGCATTCCCCACACTGCTGTCTTGCAGTACTGGGGAGGGGAAGGTCGATCCCGGTCAAAAAAAACCCACACCAAAAAAGTGGGATGATGCATGTGGCAGCAGACACCCTACCCGAAACTGGAGTCTCGCCAGCTGGAGCCACACTCTGGCTGGCAGCCAGGCTCCCAGTTGCAGAAGCACCATGGTGGCAGCCTCCTGGGCCCCCAGGACCCCAGGCAGCTGCCGGCCCCAGCCTTCATTACCTCACTTGGGGTAACCTGCTGTACACCACATGAAATGGGCATTCAAGATGTGCTGCTGCTAATTGTCCCCAAGGAAACAACTGTCTGTGCTCATGGGGATGCAATTCTGAACAGATCAAAGTACCTTATACTAAATGTGAACTGGCTTATTTTTAGGACATGAAACATTCATAGATTCAGAGACATTAGGGCTGGAAGGGACCTCAGAAGATCATCGAGTCCAGCCCCCTGCCCAAGGGGCAGGAAGTCAACTGGGGTCATAGGATCACAGCAAGATAAGCATCCAGTTTGCTCTTGAAGGTGTTCAATGTAGGTGCTTGAACCACCTCTGGTGGCAGGCTGTTCCAGACCTTGGGGGCTCGGACAG
>JAGPOW010001296.1:106893161-106913475 GCA_030014935.1 Caiman crocodilus
ATGTAGGGGTCAATGCCACAGCTCCCCATCCTTTTGACAAGGATGGGGTGAGAGACCGTGTCAAATGCCTTCCTGAAGTCCAAAAAGACTACGTCAACATACGTCAGGCATAGTCCCTGCCTGCCTCAGCTAGCTCCCTCTCAGCGGCAGCTACCTCCCTGCACCAGGATATGGGTACAGCGGTAGCTGTTCCACCCACTGCTTTGTGGCTCCAAGCAGTGCTATCCCTTACTGTTCTGCTCCCTGAGCCTGTGCCCAGGCCTCAGTGATCCCCATGCTGCTCCTGGGAATCCCTTGACTGAGGCTCAGGGACTGGGCTAGGCAGGCCCCTTCCCTTGCAGGCTGGCCTTCTGTTGTACAGGCTGCCCTAGGCAGGCAGGGGGGCTCTAAGCCCAGCTCTGGAAGCCTCTTCTACCTGGAGCACTCCTCTAACCCCAACACTCATCTCTCTTTCTCCTTGCACACACCCCTGCTACCACCTCCATTTCCCCACCAGTCCATCACCTCCCCCCCAGGAGTTTATGGGACCAGAAGCCCCCTCACTCTAGGGCTGCATGTCTGAGCACCAGTATGGGCAGGGGGCAGGGCTGTGGCATGGCAATTGCCCCAGCAACTGCAGTTCATGTCAGCAGGTCTGATCCTGTCTGCAGCTGGGCTCACAGGGTGAGATTTGTGAAAGAGATATGGGGTTTGGGGGAGAAGATGTGTGGGGGAGGGGGTGGGATTTGTGGGTGTGGAGTTCATTGTGGGTATGTATGTGGGGGTGAGGTGTTTTTGGGGTGGTTTGTCGGTGGATTGTGGGGGGTTTGGGTGTGGGGGAAATGCGTGGGGGTGGGAAGTACTGTTGGTATAGGGTGGACTGTGTGGAGGGACTATATGGGTGGGGTGGGCCCCCCCACATGGTACACAGCCCTCCCCACAGAAGCAGCAGCAGCAATCAGGTGCTCAGAGGCAGCTCCTGGCAGAGACCCCTGGTGGCTGCGCATGGCACACGCTGCTGGCCTTGCCCACTGGAGTATGCCCTCGGACAGAAACAGGACACTCTTGCTTTCAGGCAGGCTCCTGGCATTGCATGCAAGAGCTGCGCGACCTTTGGCTGGGATGGGTCCTGCCTCCATGTAGCTGGACTGGTCTGATGGTGTGTGGGGCATGTGGAGGCTGGACCTGGCACGGCCTGAGGGTGCACAGCTCTTGTATATGGTGCTGGGAACCCGGGTGACAGTAAGACCTAGCCTGGTCCTGGCCTGAGGAGGCGCACCAGCAGGCTGGCCCAGCATGGTGTGCCATGTGCAGCCCCCCGGGGTCTCTGCCAGAAGCTGGTCATGAGTGCCTCTCTGGCAGTTTCTGCTGCTGCTGTTGCTGCTGCTGCTGCAGGGGGAGGGAGAGGCTATTCACTATGCAGAGAGGTGGATGGGGGATCCATCCCCCACCACACCGATCTCCTTACCCCCAGTTCCCCATTCCCACGTCCATACTTACTGGGGGCAGAATCTGGGTCCAAGATACTGCTGCAGCCTTGCCCTACTCCTATTTGCCCCAGCACACTGAGGCAGGGAACACAGGGAACATTGTTTCATTCCCAGTGTGCCTCTTGCAGCATCTCAGACTGCTTTGAGATGCTGCAACAGGCACATGCTTGCTCTTCTGGATGCAGCCATAGGCTGTATGTTTGACACTCCTGGTCTAGCATATGCCTCCCCAAGTAAGTGGGTGTATTTCACATATCATAAATGTACTAAAAATGTGTGAAAATACTATTTTACCATGCAGAGATCCAGTACTGGTATTTAAATACAGTGCCAGGAAATAAGCTCAGTAGCCTTTGTGTCATCTTAACATGCATAATTAAGGAGGCTTTTTGGGGAAAACTGGCATTCAAGCAGGGCAGTATTCTGTATGGGTATTTCTCATATTGATTAACTCTATTTCAAATTAAACATAAGTCCATGTGTTGTTCTGGACCTGGAACGTAAGGTTTGTGCTTCATTGGATGCTAGATATATTTTAATAACATTGAAAATGTGACTGCAGAAAAACATAATTTTTGGATCACTCTTGCACACCTCATTAAAAGCAGCACAGATATTAGAACATTGCTCGTATAGGAGATCTGGAGGTATGCATTAATCTTTTAATTAATAATTCAAAGAAAAATGATTCCCTTTGTGCATATGAGCTTATTCTTAACAGGGTGATCAAAATGAAATGTAAGGAATAAGAAAACAGGTCTGAAATAGCTGGCACAGCATGTTATACCTGTACTTAGAATTCAAACATTTTCTGTATGCAATTAAAATTCATTATGTCTTTGTCCAAGAGCTTATTTAGAAAGTCTAACACAGAGAAATGACTTGAGTGATATGACTTACCACATTTTATGCATATAGTAATCTTGGAAAGGTTTTCATTAGAATGATTTCAGTGTTCAGAATTAACAATAGTTTTGCCTTTTAGTGCCCAATATGACAGCAGTAATGAAGTCTAGTAATTTTTTTAGACAACTATAGGCTTTGCTTATCAATTCCTTAAATGAACTCTCAAAATAAGAATGTTCATTTAAAAAATGCTACTTTGTAACCATAGTCAGGCAAAAATATATCAGCCTAAATCCTGAAAATAAGGCCACACAGTTAATCAAAATCCTGTGAAATACTTCAGGATTTTGTATTGTATTAAATCAAATAGTTTATTGTACTGTAAATATCCATGAACTTTCTAATTTGACCATTTATTAAGAGTGAATCAGCTACTTGCTATCTAGTAGGGGTGTGTGAGGTGGGCCCTATTCGATTTGGATTTGGATTCTGACAGAATCAGAGACAGTGATTCAATTAATTGAATCAGATCACTGTCCCTGATTCAATTCAGCCAAATATAAATCTGAAGATGCAATGCTGAGTCAGAGAATCAGCAATTTGGACGCAGACACAGCTTTAGAAGTTTTTTCTACATACCCTGAGGTAGCAGACATGGCTCGTGATCACTGCGATGCTGGGGTGCATAGAGCATCAGTCGTGAACCTGGAAGTGGACCAGAACTATTTCCAGTCCACTTCTGGGTCTGCCAAGGAGTGCACAGGGCCCCGCCCCCCATCCTCCTTGGCTTGGCAATCGGCCACAGGGGGACCCCAGGTGCCTCCCCAACCCAGGAGGCACCAGTTACAGAGCCCCCCCAGTATGCAGCACTCCCCGGTGGATCTGGAAGTGGACCAGAAGTGCCTGCTGCTGAGCCAGCTGGGAAGCACAGTGTTTCTGTGGGACACTCCATGCTCCCCAGCATTGCAGTGTTCATGAGCCCCTGCTACCTAGAGGTATGTAGAAAAAACATTTAAAGCTATCTGTATGTCCGAATCTCTGAATCTTTACTAATCTCTCCAAATCGATTTGGAGAGATTAAAGGGTCCTCTGATTCAATTCAGATTCACCCCGAATCACCGAATCAGGCTGAATCTCTGCTGAATCAAATCACAGACCAGAGCTTCACACAGCCCTGCTATCTAGGCTGTGGTAATTCACTGCATGAGTTTGTCCTTTCACCTCTTTTCTGTGAACTTTTTGGCCTTGTCTTAGTTATGGGGTAGAGACCAGGTTAATAAACTTGTTACCACTTGGGCAGGATCCAAATAGTTTCACTAGCCGCCTAAAGTTAAGTGGCCCAACAATTAACTTTTGAGCACCTGCCCCAGGAGGGGACTTCAAAAGGACTTGTGCATCTAGCATCTTTGTAAAGCAGTTATTCAACAAAGATGCAGTGAGACCCTTTCAGGGGTTTCAGCCTGGTTCACAACCAAGTTCAGAATGGAGTTTCATAGATTTCATACGTTGAGTAGACATTAGGGCTGGAAGGGACTTTGGAAGATCATCAAGTCCAGCCCCCTGCCCCAGGGGCAGGAAGTCAGCTGGGGTTATAGGATCCCAGAAAGAAAACATCCAGGTTTCTCTTGAAGGTGTTCAAAGTAGGTGCTTGAACCACCTCCGGTGGCAGGCCATTCCAGACCTTGGGGCCTCAGATGGTAAAGAGTTTGTCCTTATGTCCAGCCTGAAACCATCTTGCAGGAGTTTATAACCATTTGATCTTGTCATCCCTTGGAACACTCTGGTGAACAAACATTTCCCTAGATCCTGGTGAACACCCCTAATAAACTTATAAGAGTCCATCAAATTGCCCCTGAGCCTGCACTTTTCCAGGCTTAAGAGTCCCATAGCTCTCAGCCTGTCATCATAAGGTCTGTTTTCCTGACCTCTGATCATGCACGTGGCTCTCCTCTGGACTCTCTCAAGCTTCTCCAGGTCCTTTTTGATTTGTGGAGCCCAAAACTGGATGCAGTACTCCAGCTGCAGCCTCACCAAGGCCGAGTACAATGGGAGAATGATGGCCTGGGATTTGCTTGAGAAGCGTCTGTGGATGGAAGCCAGGGTTTTTCTCACTTCACTAGCTGCAGCATCACATGTTCATCTTGTGGTCAATCCTGACCCCCAAGTCCCTCTCATCTGCAGTGCTAGTCAGTGTAGCACTGCCAAGCCAATAGACATGCTGCAGGTTTTTCCTCCCAAGGTGGAGAACCTTGCATTTTTCAGTGTTAAACTCCATCAGGTTCTCATCTGCCCATTTCCTGAGCTTGTCAAGGTCAGCCTGGATTACCCCCCTGTCCTCAGGTGTGGATGCTTTACCCCAAAGTTTGGTGTCATTGGCGAACTTAGCCAGTTTACTTCTGACTCCAATGTCCACATCTTTAATGAAGAGGTGAAAAAAATAGGTCCAAGGACAGAGCCTTGAGGGACCCCACTGGTCACAGGGCATCATGATAATTGACTTCCGTCAACCACCACCCTCTGGGTCCGACCACGGAGCCAATTCCCCAGCCAGTGGATCATGGTGGACCCGAAGCCGCAGTTGGCCAGTTTTGCCAAGAGGTGATCGTGGGATTCCAAATCAAAGGCTTTTTTAAAGTCAAGATGTATGACATCTATCCCTTCCCCCTTGTCCAGGTGATAGGTCACCTGGTCATAAAAGGAAATGAGATTGGTCAAGCATGATATACTTGCAGCAAACCCATGCTGGCTATCCCTGAGGGTGTTACCATTGGTCAGTCCATTAAGAATGGCCTCTTTGATGATTTTTTCTAAGACCTTCCATGGGATGGAGGTCAGGCCAATGGGCCTGTAGTTTGCCGGATCCACTTTCCTCCCTTTCTTGAAGATAGGCACCACATTGGCCTTCTTCCTATCACTGAGCACTTCACCAGAGTGCCAGAAGCTCTGGAAGATCCATGCCAGGGGCTAAATAATGGTGCAGGCCAGCTCTCTGAGTACTCTGGGGTATAAATTATCAGTGCTGGCTGACTTGAAGGTGTCCAACCTCTCAAGCTGTTCCTTCATGAGGTCAGCATTGATGGAGGGCAAGGAACCTCCCTCACTCAGGTGTCCCTGTCCCATAGGGGGAGAGGCGTCCTATGGGACTTGTGAAAGACCGATGCAAAGTACCCATTAACTAAATTGGCTTTTTCCTGGGTGTCGGTCATCAGTTCTCCCTTCTGGTTTAGCAGGAGTCCAATGTTGCCCTTGCTTTTCCTTCAGCTCCTCACAAGTAAAAAATGACATTTTATTGTCTTTGATACTTGTAGCCAGTTGGAGTTCCATCACAGCCTTGGCTTTCTTGGTTGCTCCCTGCAGGTCCTGACCAGTGCAGTATATTCCTCCTTGGAGGTGCATCCTGTCCTCCATCCTTTGTAGGTCTGTCTTTTTAGATGCAGGAGGACCGCTAGTTCCTTGTTGAGCCAAGGGGGCTGCTGTGCCCTCTTGCTGCCTTTCCTCTGGGATGGAATAGCCTTAGCTTGTGCATCTAGGATCGCTCTTTTTAGGAGCAACCACTCTTCCTGGACTCCTCTCCCCTTGGGGTCATGGTCCCTTAGGACCTCACTGACAAGTCTTCTGAGCTTGTCAGAGTTAGCCCTCCTGAAGCCTCCTGAACCTCTGTACTTCTGATTGACTTGACAGCTTTTCGGTGGATGGTGAAGGTGATCAGCTCGTGGTCACTGTCACCTAGCTTCCCTTCACTTGTTAGGTCACTGATTAGGTCATCGCTGGTTGCCAGTCCTGGGTCGAGCAGCACTTTGCCTCTTGTTGGCCCGTAGACTTCTTGAGTCAGATAGAGCTCATTCACACATGTGAATGCGACTGTTTGGATTTGGCTGAGCGCTTTTCCCACAAGATGTCCACGTAGTTGAAGTCTCCCATGACAACCATGGACTGGGAGCATGCAGCCTCAGCCAATTCCCTGGTGAACTCCTGGTCAATCTCTTGATTCTGGGAGGGAGGTCTGTAGAATCCCACCATTGTATCTCCTGTGCCATGTTCCCCATGGATTTTAACCCAGAGGGTGCCGATGTTGACTTGTAGGGATGCGTAGCTCTCCTTGACATAGAGAGCTACAACTCTGCCCCTTTTTTCCACTCAATCCCTCCTGTACAGAGTATAACCATCTATACCCATCGTCCAGTTATGGGTGGTGTCCCACCAGGCCTTCTGGCTTTGCAAGGGTTGCTCAGTGGGCCAGCAGTGGCTGTAGTCCCCTCATCCTTTCGGGGGCTTAATTTAAAGCCCGGTGGAGCAGGTCAACCAGTCTGCTTAGAAGATCCTCCTCCCCAGTGGAGAAGGGTGGCCATCCCTTCCCAAGAGTTCACTGCCTCTCTCACCAAAGAGTGGACTGTGGTCATGGAAGCCGAAGCCTTCCCAATGATACCAGCGCCATGGTCTTTGGTTCATTACCTGGATCCTCCTCTCCCTCCTCGGCCCATAGTCCGAAAGCAGAAGGATTGAGGAAAACACTGCATCTCCCAACCCCTTAAGCCCCACTCCCAAATCCCTGTCACATTTCATGACCTGGCTGGGAGGGTTCCAAGCCATGTTATTGGTGTGTACATGGATAAGGAGCATAGGGTAGTGGTTAGTGGGCTGGAGGAGTTTAGGGATCTTTTCTGCAATGTCTCAGATACAGGATCCTGGGAAGCAGCAGACTTCCCAAACATTTGGATGTCTATCTTGCTGGGATCATTTGATCCCAGATGACTTCATGCCCCTTGGGCAAGGGGCTGGACCCAATGATCTTGTGAGGTCCCTTCCAGCCCTAATGTCTATGAAATCTATGAAACAGTGGTTCTCAACTGTGGTGCTACTAAATTAAAAAAAAGAAAGAAAAGTTATGGAGAAGTGCCCTGAATCTAAAACAGTTGAGAACCACTGTTGTAAGGTCTATGAAACTATACCAGTGATTGTGTTTTATATAATTAGGTGCTCCATATAGAGAACCCTGGGTGGTAGGTGTATTCAAAGGATGATTCCAAAACCCCAGAGAATTAGAAGTAACCAGCTGCAAACGCAGGTGAAACATAGGGTCTTATCTAACCTCCCACCTCTCTCAATCTACAAATTAGTCATTTGTGTGTTTTCCAACACCCATTCATTTGGAGGTTTACCTTGATGGGCTTACACGTCTTTTCCCTACCATGTATGTAGCCATAAAAGGCTAGACCGTGATATTTTTATTCACCTTGTATACTTGTATCTGTTTCAAATTATCTCATTAATTTCAGGAATGAAATAAGTAGTACAGCAGTGAGCAGTAATGTCCTACTTGGTGTAAGTAACAAATGGCATCAACATGTGATCTTTGCTGGGCATGTCTACCAACCAAATGTGAATTAAATAACTGCAGCAGAATCAGACTGGGAAATAAAAAATCTTGACTGGGATGGATATTTAATAAATGTAGGTAGATGTGACCTTTGCAGTTGTATGATACCAGAGGCCTACTGAGCACTATTTTGTTGGGACTGAGCCCTGGCACTAAATGTAGAAATGTATATAACTCCATTAAATTCCTTCCATTTTCTCAATGGGATTCACTTTATTTCCCCTTTATTGAGTAAGTAATGAGTGATTTTAGTAATAAAATAAAGTGTAGGATTTGGAAAAATTGGTCTTATCTGATTATAAATTGAAGATGTGTTCAATACCTGCTAAAAGCCATTTTGTCCCTAAGATAGCAGATAATTTCAGTTGCTTTAGGAGTAAGACCATTGAAGTTTTATGAAGTTTTGGGGAACTGCAAGAGAGACAGATTGTGGAAGCTGTTGGAATGTCAATGATTTATTCTATTTAATAGTATGAAAGCAGAATGTGAAATTTCTCTTGTTAGATCAATCAGTAGCTTAATCATCATTGTTTGGTGAAATTAAAGTGTACAGATTTCAAAAGCCTGCTGTAAGGTCTATGGTACATTGTTTCGGGTGTTACATTACACTTAATTTCAACATAAATTTAGCTTATGAAAACTGCTTTAAATGCAGTCTTCTAAATACTATTCCACAGTTTTATGGAGGAATAAGGGAAGGACAATGTAGTTAACTGAGAAACCTCTAATTTCTTACTAGAGGTTATCATCTATCATCATAGGCTTCAAGAAAACAGTGCTACGGGCTGTCTTGTCATTAATATCCGAATAAGAAATTTCTTCCTGAGTTTATAAGAGTATGTTTATACTGTACTTACATAGGAACATTCCTGAGCATGCCACCCAGAAAAGCTCTGATGAAGCCACTCTAGGGGGTCTCTGAAATACCCTCTTCTATGTTGGGGGCACAGGTCTCAAGAACAACAATGAAGGGACTTCTTGGAATGACTTAGCTCATGTATTTCTATGTTTAGCCTGTGCACTGGGGAGTGGGTGGGCAAAGAATGCTTAGAAGTGTCCGTACCCAGACTATAGTGAAATACAGGCTGCACTGAAGAAGCCATTCATGCTGCATTTGCAAAGTTAATAAATTCCTTTTTTGAGAGTCAAAAGGAGAAGCTTGACTTTGGGACCGAAAATAGGCCTAAATTTGGTAAATTTGGGCGTGGGACACAGTGTACTATTGTTCTTTTTTCTTTTACTGGCATTCACCTCATTTATATTATCAAAACTTACGATTGCATTTTTGTTTTACTTACTGAGGATCCAGTTCTACACTGATCTTACCCATGTGAAAGATCTCTACCCATGTGAAATTCTTTGCAATTGTGGTGCCTACTGACATTGAAAATACTTCAATGGGTGGTGGATCAGGCTCTTTGTCTTTCCTTTAGTGATTTTTTTTAGCAAACAAGGGATCTGTATTTCAATTGTTCTTGTAAAGAGATATTTTTAAAGGACAATCATACAAAAATAGCTTTGCATAGAAAATATATATTTGATTAGAATTTATTAGAATTTGATTAGAATTTGTCTCTAAAGCATAATAGAAAAGATTATGAATGAATCTATTAAGATTCATTAAGAGCAAATCATTGAGATATTTGGAAAGCTCTAGAAAACTGAAAGGATATTACAAAGTTTCTAGAATCCTGAATCTCAAGAGACTGCCAGTCTAGTAACACTGAAAGGATATTTATAATCCTCATATGTGATTAGAGATTATCTGGAGAGGAGTGTAAAGTACCTCATATTTGGATTCCTTTCTATTGATGAAAATGGACTTTTAAAAGTACAGTATCTTTTGCTGTCTTTTTTGCCCTGTTTCTCTGCCTCTCCCTTCCTGATGTGGAGCCTAAATGAATTTAAGTGGAACATTTAACCTGCCTTAGTTCTTCATTCACTTTGTCTAAAAGTTACTCAGCATAGTCCTGCCATAATCAGTGGTGTCCTTATCTCTGTTTCAAAGATGTTTGCAAGAGACATGAAGGCAATTAATATTTAGCCAAATGACTGGGAGCAGATTGCAGAGCATCAAAGTGCTTGGAAATAGTTTATTGAGTATGGAATGAAGGCTTCCAAGGAATGAAGAACCCAACATGCAGAGGAAAGAAAAAATGTGAAGAAGAACCTCACCACTTTCAGGACTGTTAAGGCCTTTTTACATGGTAATTTGGGGTGGTTCCTTGAACTCTTAACCTCTGGATTGTTCTCATTAACACCTTAAAGTGGCCTTAAAACACTTGTTATATGACTTAAAGTTACACCCTAGGCCATCCCTGGGATGGGGGGTGAATCGGGGCAACCCCCCTGGGTCCCGTGCTTTGGGGAGGCCCCATGTAGCCTGGTAGAGTAGCGCGGTGACTCTGCACTGCTGTCAGCTTCACGTCCGGCTACTGAGCACCCCACTCCCCCTATCGCCAAAATCCGCCATTGAATCCAGCACATGCGGCTGCTTGCCACCCCCACTCCTCCATTGCCAAATCTGCCGTCAGCTTCCTTGCATCTGGGGGTGGGGCCCCACACAGGCTGATATGCCCTGAGCCCTGCATCCTGCTCAGGTCATCTCTGGTTACGCCACTCCAGTGCAGGATTAACTCTCGATCCACACAAACTAGCTTCTGTTGCATTAAGGTGTAGCCATTCCCCACAGATGTGCCACTCAGACTGAAGGTGTGACTGCTCCAAGCTAGCACCAAACCAGTAAACACATGTGGCTCACAGGGTAAGGTGTAACAAGATCTTTAGTTACAAATTTCTCTTGTGGTAAATGCAGAAGGGAATGTCTCACAGGAAGTGGGCTTGACAGTCACATTTGCAGATGCTTTATTCAGCACAGATCTACTGGGCTTCACTCAGCACAAATCTATTGCTTAACAAGACAGACAGATGCCTAAAGGTGAAACTCACTTAAAACATTGTTTTGGAATACAGACTATGAAGTCTGGACCACTGGAGCACTTTGCTGCATGAATCATTTGTCTGGAGAAACTAGTCTACTAAATTAACAGCTGCACTTTTCATTTAGAATAAGGACGAAGGGATGTCTATTTACTTGGGATTTATTTGATGTTATTTTTTAGTAGGATAATGTCCCAGGTAAAGTAATATCTCCATTGCCTACAGTAAGATACTGAGCCAAATTACTGAGAGTAATTTGCAGTAGTTAAGAAATCTTTTTCTACACTTCTGTATGAAAATGAGCATATTGTTCCCTTCAAGAGTTTGTGATACAACAAATAAAAATAAGCCCTAATATTGTGGAATTCATGTATAAATTGAATTGATTAGGGGGAAAAAGGAAAGGACATAGCACTCTTTCAGGGACATAGCCGAAAACTGAAAAAAAAAAGAAAAAGAAGAAAAAATGGCATAATGAACCAATGAGTAAGCACTTACATTCATTTTACTTTTGTAAAAATGTATCTTGTAGAATGCAGAACATCTTATTGTTTGGTACTTTTGGCTTCAATTGATTTCAGTGGCATAAATATACAAATAAACTTTCTTTATGAAGGTGAATTAGGTAACCCTTGCAATTTAAATATTGGTAACCTCATAAGCCATTCTATAGGCAATTTTATAGCCATTCTACAAAAATGCAAATGTAAACCTGGTGATCCCAGAGCTCAACATTTTGGATTCATTCTGCTGATGCTAACTGTTGTTCCTCTTTCTCCATTCCTATCCTTTTTGCTCATAAAAGTTCCACGTAGGTCACATTTGAAAATAAAATATTTTGTTGCAAAATCCTATGTTCTTTATACTGAAGATTTTTATTTGTTATAGTATATTTTTGATGGTAGTATACCACTGCTGGTATTAAACCTTTCTCTTTTTCTGTCCTCTGTCTTATAACCAGGGATCTGGTTTTTCTATTTCCCATGGAAAAAATGGGGAAAAACACATTTTAACAGGGAAAAATGCAGATTTTTTATTTTAATGGAAAATGCATAAAGTTCCCACTTTTGCAAAGACCTCTTTTCATGCTGGCAAAGTTCAAGCCTGCAAGGGGTGAAGGGAATGGGAGAAGGGTGGTCAGGCTGGGGGTACTATATGCATGTGTGCACAGACACATGCAAATGGTCACCAGAAAGCCTGGGGAGCAGCTTCCTCGGGTAAGTCTGGTAGGTAAGAGGAGGGATTGGGGCCCCCATAAGGAGAGAGAAAGTGAGTTGGGCAGTGCTGGAGCTACTTCCCAGGTGGGGTGGTATGTGGGGCTTGGGTCCTGGGGATGGAGTGATGTGTGGCTGCAGGGCCCAGGCAAGTGGAATGTGGCCAGGGGTGGCTCGTCCAGGGAGCGGAGGGGGCAGGGTCTGGCTCCCCATTGCTGCGTGCACTTCAGGGGGAACAGAGGGTCACATGCCTCCCATATTTGTGCACAGGGCAGGGACAGGTGTGGGCTTGGGCCTCCCTGCCCTGCTGCTCTGCCCCCAAGGCTTCCACTGGTCCATGGAGGCCTGGCATAGCAGGCCAGAACAAGACTGGGAAAGGCAGCTCTTTGGCACCACTGCAAGCCCCATGCCATCTTGATGAGGCACCCCCTGCACACTCTGCAGCAGCAAGGGGCATAACCCTGCAGTGCCACCCTTACTGTTGCTGGGTGGGCAGGGGGCATCTTGTCATGGTGGAGCAGAGCTCCCAGCAGTGGCATGAGCTTCCTCACCTGGCTCTTCTCTGCCCTGCTGCACTGGGTCTTGCCCACTGGGCTGTGGAGGCCCCAGAGAGAGGAGAGCAGGGCAGGGAGCCCCAAGCCTACAGTGGGCAGCCTTCCCCGCCATGGGGTCCACTCTGGCCATGTCCCCCATAGGGGAGAGGAACTAGGCTCCATGCTCTGCTCAGCCACAGCAGCCACTGTCTCCCATGGGTAGCAACCAGGGCTTGGGTGCTGCTGTGGGGGACAGGAGGATGCAGACCTGGATCTCTGGCTCTGTAGCCCTGGCAGCTGGGGGTCCCCTCTGGTAGGGCTAGGTGGGGGACTTTGGGTGGAGAGTAAGGGGTACCAGCAGAGCTGAAGGGCCGTGGTTGGGAGTGAGGGGCATTGACAGGGCTGGGGGCCTGTGAGTGAGGAGTGAGGGGCACCAATAGGGCTGAGAGTTTGTGATTGGGGAGTGAGTGGCACCAGCAGGGGTGGGGGGCTGTGGGCAGGGACTGAGGATTCTGGACTTGCATGCTGGTGAGCAAAGGGGGCAAGGGGAGCTCTGATTTTCCATGATAAAAAACTCCAAGTCAAATACCAAAATTTACAGGTACAGTAAAATCTCTGCTATCTGGCATTTAAGTATGTGGCCAGCCAGAAGCAGAGGGCAGAGGGGGGTAGGGGAAAGCTTGCACGTGGCTACGGCCACTATCACTCACCATCCTGCACTGTTGCTGCTCTCTGTGTGGCTGCCACCCTCCACTCCACGTGCAGCCACCACCTACCAAGTTGTGCTGCTGCTGCTCTGTGGTCAGCTGGCACCACACCCCACATTTCCCCACTCTACATGCAGCCACTACCGCCCTCCCCCCTCACTGTGCCTTATCTGAAAACCCCTGCTGGGTGTAACAAGGGCTCAGGTGAGAGCCCTGTTACTGAGATAGTTCCAGGTATGGATGACCTGAGAATGCACCCCAACGGGTGAAGGGAGTTGCACATTAGGGGAAGAGCAGGGTGATTAGCCTTCCATGGCTGGTATAAATCTGGTGGCAGGGTAAACGCACTTTCCTTCACACACTGGAAGATGGACGAGGGGCCATCGAGACCTCAGAAGGAGGAAGACAAGAAGCCTGACCTGTGATCCAGCAGGAAATCAGGACTCTGAGACACTGGATGACAAAGCAGGTTGGCTACAAGAGGAAGTACTTCCCCAGAAACTGCAACTACCCTGGTGAGTGTGGGGAAAGAACAAAGGGCTTTGGGAAGCAGCTTTGCAGGGAACCCTGAGAGGGAGAGAGTCCCCGGGACAGGGCATGGGTGGCAGAAGCTAGATGGAGCCACCAGCTCATCAGGACAACCAAGACGCCAAAACCATGATTCAGATGGCAAGGGAGCAGCTGGGGCAGCTCCTGGAATGTAACGCGAAAGACGCAGAGAATGCACTCCTCTCGTAAGGCTATTAGCAACAGAGACTACAGTCATTACAACGTATCTACCAGGCATCTGGTGCCAAGTTCTCTTACTGACTGCTCAGAATGCCCTCACTAATGAGGTAATTAGTGAAGATATTGTTACACTACAAATTCCTGCTGTGCAAATAAAGGCTACTCTGTGAGAGTTTACTACCTGGGTGTAATTGGTGATTTAATCCCTCTCCTTTTTCTTTTCTAAGTTATGGCAGGTGAGTACAGATGGAGGCAGAGCTATGGTTGACCCCCTCTCATACTGGGGGTTTTCAGATAACCAGAATTTTTACATAACTGGCAATCCCCTTGCCCCGGGGATGCTGGATAACAGAGATTTTACTGTATTTAGAATTTATCTTATTATAGTGATTGTGGCACAGGTAGGCTTCCAAATTGCTTTAAAATAATAAATATATCAATAAAACATTGTGTTCAGTTGATATCTATATATATAGTGGCATATCATCTTAAGCATGGATTTTGGTTTTTTTAAATCAGAGAATTTGCAATTTTTAAACAGAGGAATCCAGGATCCTTGTTCATAACCAATTACCACAACGGATGTTATTTTCACTCTCCTTTGTGCTCTATGTTGCATTTTGACATCCAGCATTTTTAGACCACTACCACACCATTCTGTTATCTTGTCTAGCCATGGTCTGCCTCTTGGTCAACTGCTTCTACCCAGTGAAGAACAAAGCTTTGAGCAGTGCTGCCTGCCACCTGACAGAAGTGGTAGTAGCTTCCTTCTTATTGCCACATCAACAACTCTTTTGTGCCAGTTATTTTTCTGATTGTCTTGTTAACCATATGAACTTGCCAGCATGTGATCTGTCTGTAATATTTCACATCAAAGGACAACAGCCTTTATGTCAGGCTTCTTGAAGTCGGTATCTGCAACCTAAGAGTGGGAGGACACCTATACCTTGAGCAACCTGCTTTTTATCTAGGGAAGTTCCCTTTTATCTTCATAATGACTCTAGGTGACTCAGTGCTGCTTATACCAGCTGTATTCTCCATGATCTCTGTAGGGCAATCTATAAAGGAAAAAAAGAGGAAATAAAGGACTTCATGGGAGCAGGTGAAAAAGCTCAGAGGCTGCATTTCATTCAGCAAATTGAGTCTGTAAGAACCTGAGATCCATATGCAAGCAGATTCCTGCTGATTTTCATAACATTAACAAATTATTTATAGAGGATGCTGTGAATGCATAGCCTACTGTGTTCTTAAAATATTTTTGTATATATTCTTTATCTAAACTGTAGGTGGGAAATGGGTCTTTTCTCTAAATTATCCATTATGATTCATGAAACCAGGAGGAGAAAAGCACAACAAAAATGATTCTTTTCTAGCGCTTTCAAGCTGTAGTATATTGATACCATTTTATTGCCCCTCAGAGATTTGTAAGCACGTGCCAGAAATAAACAGCTGACCTCAAGAAGGGAATTCTCCCCTGTGCATCTACTTAGGTTATAGGTTTATGGCTGTAACAAGCTGTGGAAATCAATCTTCTATAATCTCTGCCCTTTATACTTTACTCAAAGGACTGCTTTCACATCTATAAATATTCCATTTGTAGTTCTGCTTTAAGATAAAAGAGGTTGACGTGCAAAAAAACTGTGTTGTGCTCTCCATTTATTTATCTAGAAATGAATGCAAAAACCAAAATGTTTCAAGTTCACCTTATTAATTCAATTGTTCCACCTAACAATATACTGTGGTTTCTGCTTTCAGGACAAGACTCAATGCTGAGTGGACAAGACTTTGTAATTATATGGGGTGTAAAATCTGGTAGAATAAACTTATCTAATTCTGTACTGTGAGCAAGGAAACACTGAAGGTATGCAACATGAGGGAAAAGTGCAACTTGTATTTGTGCGCATACTATACTTTATTAAAGTGGGACAAAAATCAAAGATCTTTGAAAAGAGAAGAAAAAACTAGAAAATATTATATATGCATGTAACTTGTTATTAAGCTTTTCCTTCAGGAGTTACAACTAGATTTTCCTCCTTTCTGCCATCTCTTTACATTGTCAGTCCATGCCCCAGGTGGAGGTGGTGGTAGTGACAGTAAGGGAAGTGAAGTTCTGGAGATCTTATAGTTTTGTTGTTTTCTTTCTGTAGGGCGGGGGATCTCTGTTGCTTATTGAATTGGTCCCTTTGCTGATTGATGTACTGTCTGGTACCACTTGCATTACTTCATGCATGCTAGGATTCTGTGGGTACAGAATTTGCTCTTTCACTCATCTGACTCTGATGCAAGTAGCGAGTGCTACTGAAATCCTAATAGTCCCCCCACCCCCCATTCTTCACTTGCTTTTATTGATTTCTCATTGGACCTTTAGTTCAACCTAAGGTTAATATTTCCTTTTGATCATTTGAGGCAGTCTGAATGGTCCATTGACATAGATTTTTTTAGTTTATTATGTATTGTTGCACAGGGAATGATTCTGTATTAACCCCCCTCCAACTCCTGTGGGAATTGTAATGTATGGACTTCAAGGCAGTGTGGTGCCTCTGAGCAGTTACTGTATCTCTTACAGTCTGGAATATTCTACTTTGAAGTGATCAGATGTCTAGCCAGCTGCAGTGGAGGTGAACTGCAAACTGACTCCAAAAAATAAATGGTGTTGGGTGCTGTCTGTAAATAAGGATCTACTCACTGTGCTAGCTTGATTCATATCTGTATCTTATGTTCTGTTGTTGCCCTTAAGCCAATTAAGACTAACATAGTTCATTAGAAAGGCATACTCAGATTTTTCAACTGCAAGAGACGAGAAGAAATTTGGTGGGGATGAAAATGGGATTATTTGGAAACTGCAATCAGTGTAGTGCCACAAAAGGAAGAGATTTCGGAATGGGAAAGAAGTAAAAAGAAGTAAGAAATGAAGGCATGTCTATATGTGTGTGTATTATTATTATCGGGGTGAAGAGGTTCACCAGGGAAAAAGACTATGCACATCACTAATTACAGAAAGTCCTAATTGTCTAGGGCAGTAAACTGTTGCATACTGTACTCTGAGCTCTGTAAAAATGTGATGAAAAGCTGTAATTGTTCCCATTTTTCTAAGTACTAATGAGAACTATATAGGCATACAGTAATTGGATCTGTCATCTTCTGGGGCAGCAGTGTCAGTGTCACCTTCTATTACTATTGTGTTTAGTCAATGTTGCGTGGTGAACTCCATCTTACTGGGGTCATCTTTCTTTACCAATAGCATTCCTCACAGTAGGCAGCTTGAACAGTGTCTATCCAAGTTCTGCCTTGCTATTAAGAAGCCAGTGTAATGACTATATTTAGTCACAACTTGCTTTCTAGTCTGAGTCAGATTTGGTTTCCCTCTAACTGTAAGAACAAAACATTCCACCTAAAATTTTTCATGAACAGTCATTTTCCAGAGCAGTTGTATATCCTGGAAAACTTTGAGATAAATTGTACAAAGCATTCCTACGAGAGGAGAGATTAAAAAATAAGAGGTGTAACTCTCTCCAACAAAAGCTGGGAAACTTCTGTAAGTTATTAAAAATAAAATTGATTTATTCACTTGTTCTCACTGAAGGTATTTCCTATCAATATTTTGAAGACACATGTATGCCTAATTGTGGATTATGTTTCAATCATTGTATACACATATGTTTGACTAATTATGTAGCAAGAAGCAGCAAGTAAACAGCAGTATCTTCCAAAACCAATATTGTTTGGTAGGCTAAACTGTAATTTTTGATGAGGTAAACCAAGAGCTATGCAAAAGATAACTGGATATTTTCAGGAGAATTTTAATAAACCTCTTAGCCTTCATGCAAGAAGCAAAAGGAAAGAAAATGGTGCGGCCCTTCCAGAAATTTTCAGAAGTGCAGAAACAGCTGTAGAATAAAGTGAAGAACAAATAGTTGCTCTTTCCAACTCACTAAATAATGAGTTGGTTCAGAGTCCAGCAACTTATGTTCATGGAGCTATTTGCCAGAATAAATGTACCAGTTGGGATAAACATCAGTCCTGGCAGGCTATGGTTGCTTAGATGACAAACCATTCTAAAAGGTTGGAATAAGTGATCTTGACATTTCGGAGGATTACTTTTGGCTCCTCTGAAATTAATGGGGATTCTGTCACAGGCTTCAGTGAAGCCCACATTTCATCTGAAGTTTTCAGCCTTAGTCAGAGGTCTGTTTGGGAAAGATCTGCCCATTTTGGCAGAAATGGAAGCTTCGGATGCTGGGATAATCTTCAAATGTGAAGGGCCTGAACTTTTTGATGTTTGCTATAACTGAAGTGTCAACCCTATTCCAGGGGTTCAGCCATCCCTGACAACCTTACTTCACTAACTTTACTGAATGTTTGGTAGAAATACTTATTTTAATGGCATACATATCTGGTATAACTTATTTAGAGAGTGACCTCATTCTCAAGATCTTATAGAATTATAGTGCTCTATAAAAAATAAAATAAAGATAAAAAAATATATATATTTTTAAAAAAAATAGAAATGGAAGAACACCTGGAAGAACTGCATACCAATGCAACCTATTTTGCTGTTGATTTAATGAGGACAGACATACAGAAGTTACTGTTCCTATAAGAATGTGTTGGGATGCAAATAGAAATGCAGAGGGAGAATTCAGGCAGTTAATTTTCATACTACATTATGAGATTAGAAAAATACCGATCCAAATAGGAACTGTAAAAATGCATAATGTCCTTTGACAAAGATCATAAATCATGGACTTTTTAAGGTTATTAAAACAAATTCTGTCCACATTGCTGGAGCTGTTTTTAAAATACTTGCGTTAGCTAATGGCTTGTGCAAAATTTAAAAAATGTTCTTCCTTCCAAATTATTCTTATGCATTGATATTTGTTAAACCCATAAAGCAACCCAGCAATTTTCCTCTATGCAGGTTTTAAGTTATTGATATATGAAAGAAAATATTTTGAAATACTAATGGTAAAACCTTTGGATGCAATAATATTGGAATAGAGCAAAAAAAAAAATAAAGCTCATACAGATTGTACGGCCTCTGTTTTATAGAGAAATTAAAAATATTGAAGGTACATGATCAAAACAAACATTATGGATGATTTGTCCTGATAGTGACTGATGTGTATCTTTGATGTTCATTTACTATTTAAATGTATTCTTATTGTGGTGGACTTACCTGCTCAAAGTGGAGCCCCCTGAGGGTATAAAAGGAATGGCATGAACCGTACAAGAGGAGGCATGGGAAGGGTTGTTGGAGAGGGAAGAGCCTGAAGAGGGCCTGCACTGGGATCCCTTCTTCACCCCAGTGGTGCACAGATTGGTGCATCCGGCTCAGGTTCTGAGCAGCCCAAGCCTATATCCTCAGCAGCAGGCTGGAAAGAGTGATGTGCAGACCAGCACATGGAGAGCCGGCCCGGGGAGCAGCTCAAGGCTGCTCAGTCCCCACAAGGTGTGCAGACTGGCACATGGAGAGCCAGCTCTGGGAGCTTGAGGCTGCTCAGGTTAGCCCCAGTGTAGGCCGGATAGCTGGAGCTCCATAGTGTGACCTGGCCAAGGAACTAAAAGAGCCCTGGAGGCTAGAGCAGGGGCCAGGAAAGTGAAGGCCCAGGCATAAGGCTAGGTAAACCCAGCCATCAGTGGCTCGATTCCCCTGGGAGATGGAAGAACCCTTAGTGCCCAAAGTGGGGTACAGGGCCAGGTGGGGAAGTCTCAGCTTGAGGCAGACAGTGCTGGAGAGTGTCTGACTGAGCTGAGGGCCCTGTGCCCCAGTCGATGACTCCTTGGAGAGGACTGTGAGTTTCTGAGGAATTGGGTCCTGCAGGGGAGGCATTCCTGAAATAAGACCCCCCGCAGAGGGAATCCCCAGGTGAAAGGGTCCCTTCCGGCTAGACCCATAGGAGGGGAGGTACCACTTGCTGACTGGAGTCCAAGGATCGTCATGCCTTATATTGTGTAAAGCTGTGCCTTATATTTTGTGAGACTCTTATTCTGATTGTGGATATGTTGTACAATATATGATGGGATTGGTTTAGTTTTGTATAATTGATTCCTAATTGGTGTGCTGCCTGTTCACATTTGTCTTCCCCACTTTTCTTTTTTTTTTTCCAGTTGTACTTTGCCAATGGTTCCTCTGGGTTCCCTGTAAAAACCTGTTGACCCTAACTTACCTGGTTCACCCATGTGGGTATCTGCCCCTCCTCCTTGCTTGGGCATCCTGAGGACTCACCAGTTGTGCCAGGCCTCTGTAGAATTCAGGGTTGAGAAGGCCATCCCCAAGGTAGGTCACCTAGGGAGGAAAAATGTCTAGCATACCTACTGCCTAGGAAATGACCTTCTGGGTGGCATGGAAGTGGAAAGGGATCTTGGAGTTCTAGTGAACTCCAAGATGAACATGAGTCAGCAGTGTGATGAAGCCATCAGAAAAGCTAATGGCACTTTATCATGCATCAGCAGATGCATGACGAATAGATCCAAAGAGGTGATATTTCCCCTCTATCGG
>JAGPOW010001296.1:106917668-106997756 GCA_030014935.1 Caiman crocodilus
TGGGATGCCCAGGCAGAGGACACAAGATGGAGGCTTGACATATAAAATGGAAACTTGACATGACTTTGGTTCACTTACAAACACAGGCCTAAACCATACGATATCCATATGAAACAATACAAATCAATATGAAAATGATAATAATACAATATACAACTGTAAGAATCAGTACAAACCTAATAATAATACAATATAAAATGGTGGATATCCAAAACCAAAATCTTGCTACCAAAATAAAAATTTTAAAGCTTATCCTAAGTCTGAGTTCGCTTATGCTTGTTTACAGGGAATAGAGAGGGAGAGAAAGAAAAGCCAGAAATAATTGGGGAAGGGAAGAGAATGCATATCTATCATATATCTATATCTATTATCTACATCTATAGATTTATATATATGACAGATATGCATTCCTTTCCCTTTATATATATATATATAGAGAGAGAGATATGTATATATGTATGTATATGTGTGTGTGTATATGTATATATATGTGTTTGTGTATATATATATATATATATATATATATATATATATGTAATAAAAAAAGAAAAACTGGGGGTTTTGATACAAATTTACCAATATCAGAGAAAATTCAGTTTAATCAAAGTGGTACAGTACATGGGTCATTTCATGTTGTTTGTTTTTAAGGGGAAAAAGCTTTAACTTTGGAAAGAAATTTTGACTGAGAAGCTACAGTGTTAAACTACAACAAGGTAACTAGATTACCACACCTAATGAAGGCATGATGTTTTAAATATGTCTCTGTGTACAAAACAACACATAGCTTACTTAATAAAACCGAAGAGAATACGTAGTGTAAGTCTGAGAGAGAGAGATCTTCCAAAATGTTGCTGTTCTAAACTAATGATTTATGTCCTAAAGGAGAAATTATCCCCTTGATGCCAAGTGGAAATAACCATGGTTGCTATAACTATACTTTTCATTCCCTCTTATGAGTTCAAATTCATGAATTTGAAATATTTTAACTTCCATCCATTTTCCCAAGGGACTTGTGAAAGTAGCTGCTCCTGATCTGGGCCTCTGTGAAGATAATCCCTGTAGACTTGAACTCTGCCTCTCACATATATCATCCTTCAAGTTACAAATGAACTTTGTCTAATGGTCTCAAATGCACCTTGAAGGATGATATATGTGAGAGGCAAGGATATATTTTGGTGATTTCTTTTATTGGGTCAATTGCAGGGCTGGGAGAGGTTTTAGACAATTTTTTGCACACAAGGTGCCAGGACCTTATCAGACATGAGGAAAGGAACATTTTTTTGTCTTGGAAGATGGAGTGCACCCAAGAGTCAAACAGATCAGATTATTATCCAGGATAGCATCTTTATTAGGCTGCAAATGATCCTGGGCCACGAAGAGATAAAGACCAAAAGAGCCGTAGCTATTGCCTGCTTAGAAAAAGGTACCACTTCAACAGACCAGCTTTACTGTAAATTCATGTGTATTATCAATCGAAGGCCTGGCTTTTGAAAGTTTTCAGCAGTTAGTGACTGCTATTGAGAATGTTGGTTAGTATGTTGGTAGGTCAGAGGATGCAGTTCTTGGTGCTTATGTCATTATGGAAGCCCTTCCCCCAGGGAGAGAAGGAGGGAAGACAAATGGGATAGACTTTATTGTTCTTCTCCCTCCAGCTTGCTTTTCCAGATTTTTCCTTGGGATCATCTTTGAATCATTTGTTTCCTTCTATGGAGCATTTTAGGTAGTACCACTCCAGTTTCTCAAGTGGTGCCAATTCATAGAGAAATACAGCTGGAAGGGACCTCCATACATAATGTAGCCCAACCCCCCACCTGAGGCGGGATCATCCCTATTCAAAACATCCTATACAAATCCATTGTCTAACCTCTTAGCAAAACTACACAGTCAACCCTGGCATAATACAAGACAACACTGTAATCTGCCACAGGTAAAGAAGGCGAGCAATGGTAGCCAAAGTCCAGCTTCTATTAAAGATTGTTAATATATGCTCAAGAGATCCCCAGTAGAGAGAGAGGGTCATCTGCTCCTCTGCAGAGGAAAGCAAAAACTCCTACAATCTATAGTAGTCTGACCATGGGATAAACTTCCTTCCTGACTCCAAAGGTGGTGATCAGTCTGATCCTAAGCAGAGGGGCAACATCCTCTAGCCAGCAACCTCTGGATTTAAGTCCTAGCAAGAACACTGGCATATCCCAGGCAAAATTCCCAGCCTTGTCTGCAGCCAACACCCAATGCCTCTGAGGAATGTTTAAAACATCCTATGGCACTGCAGAAATGGGAGAGGGAATTCCCTTCCAGCCCCATGTGGTAACTAGCAAAGTCCAGAAGCATAGGAAATACCCATAGTTGAACATAGGCATAGACCAGTAGAACAGGTCATCCCATACCAGTAGCTGTCCAACTCCTTCTTGAACACCTCCAGTGATGGAGAGGCCACAGCTTCCCTAAACAGACTATTCTACTGCCTCACTTTCCTAGTAGTGAAGACGTTTTTTCTGATATCCAAACTAAACCTACTTTGCTGCATCTTAAAGACATTGGTCTATGACTTACTTCCTGCAGCAAGAGAAAAAGAGGGTGCTTTCCCTCTTTCTTAGGGCAGCCTTTCAGGTATTTGAAGACTGCTACCACGTCCCCTCTTAAACACTTTTTTCACAAACTGAATGCGCCTAGCTCCTTCAGCCTCTCCTTGTAATATTTGCTTTCCAAGCCTTTTATTATGTTTGTTGCCCTTCTCTGGGTCCTCTAACTTGATATTCTTTTTTAAATGTGGAGCGCAAAACTGCACACAGTACTCTAGAAGAGGCCTAACCAATGCCATATAAAGACACTTTCATTTCCTGTGCCTTGCACCTAATGGTTCTACTGACGTACCCCAAAGCGACATTTGCTTTTTGTGAATCTTCATCACGCTTCAGACACACTGAGTCTGTGATCTACCAAGAATTTCAGATCCTTCTCCATGGTGCTGCTATCCAACCAAGTACATATAATCCATTTTCTATTTGTATTTTTTATTATTCTTCCTGAGGTCCAGAACCTTGCATTTGTCATCATTGAACTTCATCCTGTTAGCTTCATCCCAGCTTTCCAATCTACCAAGATCTTTCTGAATTGCATTCCCATCATCCAACATATTCACGATCCTTTTTGCATTCAGTTTTGTATCATCTACAATCTTTTTCTCAAGAACTCTTGATGCCAGTATCCAAATAATTAATAAACACATTGTACAGCACTTAGACCAGGACAGACCCCAAATTGGTGCCACTGTTTCAAATTCAGTGGCTCTAGATGGGGAGGATCTGGAGAGGGTGTAGTAGTGCAGTAACACCCCCACCTTCCACAGTGAAGGTCATATTGTAGTGGCTAAATTTCTCTGTTCTTGGATCCACTTCACTGTCTGAAAAACATCTGGAGCTCCAGGGGAGAGGTGGTGCTGCTTTGGGAAGGAGGAATACCAAGAGCCATGGGGGAAGGGTAGAAAGTACATTTTAGCTGCTCCAAAAAATCCCTGGGAGCAGCTGCCATGGCACTGTCTGCCCACTGGGGTGGGGGTGGGCCTGCAACTTCTCTGTGGCAGGTAGACTAGACTGCACCCCACTTTTCACATTTCTAGATCCGCCCATAAGGATGCATGTTGGTGCAGTCACACTGGCACTGGATTCACTTCCCTGAAGCCCTGGGTGCTTAGGTTCCCTGTGGAGTCCAGGCAGTAAGAAGCTAAGCCCACATCATGAAGGGTTTGTGGCAAGATGCAGCTGGAGCCCCCAGGCTATGGGGGATACCTGTAGAGGTGGGGTAGAAAGGGACCAGGGGACCTATCCTTCCTCCACCTGTAATCCCACAGGCAGGACTGCCACTTTAAACTTGCCTGTGGGGGGACAACAGCCTCCATGTGTCAGCAGTCATGTTACTAGGAATCTGAGGAATTTTATTCCTGATCCTCAAAAGTGTGCATCTGGCCATGTCTATGTGATCTGGGATCAAATCCAATCATGCCATTAAGCTAACATCTGCCAGTACCCTGAGTAGCAGTATTTGCATTCTTTTGTGTAAAAAAAAAACTACACTAGTAGACTAGTGGGAATATCATTTGTTTTTTCTACCAGCTGTATTTAGGGTTACAAGAGGTATTTTTCATTCAGCAGCCTCCTCCCCACCATCAAACAGTTCAGTCCATCTGAACTATACAATCCTACATTAAATTCAGGACTGTGCAACAGATTGGATGCCACCAAATCAGATCTTCATTTCCTTTCTTTCTGCCGAGTGGGTACTTATAAAGTAGATTTAGATTTAAACACGTGGATGTCAAGTTATGCAGGCATAAGACCATGATTTTGTAGGTGAAAAAGTTAAAGTGTATGAATAGTTTTAAATGAAACAACTGAAAAGGACTTCAGCAATACCAGTGGATTATGTTTTTTGGTTTTAATGCTTGTCTAGTTGTATAACTCATAAATGTTATGGGTATGAAAACATTACTTTGTATTTTTTTCAAAGATATTTAATTCATAAAGATTTTGTAGTCTACACAGCTTCTCATATTTATCACTTTTATGCCTTCTAGGCTGCAATGTGTTAACTGCTCAGGAAGATTTTGATGAGCATTAAAACTGTGAGGAAACAGAAACGCTCAAATAAACTTACCTTCAGTGAAATAAACACTCCAGTTTTGATTGTGTTCCTTTTTTATTTAATCCTATCCACACTCATTATCCATATTGAAATGTATCAAAAGTATGTTTAATCAAAGCAGCAAATATGATAAGTTAAGTGCCAATATTCTGGAAAATCAGTAGACTTAGGGTTTTTCACGTGTAGTGAATACGAGCACACAGTGCAGCAGGGTAACATAGTTTGCTCCAGTATCCTGTGCTTCTAGTGCACAGCTTCTCTTCGTCTAAAGCTGATTTTAATATTTTTCATTAAATCTAGTATATTCTTTCTTCCCTTTCTCCCTGTCTCTTCATTATAACCATTTCCATCAATGACAAGATCAGAGAGCATTTTTAATGTTAAACAGGATAGAAGGGTAGAAATTAGTACTTAAGGGGTGAAACCATTAGTATTTCTGAGTGCTTCCCTGTATTCATCACTGCTCTGATACAGATCAGTATTAATAATGGGAGCAGCCAGACATAATCCATCTGCTAGATGTTCCTTTCTCTCTTTGCATTGACTGCCTCGTCTTCTTTCTCAGACACTGCCTGCCTTGGTCTCCAGACAGGAAATCCAGACATGGTCATTCATCAATGCTGCTATAATCTGTCTGATTTTATTAGCTTTTGAATTTTATCGCCAAAACGAAAAGGGGGTGAAGGGGGGTGGAGGAAAAACAAGTCTGGCAGTAGGGCTCGTCCATACCTCTGCATTTTCCTCAGCAAAGTAGACTGATATCAGACAAAATTAAAAACAAGGAGAAAGGTCCCTGGCAAGGCTCCAAGCACTTGTGCTCTCTTATTTTATTTTATTTTATTTTTTGAGCTCAATGTGGTCCTATTTAGTTTCTTCTCCACTTCTCTTCTTTACTGTAAATGGAGGGAAAAGGGTGCTGCAGAAACCTGGTTAAAAATCACTGATTTAGCAGTTTTAGAGTACTTAGCCACACACTGAAACAAATTCAGTTCCTGTTATTTCATCATGTAGCTATTCAGATAGATTTAAGCAGTTGTGTGGTGCAAGTAGATCATGGGAACTGAATGATTAGACAAGCAAACGTGCAAGCAGGGGCGGATCCAAGGTTTGGCAAAATGGGGTGATGGAGCAGCAATCCTCCTCCCAGCCTCCCTCAGCCCCAACTGATGCAGGCAGACAGGTGCTCTAGTAGCCTCTAGGGATTTTTTAAAGATCCAAAAGCAGCTAAGAATCTCCCCACCCCCCAGTTTCCCCTCCAAGCTCCGAGGCATGTCCTTCCCTCCCCTACACTCCCCTCACTTACCCCACTCACCACTGCTGCTTTCCCTGCTGTCCAGAAACTCCTGAGCACACTCGCCATGCAGCCTGACTGGAGCAGGCAGGAGTGGCTCTGAAGCTCCTGGGACAGGAGTTCCCCATCTGCCAGGACAGTGGAGAAAGCAGCAGCAGGTGGGAGCACTCTGAGGACTGCAGGGAAGGGAGAAGGGATTCTCACCTGCTTTGGGGACTTACAAGTTCCCACAGGCTCCCATGGTATAGTCCAGTCTGAAAGGCGGGTGCAGTCATGCCACTGTACCCTGCCTGTATCTGCCCCTGTGTGTAAATAAAAGGAACACCACATCTCAGGGCATCATCCACTGCAGTCAGCAAATGCAATAACTATGGTTGTATTTCATCTTGTTTTTAATTTTAAAACAAAAATGCATTTTAAATAAAAAGATTCTTGTCCACAGTTGGGTTTGAATACCATTTTGAGGCTAATTTGATCTGGCACAAGTTTACTTACACCAATACTTTCATGATGGCACTGAAGGTTTTACTTATATGGCTCCTGTAATTGCTTATCTGAATCCTTGCACCAGAGTTCCATGGGATCCTTTTAAGGGCACCATGAGGAGCCGCACACTATTAGCACTGGTGGGTGTTCAAACACCCGCACAATATTTAAAGACAAACCCAGAGATTTCCAATAGGAACCCATAGGGTCAGCAACATTTGCCCTTTATAGACATTACATTTTTCTAGGACTACAACCATTAGCATATACATGTGGACATATATAATGTATATAATGTATATATAATGTATATATACATTAGCATATACATTGGGCATATAAAGTTGGCTTCAGTCTAAATTAACTAATGATCATTGAATGAGGATTACAGTTAATGCAGACTAAGGCAGTTTGAGCTAGGCAATGAAAACTGTATTAACTAATGTATATACAGCAGGTATGTAGGGCTTGCTGTTGCTTGTGCCTAACACTAGGTATAGCAAGTGAGCACATGACTGCCTTCCTCCTCCTGCTTTTTGTCAGGCTACAATTTCTCACTATTCTTATTCTTTCAGATTGTCAAATCTGAAATCCGGAAGGAATTTTTCCCGAGTCAGATTGGCACAGACCATGGGTTTGTTCCCCCTGTTCCTCTGTAGTGTGGGCCTGATCCTTTTTCTAGATTGTTTAAAAAATCCATTACACAAATATTTCTGTTGTGGCAGTGGCAGGTCATCGGTAGTGTCCTTATTTCCCTCTCCTGCTTTTCCCTATGGGGTGTTTCTGGGTTTTAGGTATTGTTTCTTATGGCTAAGTACAGTCAAAAAGCCTGAGACAGAATCAATCCAATCTTTGTGGGTTTCTCTAAGCTGAAGACTGGGTTGTGAGCCAATGTAACTCATATTTGCCATTGGGGGTAGGGAGCAAAGCAGGAAAATGTCTGTATTGCCCAGGCCAGAAAATGAGGTGGTAGGGGTGCACTCCTGCACACCTCTCTGCCTGGCAGCTGACTCCAGCCAAGCAGGGCCCTCCCTGATTGGCTGTCCTGCATGCGTTCCCAACCCCCTGCAGTCACAGCACACCCTCCCCTGCCCCAGGGAAGGTAGGGGTGGGGGGGAGAGACCCCTGCTCTGGCTATAGGACCCCTGCTGGGACAGCTTGAAGGAGCTCACTGGTCCAGCATCCCTTCCCCTGCAGCCTGGCTGGGCAATTGCCCCAGCCCTGCCTCTGAATCTAACTCAGCCTCTCAGCCATGGGGGCATGGGAGGGGGACTGAGTCCCCGGCCCTGGCCATAGCACCCCCATCTGGGTTCTGCATAGCATGGTGGAGGGCTGCTGTATGGTGGGGGCTTTTCTCCCAGCAGCCTGGCTTTCCTCCTCCTGCAGCCTGGCTGGGCAATTACCCCAACTCTACCCCCATGCAGAGCTGGCCTCTCAACTGCAGGGGGCAGGGGCAGGGGGAACAGAGTCCCCTGCCATGGCCACAAATTCCAGCTGTGCAAACTCTAGATGGAGGAGCTGGCTGGATAGCAGGGCTCTGTTCTGGCTCACCCCATCCCCTGTTATTGAGAGTCTGGGTCCTCCATGGGAGTGGAAATTCTGGTCTGTGGAGGGAAGAGTTCTTGCCACTTGGTGGGCTTTCCTATGCTGTGCACACCCCAGGGTCATGGTTAGGGTGAGGGGCTCTGTTCCCTTTGTCCCTACCTGTCATGGCTGGGGTTGGGTCCAATGTGGGGCTGGGGTGATCACTGAGCCTGGTGGTAGAGGGAGGAAAGTGGGGCTGAGGGGGAAAAGCACCCAGAGCAGGGTCTCCTCACATTGTATAGACCCCAGCTGGGGAGGGCCAGGGTGGGAACTCCATTTCCCCACCATCACTGGCCCCTGTGCCCCTGATGACTAGGTTGGGGAGTAGGGGCTTTAATTCCTCATCTCTGTGACAGCTTGGGGGCAGGGTTGGCTGGGCTCAGTTGGAGCAGACAGCAGAGCACAGGCTAGCCCACTGGCCTGCAAGGTGGGGCTGGCAGGGGAGGTTCAAAGAATCCTGGGAAGCTTGAGGACTGTGAGGTGACTTGAGTAGGGAGGGGCTCTGGGGCAGACGTTCCACAGACCAGTTTAACCTAAAGTAGTAAAGTGTGATACTACATCCATCCAGGTCTATCTTAAACCAGTTTCAGCCATTTTGAAACTGGTCTATGTGAACTGAACTTCTCTTCTGTTACAGGTTTAAACTGATTTCCAATCACTTACATCAGTTAATGTGTAATGTCTGTCCCTAACCTATAGGTGCAGCTGTGGTTTAAAATGGCTTTTTTGGAGATGTGTTGACATGGGCACTATACTTATGTTTAGAAGGCCTCTTCCAGTCAGTATTTCTATACGTTCCTACATAAATATGAGAAAATGCAACCTCCGCTTTAAAGTAGGTGAAAGGAGAAATGAAGAAAGTAATTATACTAGTTACTAGTATACATATGTTACAAAAAGTATATGACTTAGTACAGTTTCAATAAACTAGGAAGTTGGTATTAGTCATGTCTACTGGAAAAGAATTCTGTTTAATAGAGAAAGATAACCTGCTTTAAATTGTCTAGAAAAACACTTTGGGCAACTATACACATGAAAGAGCTCTGCTGTGACGCATGCTAATTAGCACATGTTGGAGTAGACTTGATTAATAAAGTCTGCTGTAAGTCAGCTGGAGCATGCTAATTAGTGCACTCTAGCAGCCTCCATGTCAAGTGTATTCAGCATCCCCATGTTTCAAAATGGTGGCAAGGGCACTTTAACTAAAGCTTGTTGAACAAGTTTTCATTAAAGTGCCCCCCCCCACTGTCATTTTGAAGTGCGGGATGCTGAATACATGGGATGCTGCTGGCATTTTAATTAGAGTGGCTCTCAAAGCTGGTCTAATTAAAACACCTTCCCCTCCACTCTGGAACACGTGTACAGATACCCTTCATCTCTTTTTATGGAAATGGAAATGAGATTGGCGATTTCTTTAGAATAGCCTTTCCTGACTTTATTAACTCACAGAATCATTTATTTCCAACCTGTGGGTGTTTTTTGGCTTTAGGTTTTGAGAGAAGGTGCTCACTTATTAACAATATGTGCATTAGTTTGAAAAGTTTTCCTGTCTGAATGTTCCAGCATGATCTTCTAGCTTTTGTTGAATGAAAAAGGTCTAGAAGCAACAGGAAGGTTGACAGCTTCAGGCACATATAGAATGCCACTTGTTTCCTGATCTCTTGCTGGCCTAGCTTTCACTCTGGATATAGCACAGAGACTGTACTTGTAGCCTTAGTCAATGATCTTCATGGGAGATTAACAGGAAAAGTTGTGTACTGCTGATCTTACTAGATCTTCCACTGCTTTCAATACAGTTGACCATGATGTGCTGATAAAGCATGTACATGGATTAGTAGGTATTTTTAGGACAGCTCTAAACTCCCCTAGCAGGGAAGTCCCAGAAACTGGTGAATGTCAAGTGCTTATTATCCCCTTGTCTCACTATTGGCAAATGCTCATTATCACTGCATCTCCCTAGGGCTCCATCTTGTCACTCTGCGTGTTTAATGTGTATCCTAGGCCACTGAGCAAGACTTGATATTTGGAGTGAGGTGCCAGTAGTATGCTGATGACACCCAGCTCTACTGCTCCTTCTCATTTCACCTTGGACCCACAATCTCAGTTCTTTCTCAGTGCCTGGATGCAGTTGGATGTGAATGAACCAATTTAAACTGAATCCAGACAAAATGGAGGTGATGGTGTGGACAGACCTAGGAGGGATTGGAACAGCTATAATTGGTGGGGTTCAGCCTCCCCTTCTGTAGCCTGGTGATACTCCTGTATTCTCTGCTGCACTTGGATCTTCAGGTGGGTTAAGGTGGCTAGGAGTGCCTTTCACCACCTCTATTTAGTGAGGAAGCTATAACCCTTTCTTTAGATTCAGATGTGGCCATCATTATCTGTGCCTTTGTAACCTGAGGCTATATTACTGTAATGTAAACATGCTGCCCTCGAATACCATCCAGAAGCTGCAGTTGGTGCAGAATGTGGCAGCTCGCATTCTTATGGGGGTGGATCACCAGAGTCTGCACTGGTTTCCAGTAGCTTTCCAGTGCTAGCTTTGATCTATGATGTTCTAAATAGCTTGGGCCATATGTAACTAAGGGACCACCTTCTCCTTTATGCTCCATCATACCTAGGGAGAAAGTGGAACACTCTGAAATTACCCCATTTGCTTTCCTAAAGCAATACAACATTCCTAAAGAAATATGAAGAATTTATTACAGCTTCCCTGTTTGAGATGTGAAAGTTCAATGGGCATCAGTATCAGTGAATCCTAGACCTCCATCTTTGTCAGATGTCATATTTTAACTACACACATTGAGTGTAAGCTGAAACAGGCATACAAAAGAGAACTAATCCTCCAAGGTGACAGTACAAAATTTATTCAAAAAGCCTTTTCCAGTTGGCAAGTGTAGTCTTGCTGCAACTGAAGTTCTCTATGGGGAAACTTTGATTTCAATAATATTATTTTCTTCAGTGCTTTTTCTGAAGAAACATATTCACTTTCAGAATACTTCATTTGAACTTGACATTTCAACTCAAAAATATTTTATTATCTTTTAAGTTGAATTCTCAACATTGAATATTTGTTTGATCAGAGATTTTTCATTCTGAGACAATGTTGATATTTTGAATTTTTATTTCTATTCAATGAAAACAAAGGTTGGAAAATAAGAATTTCCCCTGGGATGTAAATATTTTCCTGTAGTCTACTGTACCTTTGAAGTTTGAAGAAAAACAATGAGTGGTTTTACTTCTCTGTTTGTTATGCACAAGGTATGCTTTATGTGCTTGTAGCAGTAGGCTTGGTGCCCTGCTACCTTAAGAGAAGGCAAGCAGAATGAGAAATAGCCTGCAGGTGTACAAGGGGCCAATTAGAGAGTCACAGAAGGGGGCTGGGCTTGAAGCATGTAAGCCCAGGGCCTGAGCTAGTCATGAAACCAAGTCCTGAGAGTCACAGTGAAAAGAGCTCTTATGTAGCCGGGCTCCTGGTTAACATTTGAGCTGGGGTAAGCAACTCTAGAGATTTAAGGAAGGGACTAAGGAGAGGAGGAGGTTCCAACAGGCCTGGGAGTAAAGAGGCATGGGAACAAAGAATAGAGGGCTCAGAAGAAGAGAGTGTTAGCGGTGAGTCTTTGGCTGGGCTTATATCTCAGAGGTCTGTATCCTAGGAGAGGCAAGTGACACCATGGCCAGGGAGGCTGAAGGGCCCAGGGGTAGGGACTGAAGGCAAAGGAGGACCACAGCTAGAGACTGTTGGGCCAGGGGAGTCCATGAGCCTCAACTTGCCTGGGAATGAGGCCAGGGCCAAGAGAGTGGGGGCAAAGACTGGGGGTGGGGCGGGCATCGAGTCATAGCTGCAGACTGAGCAGGCCAAGGAGCCAGCAGGGGCAAGGACTGGGCCCAGGAGCCGCTATCCCAGGAAAGGTGCATGTTAGCAGGGTCAGGGGTTCCATAGCCCAGGAGAGGTGTTAGGAATAGCAGAGAGAGAGAAAAATGACTGTCACCTGTAAGGTATGGGTGTGGATACTGGGGAGGATGGAACCCACGTAATTAGCTGTTAAGGCAATGAGCACAGATACTTGTCTTCATGATTTGGGGAGCCCTGGGACAGACCCCTTTTTCTAAAAGATAAATACATCAAGGCATGGCATGCAAGCGGAAAGGGAGATGCCCAAAAGAGAGTGAAGTTGATAAGGGATGAGGGGCTCCAGGGGCACCACAGCCACTCTTGAAATGGGACCCTGTTTACACTGCTACACTTTCGAGCTTATAAAGATTTCATTGTTTTCAATTTGATAAATAGATATCAATGAATCATTTTTATTTATTTGAAATGAATTATAAAACATTTTGCACATATTCTTAAAGTTCATCTACAAAGAAAATGGAGATGTGTATGTAGAGCAGGTGGGTATTTATGCTCCAGGTTTTATCTAGCTAGCCTGATTAACAATAGTAGTTGAGCATAAGAAGACAAAAGGGTGAAGCGCCCCACTTCATAGATTGTAAAGCCAGAAGGGACCTTGGAAGATCATCGCTGTCACTGAGAATGCCTTTCTGGAAGTAGGTTCTGAGTTATAACCGTCCCCTGGATCAAACAGAAGTTCACTCTTGGTTCTAAGGAGGTGGGGAATCTAGCTGCTGGCTGTGATTCCAGCAATGACTCCTTCTCCCTGCCAGTTTGTCTCTGTTTTCAGAATGGGAGGGGAGAAAAGGAGAAGAGGGAGCTTATTTTAGGGGTTCCTCAGCTGGTGCTGGAGGGTGGGGTGGGTGAACTGGAGTCCTCCGACCTGGGGGTGGGGGGTGCTCCAATACAGCCACCCTACCCTCCAGTGGGGGGCTGAAACCCCGGTCAGACTGAACTCCGTCTGCTCCTTTTCTCCCCTCCCATTCTGAAAACAGTGACAGGCTGGACACAGAGCAGACAGACATTAGAAGATGCTCTGCTTTGAAACATCATCTGAACCCTCCTACAATGAGGTTTCAGATTTTTGCTTCATTGGCCACTTTTGAAGCTGTCTGTGCTTGGTAATGGCTGTAGACTACTTTCTCTGGCCAGATCAAGTGAAAATTGTCACATGAGCCCAAGAACTTCAGCATGAATTAGTAACTTAAAAACCTACCTAGGATTCTTAACAGACACACACACAGCCTGTGCTTGAAGTACTTGTCATTAAGCCTTCATTGCTCTGGTTATCAGCCAGCTAGATAAAGTTAGAATAGGCATGCTACAATCACACTTCCATTTGCTGTAGAGAGATGCCCTTAATATCAGTGGGTGAATTTTATTAAATCTTACCTATATTTAGAAATTAGAATGTATATTGAGAAACCTCATCAAGAGGGAAAGGTTTCTAATGTTATGTGGTCAAATATACCAACATTACTCAGGGTATCAACATTAGCTGCAATTATAAGCAAACTTTGACAATATCATTTCGCTTTCACCAATGTCTTTATGTGTTGCCAGTCTCCTCATCTTCCTAGATCATTTTCAGGAAGAATGAGGATATTTTGTTACAAATCCTATTTATCCTGATTGGATTCCTTTAGTTAACAGCTCAGAATTGTATTTAATATGCAATACATGTCATGGAAATTGTATTAACTATAATACATCTTTGTCATGTTTCTTCTCTATAATTTTCAGATAATTAAAATGTAGATGATAATATTGGAAATGGATCATGCATAATGCTTTTTTATTATTACTCTGCCCTGTAAAACACAGAATAAAATGAGAATTATCTGTGGAAATACATGCAGAAGGACAGTGTCACTACCAGTCATATGTATTTTGTCTAAGCTTAGCTTAACAAGCTGCTTTCGACTGCAACATTAATTGCTTGTGTGATTCCTTGCAGTAATGAGAAAACCTTTGAGAATAAATTGTCACATGGACTTTCCATGGTCAATACTTTATTTTAAAACTGCCTTGTGGTGGTCGATGGGAGATGCCTGATGTTAAGGACTCAGATTTATGCATGGTCCACAAAGGGGACATGGATTACAAATGACCTTAAGTCATGGCCAATTACTTTTCTGTCGTAGTAATTATTATAGTAATAATAACCTGCCTAAAAACAATGACACACATATAACTACTGTTTAAAAGGTAAAATAAATAAACTGATCCTTTTCAGAACATTCCTTATTGCTAAAACTATATTTTAAACAATGTTTTAGTTGTATCCTGAGTCAACTGAGGAGGTAGTATGAATAGATCACTTTTCCACCTGAGAAAGCACTGAATAAGGTAGTTTATTTGGTGACAGTGAGATTTTATTATGTTAGTCTTTAAGTCATTAAGGTGTTGGTCATAAAAGGTTATGTTTTAAACTAGATATTCCAAATTATCTTATTGACTAAGATCCTCAGTGATTGTTTTGTACTACCACACACATGCAGAGTGGGACAGGTATTTTTTTTTTCATTTCAATGGCACTATTTGATCTTTATTGTCAATTAAAACTGAAGTTGTTAAAGTCACAATTTGTCATTGTGCCACTACTTCTAGGATACCTGGTACTTCATAATTAAATGAACACTTGTGGGGAAATGATAGTTCTGTTGAAGTTAATGGTAAAATTCCCATTGATTTCATGAGTCAGAGTTTCAGAATTGCTTACAAAGTAAATATTTGCCTGCTGCTGCGTGGTTCAGGTTGCACTGAAGGCAATGGCAGTGGATGGCATTGTGCTCCTGGCAGTTCTATACAACCAAATCTGAATCTGTTGAGGGATGACATAATTTGCCTTCATATCAGTGGTGCAGGTTTATGCCCAAGATTTAGATTGATAATCTTGAACAGACAGTGGGTTGAGTTGCTGATGGAGATCACAGAAAGCACAGGGGAAAATCGAGAACTTGATTTCCTTTTTCATGTGTATATTATATATGTGTGTATATTGTTTAACACTTTCATTTTATGTGGTAGGGGAAATACATTGTTCTGAGTAAAATTAATGGAGGAAGGGAAACTATAAAAAGTGAAGTTCAAGGAAGAGATTCCTTTGAAGGGATATGGGAAACATAGTCTGAAGCTGAGCAAAGACAGCAGCAGTACAGGCCGTGCCATGTCATCTGCCTAATGTGCTGCAGACTTGAAATGCAGAAGGTACCAACTAAGGCGAGAAAGTATGTTTGCTTCCTCCCTTACTAAATAATTGGCCTCACTGATAAAAGAGCAAACGGTACCATGCAGAGGCACCTGCATGAGGAACTGGACTGAGGCAAATAACTCATTTTGCACAGGCCACTTAACAACTGTCAGATAATATTGTTTTATAGTCACTTGCACCCAACCTGAGCTGGCACTGAATCAGTGACCTAGATATTGAGAGGCTTCACATTCCATTAGCAATCCCCCCAAGCTATTACATCCCACTAAGAAAATTTGTTTTGAAAAATAAATCTAGCAAAAGCTATCATTGAAAGTCTCTAGACTTATTCTCCTCAGGGTCTGCATTTCTTACCTAGGAATTTCTATTATAACACATTGTCTTCCCAGTTTGATCCTACAGACTTTATGGTATCAGTGAGATTGATAGAGAATGGTCTGTACTTTCTCTTCTTTCACGCAATTGCTGAGTGCCTAGATCTCAGTGATTTTTTTCATACAATAAAGATATTGTATGTGTTTAACCCATATATCTGCAATGGGGGTGACAATGAACCAAAATTTCATTACCATACAAGTTAGAAGAAATGTGGAACATATGTGAACAAAAATACCAAGGGGATGATATGTTGTAATATATGAAATATTCATAGAGTGTTTGGCCTTTGCTCTGAAAAAGCAGAGAAGTTTAAAAAATGTCAAAATCAAGTATGACAAATACTACTGATTTTTCTTGTCAGATTAACCAGATGGCTTGTTGATACCGGAATGAATTATTACTAGTGCTTTTCAGTAGCAGAGATGCTATTTGGGTTACTGTTTATTTTATTGTTGAATTCTTAGCCTTACCAGGCTGCTGGAGATTTCAGTTGCCTCAGAGAAGAATAGCCACACGCAATTATTCTTCTTATGATTTAACCAGCTTGCGTGCATGTGTGTATGTGTGTGTGTGTGTGTATATATATATATATATATATATATATATATGTGTGTGTGTGTGTATAAATAAAAAGGTCAGAACATAAGGATACTTGCCTCAATATTATTGCAATGATTTGAAATCCTCCTCCCAATAAAAAGATACTCCATTGATAGTACTTATAGCTTTACATGATCTACATTTCGTTTGTCATTACATAATGACAAACTCAATCAACTTAACTTAGGTAAAGCATAAGTTATCTTTCAAAATACATGGTATTAGAAATTCAGAACACTGCAACATGATTTATATTATTGAAACTTGCCCAGAATTAATTTGAGATTAAACAGTAAGAGGGAAATTTGATTGCTTGCTCACAGTTATTAGCACAGTGGCCAGTATGATCATAAACAAAATTAATCTGGCTGCTTCTAGTTATGTCTAAGTAGAATATTGAACATATTAATCACCAATAGAGAATTTCATCAAATGAACAATTTATGGAAATTATTCCTACCACCCTCTGCCTGCCTTCTGTGATGAATTAAACTGTCTGCCAGTCTCAACTTAAGAAAGTTGCTATCCCAGTCGCTCACTTCATCCTATTGTACTAATCTAATGAAAACATGAACAAAATCACTCTGTTTCTTGGAAAACACTTCATACATGGGATTCAGTGTGCAAACCTCAAGTGATTGCCTGTATGTCAATGATATATCAATCTTCCACTAAATAACTGACTGATGAGCAATGGACATTTTTATAAGCATAATTTTTTAAAATTTAGCTTTAACATTGCAGTTCTCCTCTTGGACATTTGTTAATGGCCAGCCTGTAGAATGCTGAATGTTAAGGGTTACATACTTTAAGTGTCAATCATTATTAAATTGGTTTACCATTACATTGCAAATTCTTTAACTTTTTTAATAAGGGCAATTATTGTTCATCTTTGAAATTATTTTGATAGTGTCCTTCATGGGAAAAATTACTTTCTTTATAAAAAAACTACATGTTTAAAAAAACCCAACCAACCAACAAAAACAAAAATCTCGCAATGAGCGAACATGCAAAAGGCCCAAACGGTTCTTGTTTTAGTGCCCTTTGTATATTCGGTTGCATCCCCTGACACTTATACCAGTCAAGGAGACTAAGTTGTGGTTGTTTTACACT
This sequence comes from Caiman crocodilus, assembly GCA_030014935.1. Classification (NCBI taxonomy): domain Eukaryota; kingdom Metazoa; phylum Chordata; order Crocodylia; family Alligatoridae; genus Caiman; species Caiman crocodilus. The sequence goes on from JAGPOW010001296.1 coordinate 106,934,871, forward strand.
AAAAGCAAGTTTATTGAACCCTAGCAGGTACAACTCAAATTAGAATTGAAGCAGTATTAACAATTCAAACAATTTAGGTTTATAGCTAGTCAAAGAAGTTACTCACCACGCTGTAATACTGTGAATGCAACTTTGCTGGTTGATCAGACCGTGAAGTCTTGTCTGGAGGCTCCTTGATCTCACGTCTGTTGTTGATGCAGGATCTTGGATTGGTGACAGGATCTCACCAGGCTTCCTCCAGGGGTGTTCTGGAAGATGCACTCTCTCACCTCTCTTTACATACCACATAGCTTGCATTTCTTAATATATCACATTAGTGCAAGTCTCCCTCCTAATGAAAATTAATAATCTTGCTTCTGTTCGTTATATATAGTTACTTGTAACTGGATTTTTTAAATTCTGAGGTAATCTTTTCATTCTTAGGTGGGAGTAGGTTTTGCTCTGACTGTTTCTCTTTTGCCCAGGTTATATTGACTCAATTTAGCTGGCCAACTTCCTGATTCATTTTAAGTCAGGGGCAGTATTTTTCCATCTGCTCTTTTCACTGGGTGCAGGTCTGAGCTACAATTCAAGGTAAACATACAGCTTGGGCTGAGCACAAAGGTCCAACCCAGGCTTGAAGGCCTCTGGGGTCCAATAATTCCTACTTATGGGATGCATCAGCCAGTGTAGCTGATGGTGAAATGTTATCTAGTAGTACCACTTGGTGTGCTCATGGGCCTGTCTTAATCCTTCCTTTATAATATACACGTTTTCTAGGGTTAGACTGTAAAAGAGGGTGTGACAATCCATCTCAGTTTCTGCCATCTGCTAGAAACAACAAACATGGAACCTCTCTGTGAACTTTTGGTCTAGTTATCTACTTTGTAGTGGTCATTTATAGGTTAGATTTTACCATAATGAAGGCTGGGCGGGGGACTGCAGGGAGGGCACAAGAAGAGTAGTAGCTGCATTTACGGCATTGCCATTGATATTTCCCTTTGCAAGGCTGCTGCCTAAGGTGCTTAAGTGCCTGGTTACACCTCTGGGTTTTAGATTAGTTCAGTATTGCATAGAGTTACTGCTTTAGGTAATACATTGGTAGGGGTAAGCTTCAGTTCCACCTGAAGATATCAGTGGTATATTTGAAGTAGGAAGGCTAGATTCTAGACATTGTCCTATTTTTTTCTAAATTGTATGCTCATAAGTATGGATCCAAAATTTGCACATTAGGGCTGCTGACAGATGTGACCCCCCCAACCCCCTCCCAAAACAACACCCACCCAAAAAAACCCCCAAAACAAAACAGCACTTTACTAGTAGAGGAAGCACATTAGTTCAGTCCAGCTCCCTAGTGTCTGAATAGATTGGGTGCTTCAGCAGGGCTTTTTGGCACTTTTATCTAATAGCTGATTCAATTAGCTATTGGATAAAAGCACCAAAGAACCCCTCTGAAGTGCGCAATCTATATAGATATTATGTGAGCTGGGTCAACCTAATGCAATACCTCTTCTGGGCATGCACTGTGCTGAGTGCAGGGGTGTGCTGATCTTGTAAAGCAAAGCATTGAGGTTTTTTCACCTCTGCAAGCAGCCTAGAGATGTTAAAAGTGCTTACAATTTAGACAATTTAAGGGTTTTTGTATCTCTTTAAAATATGCACTATACTAAAAACAGAAAGAGAAACACATGGAAGTCTGTATCTTTACAGACTCTTGCATATTCAAATGACACATTCAAATGACTGTGTAGGTTGCATATTCAAGTACCTGGTGTTTTAGCTTTTGTACCTTATCAAGGTATAAAATCTCACTCTGCTAAAACTAAGTTATGTTTTAGACATGTCCCAGTTATAGGGATCTGTCAATCTGCCACTTGGACCGCCATTCTTTTTTTACAAAACATTACTGATTAAATCCAGCATGAAAAGTGGATGCTCAAATTGAAACAGCAATATTAAAAGCACTCCACATATTGCTTTCATTTATAGAGAAAGGAATCTGACAATCTCACTATGAGGTGAGAATATGTAGAGACTACCTGTATCTAATTCTTGGTTTTGTTTCTTGTAACCTTGGTTCTTCAAAAGGGATTATAATAGGAGCTCTCATCCCATTACTAAGGAAAAGGAGAATGGACTCTTTATGACTCTGCTTTGTATTGGGGCAGAAAGAGGTGGCCCTAAGAAATATAAATCCTAAGAAATAGTTCCAGAGGAAGAGGTCCCCAGACTAGCACAGGTGAGAGAAATGAAAGGAGCTTCCAACAAAGGATTGTACTGTCAGGTATACAAATCATAAGTGAAAACTTCTATGGGTTGAATATGGGGAATCAGGCTAGAAAGGGGCAAGATTAGAGAAAAGGCCCCTTTGCTACTAAGTTAAGTTGCTTGCTTGAAACTGCTTGGTGTTTTTAGATTTTGATTTCTCCCAGTGTTGCATGTTTGGGGTGAAAGTGAATTTTAAGGACTTGCTACGTTTGGAGAGTGGGCAACTGGTCTTATGGGACTTTGGGCAACAGAATAAGCAGGCCACGTGGAGCTCCTGGGACTGGTACAGTAGGTTGTTCTGCATCCTAATGGATCTATTGGTGAGGGACATAGTGGGTTACTACAAGTAGGTTTCATAGATTTTATAGATGTTAGGGCTGGAAGGGACCTCATAAGAACATTGAGTCCAGCCCCATGCCCAAGGGGCAGGAAGTCAGCTAGGGTCAAAGGATCCCAGCAAGATAAATGTCCAAATGTTTCTTGAAAGTGTCCCGAGTAGGTGCTTGCACCACCTCTGTGGGGAGTTTGTTCCAGGACTTGGGGGCTCAGACAGTAAATGTTTGTCCAGTCTAAAATGGTCTTGCAGGAGTTTGTGACTGTTGGACTTTGTCATCCCCTGGGTGTGCTCTAGTGAACAGGTGTTCCCCCCAGATCCTGATGCACACCCCTTATGTACTTATAGGTTGCCACCAAGTCACCCCTGAGCCTGCGCTTCTCATGGCTCATAGCCTCTCTTCATAAGGCCTGTTCTCATGCCCTCTGATCATGTGTGTGGCTCGCTTCTGGACTCTTTCAAGCTTCTCCACATTCTTTCTAAATTGTGGAAACCAGAATTGGATGTAGTACTCCAGCTGCAGCCTCACCAAGGACGAAGTTGAGAGAGGAAGCCAGCAGAAATCAACAAGATGGAGCAAGACCCTGTCTCAGCACTAAAGTCTCAGAAGCCCAAGCCCTGATGGACTTAATTTGCTGGCTAGCTAGATGCAAGGCTAATGGTCAGGTAAGTAAATTCAGAATCATGGCTAGACAGTCAGTTGGGCCAGCTAAGGGTACCTCTGTCATGATTTGAATGGGGAGATTAGAGTGGTAACTCTTTGGTTTAAACTGAAAGCTGCCTCCTAAATTTATAATAACTACCATCAAAGGTGTAGCAAGTGAAAGGAAGGGTAGTAACTTACTAAGAAGATGGAGACTTTTCAGGGCTGCAGCCCTCCCTGAAGCTCTTCCCATAGAATGATGTATTAGTGTTGAGCTGGGTTTTTGATCCGCTTTGTTGATGTTGGCTTAATAGATGATGATACCAAAATTTGAGGTGAGGTGGGCATGTTAGCAGAGAGGGAAAGACTGCAGAAAGACCTGGATAGGTTGCAGGGGTGGGCTAACAAAAACAGGATGCTTTCCAATACTGACAAGTGCAGGGTGCTGCACTTGGGCAGTAGTAACCAGCAACACACTTATAAGATGGGAAACTCCCTTCTTGAAAGCACAGAGGCAGAAAGGGATCTTGGAGTCATCATTGACTCCAGGATGAACATGGGCTGACAATGCGAGGTCACAGTTGGCAGGACTAACCGGATCTTATCGTATATCCACAGGTGCATCTCAGGTAGGTCCAAGGAGATGATCGTCCCGCTCTATGCGACACTGGTCAGGCCACAGCTGGAGTACTGTGTCCAGTTCTAAGCACCCCACTTCAAGAGGGATGTGGACAACATTGAGAGGGTCCAGAGGAGGGCCAGCCGCATGATCTGGGGACAGCAGGGCAGACCCTACAGTGAGAGGCTACGGGACCTGAACCTGTTCAGCCTTCACAAGAGAAGGCTGAGGGGGAACCTGGTGGTCATCTATAAACTCACTAGGGGGGCCAGAAGGGTTTGGAGGAGACCTTGTTTCCCCTAGCGCCTCCCAGGATAACAAGGAATAACGGCCACAAGTTGTTGGAGAGTAGGCTTAGATTAGACATCCATAAGAACTACTTCACAGTTAGGGCTCCTAGGATCTGGAACCAACTTCCAAGGGAAGTGGTGCTGGCTCCTACCCTGGGGGTCTTTAAGAAGCCACTTGATGCCTACCTGGCTGGGGTCATTTGAGCCCAGTTTTCTTCCTGCCCAGGCAAGGGGTTGGACCTGAAGACCTACAAGGTCCCTTCCGACCCTACTTCTATGAGTCTATGATCCCAGCTGACTGGGCCAGAGGGGAAGCTGAGACCTATGTTGGGGGTACGTGCTGTATGGCCATGGCCCACATCTGCCTGACGTCTTACTGGAGTAAGCCACTGGGGCACCGGACAGTCCATCTACCTCTGATATTCTTCTCTCACTTGTCATGTTTTGATGTTTCTTAACTATTGCCATCTGGATGTGTGGTTGGTGGAGGTCCTGACAGGTCCTCTAGGAGGGTCTTCTTCATGGGGCTCCACCTCCCCTCACACTCTACCGTTACCACTTCCTGAACATGTTGGGGTCTGAATCTTGTATTGTCCCTGTGCCACTGACAGATAAAAGCTAGAGGACCTAATGTATGCCTAGGAGTTTAGGTCCATTAACTTGGGCTGCCTGAGGCCATGTTTAGAGCAATCACCCCTTTGTTTGGAGATCTCTTAACTGAGATTAGTCCATCTGAAGTCCACTTGGCCAAAGGTCTTAAATCAGTTCTTTTGGGGTTCCTGGGTTAATCAATCCAGGATGGTCCCTCAAGGACCCAATCAGATAATTCAATGGGTAATAAAGAAAACAAAAAATGAACTCAAGACATCTCCTGTTCTGGGTTAATCAGGTTGGCTCAGTCCTTTGTAGATCCCAATCAAATCACTAAATAGATGATCAAACAAAAACTAATGAAGCTAATGCCTCCCAGATTCTTGGGTCCAACTATTGAAGCCTGCCCCTTTGCACTTGTCATGCAAACTAACAAAAAAACCTCATATCTCACTGGGTTCTTCTCCACAAGGCCGGCTTCTCAGGGTGAGAACCTTTGAGCCTCTTTTAGAAGGGTTTTTTTTCTGTCCAATCATTTAATCCCACATTGGGGAAGGACAGCATGATCCCCAAAATAACAAATGAACAAACTAAAACAAAAAACAAATAAAAAGGCATAAAAGAATCACTGGGGCCGTGCCCCTGAACTCACACACCAACTCTCAGTGGTTCTGCCATTTTAATCTTCAGCCAGCCGTTGTTGAGGGATTCGTGGCTCAGCACACCCTGAAATTTGTCAGTGGTCCTCTGACCACTATGTCTGGAGGGTCTGCTTCTCTGCCTCGTTGCTGGCCAAAAGCTGCTGCTGGTGGGGGAGGCTTCTGGCATTGCCTCCATCTGCCAGTTGTGGTCCTTCCTTGTTTGCTTCTCTCTGGGGCCAGAAATACTTTCCCATACCTTTGCTCCACCTATCCGCAGGGAGCACATGCTGTGGAAGCATGGCAGTATGTTCTCTGCTCCAGTCAAGCCTCTCAGTGAACCTGGGGTGAGTATTCCTCGTGTGGTTCTCCCATGGCTTTTCTCTTTTCCCCTCTCCTTTGCCTTCACAACCTGTTACAGGGACTCTGAATGTTCACACAGCTTATGTACATTTCTAATTTGTGCTTGGACCCAAGGAAACAGTGGAAGGAACTGAGGCTACCAGGTCCGTACCCTAGAATGTTCACATGTTAAAGAGGTAAAAGAGATTTTATTTTTCATGTATGCATACTGCTCACTAAGGTTCTAGTATCAGACCTTCACATCATGAATGTACATATCTGAATCCATCTCTAAATACTTTGGTAACATATAAAAAGGCTTAATTTTCTCAGTCATCAAGCAGTTTTTCTTCCCTTGCTTTATAACAGTTATCCTCCTGCTACCGAGAAGCGTAAGTCAAACAGATTGTATCAGAGCAAATAATCATCTTATTCTTATATACCACCTTTAAACGGAAGAGGCTGGGGCCATACTGAATCATATAATCAACTTCAGTATTGGTCTGTAGTGGTATATTCACTATAGTACCCAAATCCAATGTGACTCTCAATTTAAGATGACCCCCCACTAATAATTAGGTTTTATACTTGTAAAAATATAAATTTGTTATAATTTTCCATGTATAGAATCTAATTATGGAGATAATTATCCATGCTTCCCTCTGAGCTGCACTGCATAGTCTTCCGCATGCTCCCCTGCCAAATACACCATGTGGTCTCTCCCCATCTGAGATTGGGCTTGAGGCCAGAGTGAGAGCCACAGCACCTACCTGCCTTTGGATGGTCCTCAAATCCAAGAAAGTTTCTTTTTTCCTGGTATTGAATGGGGGAAAAATCTCTCATCTTGGATTTGAGTAAATATGGCAAATAAGCTTTTAATGGGAAACCAGATCCACACCAGACTATGAATGTCCACTGTAACTCCAGACTATATATTAAGCATCATTTAGGACTATATGCAGGTGCTAACTAAATAACACTTAAAACGTTTTAATAATATATAATGTGAAAGCTTTTGGTGTGCTTTTAAAAGTACTGATTTTAATCCCTTCCCTACTGGTGCTTTACTAAGGAAAATGACAACACTTACTAGAAGTTGAACTCTAATTTATTATGCCAGAAGCATTTCAACACTTATTCAACATTTAGTCTGTTCCAGAGCTTGACTTGAAAGAATCATAATTTTAATAGAGCTGTTCAGTTTTTGTACTGAACAATTTTGTCTAATAATCTTTTGTCATTTTTATAATGTGTTCTATAATTTATGTTTACAGTTTTGCCAAGAAGCTGCAGTTTATTCCTAATGGTTTTATTATATTTTAATAAGTAGGCAAAAAGGTGTCTATATTGCACAGATAGAATAGGTACTGTCACAGAGCACGGAGGTGCCCTGCTCCTAGAGGGTAGAAACTGCTGGAGAAAAGCCCTAGCAGTGGATAAGGAGCACAGCTGCGAGGGCACAACACAGCTGCACAGGGCAACTGCAGGCAACAAATGACCCACACCTGACACAGCAGTCAGCTGGCTGTAAGGGAGCAGGGCCTGGCTCTTATAAAGCCCAGAGCTGAGGCTAGGCTGGCAGTTCCCTGCCAGCAGCTAGAGAGGCAGGAGTTCCCTCAGCCAGGATGTGGGAAGAAGCCTGATTGCAAGTACAGCTCATGATAGCTCTGAAGGCTTGAGCAATGATGCTAAGTTATAGCCAGGTGGTTTATAGTTATGTTGTAGCTTAGGGGCTTGTGGTTTTGTCTTGCCATTATATAACACTGGTGGCTAGGGTGAGGCTATTAGGGGTTGAAGGAGGCCTCATTGGGCACTCACAACAGAGTGTGAGGACACCAGCACCTGAGTGGGTGCAGCATACTCATTGGGCACTCACAACGGAGTGTGAGGACCCTGGCGCCAGTGAGGGTCCAGCGTACTCACGGGAACCCCAGTGGTGTGGAGACCACGGTGCCAGAGCGGGCGCAACCTACTTATAGGGACCCACAGTGCTGTGGGGGGCCCCAGCACCAGTGTGGGTGCATCTTATGGGGTGCTTAGACCTCAGCCCCAGAGAGGGGGCATTTGAGAAGACCCAGTGTGTGCATAGCAAGCCCTAGAGAGGGGCAACTTTGAGAAGCCCAAGTTGGGCACAACGAACCCCAGAAAGAGGGCAGCCTTTTAAGAAGCCCAGTGTGGGCGTGATGAGCCCCAGAGACAGGGCATTATTGAGAGGCCCCAATGTGGGTGTGGCAAGCCCCAGAAAGGGGGCATCACTTAGAGAAGGCCCCAGAGAAGGGGACAGCACTTGAGAAGGCCCAGAGAGGGCAGCAGTATAAGAGAGGCCCAGAGAGAGGGCCACCATGCAGTGAAGGCTTGGAGTGGGCATGGAGAACCCCAGGAGGGGGCAGCAGTGTATGTAGAGTGAGACAGTGATAGTCCAACCTCTGTCCCATCTGCAAGGCTTGGGGCGTGACATCTTCAGCCAGCTGTTGTTGAGGGATTCTTGGCTCATCACAGCCTGAAATTTGTCAGTGGTCCTCTGACCACTATGTCTGGAGGGTCTGCTTCTCTCATGGTCCACCATCAGGGGTGGTTGGAGCCATGCATAGCCCATAAGGCTAGGGTGCCCCAAAGCACCCATTTGTGCAGGACAAGACCTACGAGGGGTCCAGGAGTCTGTGTCCGAGAGGGCGTAAGGCAGCCTCCCAATCAATTCAAACCATCAAAGATGTGGTGGGCGAGAAATAGAGGGTGTCCTTGGGCCATCATGACATGGGGAGGAGGCCTCAAGGAGATCATAGCCCTCCTACAGGACCCTGCTGTGACAGTTACCATTGTACCAAAGAATTATTAACTCTGTGGTGCATATCTATTCTCTATGCAAAACTTCAGTTGCATTACTGAAGATGAAGTTCCTGAATCCAGTTTGGGATTATGTTTTCAACTTAACATTTAGGTTTTGGTTCAAGGCTCATTCAGGAACAGTGTTCAGATATTATGGAGATAAATTTAATATCACTTTTATTCATATTTGTGAAAAATTTCACTTGAGCAGTTTATTACACATAACCCAAATCCAAAAAAAAAAGCCTTTGGATCTCTCTTGGGACCATAAGCGGTGATATACATGTAGGTTCATACCTGAATGGTTCCCAATTTAAATAGGTTTGAAACTGAAATATATTTGTGGGTTATCTCCATGATAAACCCAGATACTTTGTTCGTTTTAGAATCCAAATCTACAATAGTCCATTTTATCCTCATTACTCTTGTTGTCCTTTTTACAACTTTTTAATACATTTAAAATATTACTAAAGCCCAAATGCTCACCTAGTCAAATACCTCCTGCCTCCCTTTCCCCTTTCTGTGGAATCTGGGGACACATCTGCATCACAGTGGCAGTGTTTACATAAGGATAGTCCTGAGTATGTGCTACCCACCAGCTCCTGCCTTCAGACTCTTTAAGCCCAGAAATATATACTTGAAAATGCTGTCAGGCTTCTTGCTGTGGCTATTTCTGAGACCTTGGCTTCCAGCATGCTTGAGTGCACCCATTAGAGAGTGACTCTGGAGTGTTCTCACCAGTGGATATCCAGGTTTGGAGCATGAATGTGGGTGGATGGGACTTACTCAGGACTGTCCCTTCTGGGACATGTTGCCTTCAGGATATAGACATAACCTTAGTATCATGTAAGGATTTAAACCTAAATTGTTATTTCCTTTCTTACACTTTTTAGTAAATAATTTTAGTAATTGAATTGTGTATGCATCTTGTTTCAATGCCCAATCATCTGTACATGTGCTCCAAGGGTGCAGAAGGGTGCTTTAATTAGAGTGGTGCCCAGAGTGTCTCGTGTATCAGCATCCCTGTGCTTCAATATAGTGGTAGGGGCACTTTATCTAAAGCTGGTTCAAGCTTTAGATAAAGCACCCCCACTACCATTTTTAAGCACAGATGAGATGCAGAGGCTGGCTGGAGCATGGTAATTACTATGCTCCAGCAGACTTGATTAATCGAGTCTGCTCTGATGTGCTGTAATTACCAGATATATGGTAATTACCAAATGTTTGGTATTCTCCTACTTTTTTAAGCATAAAGTTTGTTGCTTATCAGAAGTAGAAGTCATGTAGACAAGACATGTCATTTATCCACCATTGTTTTACTAAGGACCTATTGATCATGAGTGTAGTACTGATCAAAATTAGGTGAAGGCGTTCTGGCTCCACAGTAGGTAGTCATTTCTGTATTGCACTGGATAAATGAAGCTATCTAGTGACAAAGGTATCTTGGTTTAGGTAAACTCTTTGTTTCAAAATGATCTTTTCATGAATATGATATAATTTAAAACAGAAGTTTAAGTAACCGAAAATCCCAAATGAAATATTTTGTTTCTAACACAACTTTTGGTTCAACCTGAAATAATTTGTTTCTGGTTTAGCCACTAAACTGAAACATATTTTATTTGCATAGCTGAAATATACTAGCAATATTTCTCTCTTGTTTGGATATACCCACTGATTATTTGATACAGTCCTTATCTTGACCAAATACTAAAGAAAGATGCGTTCTAATCTTTGAGCTAAATCCAAAAAGTATTTGGAAGCTGTCTGTCCTGTGTTTCACCACTGGCATCACAGCTCAGTTATCTTACAAAATCTTTGGACAGATTTTCCTTAAAATATATAGGCCAATGTTTCAGGGCACTAAAGTGCCTGCTGCTTTAACAGGGAGAGGGCCCTAGGAGCCAGGCAGAACCCCCTACAGGTGTAGGTTACTATGATAGCAGGATAACAAGGGAATTAGCTTGAACCTGCATCTGGTCAGCTGACCAGAAGAAGGCAGGGCCCTGGGCACATATAAACCCCAGAGCTGAGGCTAGCCAGAGTTAGTTCTCTGGCAGCAGCCAGGGTGAAGGAGTCTCCGGGGAAAAATTGCCCAGAGATGCTGGTGGCTGCCTGATATGCTGCCTACAGGCCTAATGGAGTTCCAGGAGCTCACCAGGTACCTTGGGCTACAAGGCACTTAAGGCTTGGGTGGAAGTTTCACTCTTTTTTTTTTAAAGGGGTAGAGTGCACCCTGAACTGGTTGTATTATGTTATAGCCCAGTGGCTCATATTTTGGTTGTTTATAAACCGGTGGACCAGGCTGAGGCTAATGGGGGGCGGGGGAGGAGGCCTCATTGGGGTCTGTTACAGTGTGGAAATCCCAGAACCAGGGGGCAAGAAGACTGGCTGCAGAGAGCTTGGCAGTGACAGGAGGCTCAGCTCCTTTGGGGGGCAATGTTTGAATGTCATCTGTGAGGACTGGGATGAGGTAAAGGGATGGTTTTGGACCCACACATCTAGCCCATAAGGCTGAGGTGTCCCATGAGGCATCCATTCTTAGTGGGACCCAAAAGGGGTCCAAGAACCCACAGGGTCCAGGGGGGGCCATCAGGATCATGTCCAAATGTTAACTTGAGGGTAGCCTCCCTATTTATTATAATTACCAGCAAGATGTGGCAGGAAAAGAAAAGGGTGCCCGTTGGGCAAGATTGGCATGGTCATCACAGCCATCCCTGGGGATGCCCATGCCATGACAGCCATAGCAACATGATTTTTTGGAACCTAAATGATAAGCAGGGATCAGAGTTTTCTGTTTCCCACAGAAAAACAGGGAAAACCATGAATTTCTCTTTTTAGCAGAGAAACCTGTGGATTCCCTGTTTTTACAAAGAGCTCTGTGGGCTGGTTGAGCTCCAGCCTGCAAGAGCTGTTTGCAAACAGTGTAGGAAACCCCCAGCCCTGCCTGAAGAGGGAGGGGAAAGGGTGGGACCCAAGGCTCTGTCAGCCACAGCTCCAGCTCAGCTCAGCTTCATTCTTTGCTCCTGGAGCCTGAGGTAACTGGGGCTTTCAGGAGGCTGGGGGCCCCTTGGCAGGGCTGGGGGGTTGTGGGTCATGGCTGGGGGCACTGGCAGGCGTGAGGAGAGCCAGGAGCTGTCCCCACCCCCACTTGAGCAGACAGAAGGAGCACGGGAGCCAGCTCCATGCTGCTTTTGTTGCAGCTGTTTGCTCTTGGGGGCAGGGAGCTGCAGATTTGGGGCCCTGGCCCCATAGCTCTGGCAGCTGGGGGCCCTCTCCAGCAGGGCTGGGGGGAAGGGGCTGTGGGTGGGGGCAGAAGGCATGAGTAGGGTAGGGGTGGTGGTAGTGGGGTCAGTGAGGGGCATCGGCAGGGTGGGGGGGCTACAGAGGGCTTCTAATTTTAATAATGGATTTGGGGTTTAGTATCAGAGAATTTGCAATTTTTTTTTTTATCAGAGAAAACAAGAATCCCTGATAAGTCCCATGGGTGCATCAGCAGATACTTATGTTTATCCTCCTGGATAATGAAAGCAAAAACAGGAATTCTTAAAAGACAAACAGCTGCTCTAGGCAGTTCAACAAAATCCTGTAGACCACAGTGTCAAAACTTTCTACAGATCATCATGGTCAAGTTACTGCACTATTAATATTCTAGGAAGTGGCATGTTTTGCTCTTTAGGTAGTACTATAATTCTAGGAGGCTGTAACGTCCTGTGCCACTCTCTAGTGTGTTTTGCTCTTCCTGTTTTTTTGGGCAGTGCCATCTTCTTTCTGGTTGACAGCTTGTAATCTGGGCAGACACTGTGGAAGGTCCCTAAGGGTTCTTGCCTGCCACATCTTGTTGGTATAGGTTATTATCAAGGGGATGTTTTAAAGTCCTGCCTCCCATGGATCCCTCTTTCAGTCTTCCCATCTGGTTTCAGATGTTGGTTCCAGGCTGCAACTAAGACAAAGTCCACTTGTCATGGTAAGGTTTTTAGCTCTCTTAGGTTCAAGAGTCCAGTTCAGATGGTGTACTGTCTGGCTTTGGGCTGAATGTTAGCCAGCCTATAATTTTACCCATCCCTGGTTACCTTGCTCCCTTTCTTTACCAGTTTGGACTCACAGTAGACTAAGGTCCTTCTTTTCTCTGTCTCCCCAGGCTTGCTGCTATTCAACTCCCAGCTGGCTGCACCCAGGATCCAGGGCTCCATCCCAGGTAAGGACTTAGGTGCTGTTGAGTTTGTCATGGCATTCCCCTTCCTGGGGCTGCCACCACACACCCTTATCAGGGCTATAGATAGATCTAAGCCGCTGTGCGCCTTCTGATGGACCCACTTCCAGTCTCCCTTGATAGTCATCTGGTCGGGTTTTTATTTCCCCTCCAGGGGCTGGCCGGTGAACTAGCGTCGACATGCCACATAAAGTGGGTCCTTGCTGGTGCGAGTGCCCACTCTGGCTCTCCTGTGGCCCATTGTGGCTTTTCTCCTTTTGGTCCCAGAACAACACATTCTCTTGTAGCAGCCCCTCTCTTACCATGCTTCTGGTCCCTGGCAGTGTCCCACCAGCCCCACGCTTCTCTTGGCTCCTGTTTCTCAGGTAAGTTTGTACTTGTGGCGATGTCCCTGCCACAGAGGCACACAGTTTTTTGAGAGTGCTGTCTGTGGGGGCCGAGAAACGCTGGCGGAATGGGGCTGCTGATGGAGTGGAATTGAGGCGCTAGACACACAGATTATTGGAAGCAAGAAAAACTTTACTTGCAGTCTTTAGGCTGTAGGCACGTTCCTTGAAGTTACAAACTTAAACAGGAACTCAGGCACACAGAAGCCCACACTCATGCAGGGTAGGGGGCGTCGGATGAATTCAGCGGGGAGTCGTTGTCTGTTGATCAGGCCTCCTTCGTGGCTTGGAAACGCACACAGATCTCTCCTCATGCGTGTCCGAGCACTCCTCCGGTTTGGGTGGGCATCGTGCAAGCCTCTTATTTGGTCTGTGAGCCAATTGCCGACTGACACGAATGCATAATTTAACGTGAGCCAATTGCAAGCATGCACTCGCTGGTGCAGCTGCAAGGTTTTGGTGGGCTCTGATTGTGCACCGAAACTTTTCCTGCGCTACAGCGGAAAATCCCTGCATCTGTGCTTGCAATGTGCTCAACACAGCTGTGCTGAGGCATCTCTTAACTGTTTTGCACAGACACTGTCTTGGGGGTATGTTTAATAGCAACATTCTGTGGGCACTGAGTATCTGGTACCACTTACACTCTCTTTTTACACACACATGCGCATATGTGCACACATACACAATATAGGTTCCCAGCCAAATTGTAACATGGTCAAGTAAAATTCCCCTTGAAGATTCTAACGAATACAAAATCCCCTCTGTATTTTTTTATGGTCTTGTAAACAGTGGAGCGGGATTGCTGTGCATTGTTAAGCTGTTGCCAGGCTACATGCTAATGTTTTAGCAGTTGGTGAAATTAGTTCTTTGTAATTGTAAAGTACTTTAGACTTCTTCAGGTGTTTGGAATGTGATATTGATTTATATACAAGTGATCGTCATTTCATATATGCCTCTCTATTATTGTCAAAAGATTCCTTCAGAGTAGTTCAGGGTTTGGGGGGAGAGAAGAAGCATTTTTCCTTCTCTTCCTACAGATATCAGAGTCTTTTTGGTTTGCATAAGAAATACAATTAATGAAAGACATTTTCTAAATTAACAGATGCTGCTTTTTATAGTTTTTTCAGCTGGAGAGAAGAGCTTTTAATATTTGGTGATTGGGTTTTTGTACAATATTGAGAGGTGGTTATCTTGTAGAAAATACAGCTGTTTTATGCAAATAGACACGCAGAATAAATGGCTTACAGATAATAACATGTGAATAGATATGGTGTGTCTGAGTCTGGTTGTGGATATGTTATGTTAATTGGTGAGAATGAAGTAGAGTTCTCTAGAAATAAATTGGAGCTGTCAAACAGTATCTAAAATGATAGTTGTGTCTTGCTTGGCACAAATAATAATGCTAATGGTTGTTGCTAGAATATTTTTACTAAAATATTACGTTTTCATACTGTTTTATTTCTGAGTAATGTCCTTATTTTATATTTAGTGTTCTGAAGAAAATTCAATAGTAACCCTCTGATTATTCACAACTGCATATTTTATGATGATACTGTAGTATGCTGCTGATTAAAGCAGTAATATTTCCTGAATGGCAGTTATACAAGCAATTTACAAACATGTTCTCTGAGAGAAGGGGAGTTAAGCTGGTCAGAGTTTATATGTAGCACTTACTTCCCTCCTTGTCAAGCTTCTGAAGTTCTATATGGAGCAAGACAGATGCTTTTGTCCCTCAGAGAAAGTTTTTGAAAGATTGTGTGAGGCAGCAGCTTGACTTGACATCCTCCTAGAGCAGGGGTGCTCAACATTTGGCCTTCAGGCCAGATCTGGCCTCTGGTATCTCATTATTCATCCTGCAGGAACCCCTATATGTTCATTGGGAAACCCACATGCCAGGGCCCTGCTCTGTATGTAGATCTAACATACAGGGTGGCATGAGGCCTGATCCTAGCACATGGGGCTAGGTACAGGTGGCACAGGGTTGTGGGGCTCAGGTCCTGGCACACACAGCTGGATGCAGGTAGTATGGAGTCCTAGGGGCCCTAACCCAGTGCACAGGGACCAACAGGTTTGGCATGGGGTGATCTGGGTACACATGGCCTGGTGTAGATGGTGCAGGCCCCTGAGCCTGATGTGTAGGGCCTAGTAGGGGAAGCACAGTCTAGATCCAGGTGTGTGTGGGCCTGATCCTTGGGTGTGGATTCCTGTCTGGCGCATTGGTCAGCCCATGCCACTCACTTGGTCCATGTGGCCAAAAAAGTTGAATGCTACTGCCGTAGAGTAATGGAGGGAGTTGAAATGGGGATACTTCTTAAAAACTGAGGATAAGGTAGTGATCTCTTCTAAAAAACATCTAAAAGTAGAGAAGGCAACAGATCTCAAAATTAGAGAAGTTAAGGGAAGCATAACTTGGGTGTTTCATGGTGGTGTGTGTTTGAAATGAACCCTAAACTCTATAGAAACACTAATAATATGGTTACTTGAGCAGGTCTGCATTTCGCTTCTGCCACACCTAGGAATATTTTGGTTAAAACATGTCCCACCCATCCATGCCCCTCTGCCAAATGTGAAAAAATGTAATGTAATTACTTCTGGAGTGGTGTTGGGCATATGCCAATAAGTACACCCATGGGCACCTAGTGCTGCCTTAGTCAGGCACACATGCCCACCCAGTGACCAGTCAGCAATGGGGGTGTCCCTCTCAGCCGATCTCGCTAACTGGGGTTGATCCTCATGGCCAGTGTGCACCCCCTCCACATTGTCACTGAGTACACCTGAGATGGACAGCCCAAGCATGGTGTGAAGCATGGCTTGGGCATGCATCAGACAGTAGTATCACATTTTTTCAGGCTTCAGCAGGCAGAGTGGTCACCTTCTGCTTTATGGCAATGCCTGTGTAGTACGGCTGTGTGAAGCTTCAGTCCCAGATTCAATTCGGTGGAGATTTAGCCCAATTCAGCAGCCAAATCTCTGAATCTGAATTGAATTGAAGGATCTTTAATCTTTCCAAATCGAATTGGAACCCTCAAAATCAATTCAGAGATGGGACATAGGCTGGATAGGATTGGGACATAGACACACCTTTAAATGTTTTTTCTACATACCTCTCATACTTCTAGGTAGCAGGTGGCTTGTGAGTGCTGAAATGCTGAGGCACATGGAGTATCCCACAGAAGTACAGGGGGCTGCCCAGTGCACTCGGCAGCAGACCTGGAAGCGGACCAGAAGCACTTCTCAGTGGACCCAGAAGTAGATTAGGAGCGCACAGGCGGCCCTCCTGTGTTCAAGGGGCCCCGGCTTGGTGACTGGTGCCTTCTGGGTGTGGGAGGGGGCACCCGCGGTGCTTCTGTTGCCGACTGTCAAGCCAGGAAGGTGTGGGGGAGGGCAGCGTGCTCACCCGGCAGATGGGAAGTACTTCTGGTCCACTTCCAGGTTCACTGCCAAGTATGTGGAGGTGCTCCTGTGGGATGCTCCATTCACCCCAGCTTTGCAGCAATCACAAGTTGCGCCTGCTACCTCAAGGTATGCAAAAAAAACTTAAAGCTGTGTCTATGTCTGAATCACTGATTCTCCAAATCAGCATCGAACCTTCAGATTTGGATTCAGCTGAATCAAATTGGGGACAGTGAGCCAAATCAACCAATTGAATCACTGTCCCTGATTCAGGCTGAACCTGAATCCAGATTGAATAGGGCCTGCTTCACACACCCTACTGTGTAGATAGCACATAGTGGAGAGCCAAGTGATGCTCCCCAAACAATGGCAGCAACCCCAAGAGGCAGACAGGTGGTGACTACAAGAGCAGATCCCAGGGGCTCTCGGAGTGGCAGAGCAGTGACTGTAGAACGCAGCAGGTGGGTGCTTCAGCACGAGCCCCAGCGGTCTTTCTGGACCAGGAGAGTGGCAAAGCAGCTAACACAACTGCAGAACAGGGCAGGTGGTACACTTCAGTGCTGCCCCATCAGTGGCAGCTCCAAGTGGCAGTGACAGAGCACTGGCAGTAAACCCTGCTATCTACACAATAGGAGTGTGTGAAGCAGACCCTATTCAATTTTAATTCGGCTTCGGTGGTGGTGATCTTCAGCGGTCATCCCTATAAGGGGCCACAGTCAGTACTTCAGTGTAATATGGTCACAAGCAGTGTCCCCAAGCTATGGTGGCAATCCCTGAGCAGTGGTGATTCCCTGGCAGAGGTGGCAGGTGGCCAGTGACAAGCTCTCCATTCAGGTATCCAGAGGGAACCTCATATTCCACCACTGCTCAGACTGGGCAACTCACAGGATGAGGAGTTCTCAGGTGGAAACCAAAATCAGGAGACAAAGGGAGTTTGTTGTTTGTTTGAGGTATTTGGGGAGTTATTTGATATTTTGGGCTATTTGATAGCTGGTGTATTTAAGAGTCAGTGTGGAGTTTGAGAAGACTTAGTTACTTTCATTTCCTGTTAATATGGTTTTATATTCTAGTTGTTACAATACTACTTACTGGGGGAAAGTTGTTATTTTAGGATCCCCAGTAAAGTGGATTTTCCCCAGGTTTATGGATGGGATCTTGAGCCAAACCCTGCAAAATTTGAAACGGGCCCTTGTACTGCTAGCAGGCTGTGGCAGAAGGGTTACATTTTGGGGGCTCTTTTGAGATTACCCTTCACAAGCAAGTGCATAGTAGCTCAGTAAACTATGTTTACTGAACTATTTCGGGAGTTTCTTATCAATATGGCACTTCATGTGCTTTAGGAGTGCTGTGAGGAGGCACACATAGACTCTAAGTCATCCCTGGTAATAACTGGGATATCAGAGGTTTACACTGATACACTATGGGTTGGGGTATATTGCAGAGTGTCTTCAGGTATCTGAGGCAATGCAGTATTTACGAGTTAAGGCCTAAGGAAGAAGAGCATGTGAAAGTGTTGGGTCTACCTCCAGAGAGTGTCCCATTAGCCTCTGTCAGTTGTATGGTACTGGAGGAGTCCCCATTGTCTATACTTAATGCAGATGATTGGTAGGTGGCTCAGATCCAGTCATATGTTGTTTTGCATGGTAAGAGTAACAGAATCCCCTCTTCTAAAGTTAATTCATTTACTACAAATGTCAAGTTGCTCGTGAGGGAATGGAACAATTTAATTAATGATGTGCTGTACCTCATGAATCCTGACCTACTTAGTACCCCGAAAAAGCAATTGGTGTTACCCAAAAGATATGGAACAATAGCCATGTGGGCTTTGCATCATGACATTGGACATTTGGAAGTTGAAAGAGCTCTAGGATTTATCTGAGATCTGTTGGCCGCAGATAGTTGACTATCTCTGTAGAAATTGAGCAACATGCTCAGTGTGTACAGAAAAAACATTGCCCACCAAGGCTGTTTATCATCACCAATACTAATGTGTTAGAGCTGATGTGTATTGATTTTCTTTCTGTGCAGGTAAACAGAAAAAATATTGGAAATCTTGATATTAATGGACCATTTTACTTGATATGCCCAGACTTGCCCCATTTGAGATCAGAAAGCTACTGTATTGGTTATGCTGTGGAAGAAATATTTTTCTATTTATAGGTTTCCAGCTTGAATATGCTCCAGCCAAGGAAGAGGTTTTGAAAGTCAGCTTTTGAAAGAGCAGCTGGAATCCAAAAATATTGAATCATTCTGTACCATTCACAGGGTGACTCCACAGACAAGGCATTTCAATCAGACTTTGTTAAACATGTTAGTGATCTTACACCCTGAACAGAAAGCAAGTGGAGCTGGCATATTGTATTTTTAATATATACTTGCAATAAAAAACAATGCCATTGGAGTTGGTTCCTACCTCTTGATGTTTGGATGACAACCTTGTCCATACTTTGACTTTGTGTTTTGGTGTCACGGGAAATAGTACTATCTGTGCCATCCATAAGCAGTACTTCACTAAACTGAAGGAAGGCCTTAAATATGCCTACTTTCTTGCAATGCTGGCAGTGCACTGAAACACTGAAAGAGATGGGCACTGGTATGATGCCTGGGTGCATGTGCAACATCTCCAACCTGGAGACATGGTACTGTTGAGGAATCTGGGGGTGGCTGGAAATCACAAGTTAGCTGATAGATGAAGGGTCAGCCTTTTTTGGTTGTAGCCTGGGTGGGGTGGTTTACCAGTTTATAGTGTAAAATCTGAGACCGGACTAAGACAGATACAAGCTATCCATGGAAACCAGAAGAGGAATTAGTGGGTCCACCATGACAACTCCTTGAGAGAGCATCCTCAAAACAGCAAGTCCTTGAAAGGTATCATCATCTAGACTGTATCACAGGCTTCAAGGGCCCAGCCAGCAGCTTCTTTCTTCAAGTTGCACCAATGGTCCTGATAGTGGGTCTGAAGAAGACAGTTTTGTAACAGCAGAAAAAATATGTAAAATGCCTGTGTAGCCTTCATTATTATGAAGTGTTCAGGTGGTCACAGAAAACACTGAAAGACTTGCTTTGGTTGTGTTGAACCCAAACACAGTGGAGTTCACCCCAGCTGCTGAATGCCTTGTGAATCATGCAATTGTGGATGCAGAGGGTGATGCTTTCCCAGTTCTTCATCCTCTATGGGTTCAAACCCTCCAGAATCTGTACTGGCATTAGCTAGGGGTAGTGGAGTTAAGACAGTAAAAATACTTAACATTTATGGCAGCAGAAGTGCTATCATAGAGGAATCTGTTACTTTGGTCTGTCATTGGGTAACAATAATGATTCAAGGGTCATTGGGGGATAAGTTGATGTAGAAGGTTATGGATTTGCTGATGCATCAAATTTCTGGTTGGGGGGGGAGGGTGAAACTCTGCTTTTATATAGTGTCTCTCTCTCTCTCTCATGTGATCTACCATAAGTGTTCTAAAAATTTATATACCCTTATTAGGTATACAGATTCAAAAAGTTAAGAACCTGTTTATGCCTATCCACTGTTTTATGCCTTAAAGAAATTAAATGCAAGTCAAGGGGTGGGGTGGAGATCTAAAATCTGTGTCTCACTGGCCAGATCTTTGCATCACTAGGTCTCCCTCTTGATTTTTTTTTTTGGAAGGCACACAGAGGCTGTGGGAGACAGTAGTATGGGGTCATTGGGAGATCTGTGCTCACTGTAAATTGCACCAGGGACAGCAGTAGGGTGACCTGTGGTTTCTAAAGCGGTTGTGTGGAAGAAGAGTCGAGGGCAGTTCTGGAGGGGAGTGTCTCTTTGACAGCATTCTTGAAGAGACTAGTAAAATTTTCACTTGTAGGAGATGGCTGAAGCCATTTTACTCATGAGACCTAGAGCTGAAATTCCAGAAAGGTCATCCTGAATGGCAAGAGGCAGTGGAGACCCCAACAGCTCTTACAAAGTGGTGGCAGGCAGCAATCCTAAAATTGTCACACAATCCCAAGCAGCAAGAGGTAGCAGTGACCAAAGTAGCAGCAGGAGGTAGCATGCTTCAGCCCCATGCCGAAGGCAGCACGCTTCGGCCCCAGGCCTAGTGATAGCAACTCCAATCAGTGGTGACGACTAAGCAACAGCTGGGGGGGAGGGGAGAAGGGTGCACAAAAGCTGGCCCCAGCGATGTGCTCGGAGAGGTGGAGAAGAGTGGTGGAGCGGTGACCTTCCTTCCTCTGCCCGCAGTCGGAGCATGTAGTAACTCTGTGTGGGGAGTTCTTAAAGACTGAAACCAAGAGACTTGGGGGGGGGGGGGTTGTTTACGGTATTTAATAGTTGCAGCAGAGTTTGATCAGGTTTAGTTACTTTAATTTGCCTTTAGTAAAGTTTTTTATATTTGGTTTATTACAGAGCTGTTTGTGTGTGGGGAAGTTCTTCTTTTAGGACCCCTAGTAAGGTGGATTCTTTTCAGGTAGTGGGTAGGGGCTTAAGCCAAAACCCTTAAGAATTTGAACCTGGCTTTTGCCTTGCCACTAGTAGAAAAGTTGCATATCTTTTAGTCACAGAGTTCAATGGTAGTATAAATTCAGGTACATTACAATTGGCATTGTTTACACTACCATTAAGACCTCTTTCCATTTCTAAAGTAATGGAAATTAGGATAAGGCTGCATGTGATTGGGGCAGCCAGTCACAGTAAATAATTTATAGACAGTGGAGATTCTGAAATATGCTGTATATGATTTAGATTATCAACTCTTTGAGTTAGGGTTGTCTTTTTGTTTTCTCATTGTGCATGTCTATGGCTGAGATTCTAGATACTGCCAGAGAACAAAATAATAACAAAAATAATTACTATAATGTATTCAGCGAGTCCCATATGTAGTACATAACAGGAGTGTTGTAAGAATGACTACGTATTAAAGCAGTGCGATGGACTCGGATATTCTCATGATGGAAGTGGTATAAATACCTAGGAGAGTTTCAAAAGTCCAAGTCTGTTCATGCACAAGAAGAAGCTGCTTTAGCTGCACAAATTATTTGCTGAAAATAGTTTCCTTGGCTCTCATAGTGAAACTGATTTACACAGAGACTACCACATCATATTGTTTGAATATATTATTTGGTCTGTTTTTGTCATTGTTTCAGGAAAGCACCAACAAATATTTAAAAATAAAATACTGGAACACAAGAGATATGACAATTCTACCTCAGATGTGCAGAGGTTTCTAGCGTATCTTGTTTTAATGCAGATAGTTGGAGTAGATCAGGAGTGTCCCCTGGAATCCTAGGCTGGATCTGGACAAAGGGGATCCTAATGGACCGGATCCAGTCTGGGGTATGGAGACAGTAACCATGGCTACCATGGTGGTGGATCAGAGGGTGGCATTGGCTGTGGATCCAGAGGTGATGACAGGGGTGGGAGTCCTGTGGCTGTGGTAGGGCCCCAAGGGCAGTAGGGGGTCTAGGGATAGGGATCTGGTAGTGGCAAGGGTCCAGGGATATGACAAGGGTTTGGGACAGTTGTAGTGGTGAGCCAAGTTCACTGCTGGCAGCCCTGGGAAATGGGGTGAAATGGCTCTGCCATTCTGAGGAAGGCCTGGCCCCTGCAACTTCCAGTGGCCTGCCAGTAGCTCAGGAGGCTGTACAGAGAGCTTCAGTTGGCCAGATCTGGCCTGTGGGTTCTGTGTTTGACACTTGTAGATTGGATGATCTCTTAATGTCTCTTCTAGCCCATCATTTCTATGAGTTCTACATTGTTTAAGTCAGTTTCTAACATGGAGGGGAAGCCTTTCCTGTTCTCTTTCAGAGCTCATTCTGCAAAAAATAAATTCATTTAAAATAAAAGGAGGAGAGAACTTAGTTTGAACAAGACCCCTTCCTTCCTTCTGAACCCGACCAGCAAAACTATAGCTCTCAAAAATCATGGAATACTTCTTCAGCTTGTTTGACCTGGGGTCTTGATCTAGTATCACCCATTGCTCCTTTCCTTTAGCCCAGGTTATGGCTCAAACTAGTTCTACAAAACTGATAATTTAATAGGGAATATTTTTCTTGTTCTGTTAAGATTTGATAGTGTTGTTCCTGCAAGCTTTGTCAGGCTGCTTTCTGAATGTTTGAGTTGCCTTAATCCACTACTCTTTTCCTTAAGAGCTCTCAGTTCCGGATTAAAAAACAAAACCAAAACTTTTTAGAGGTTTCAGAAATATTTGGATTGTTTTGCATAGGAGGACATTTCCAGAATATTATTGAAAATGCGTTTTCTGATTTCACAGCAGTATAAATGGGGAAAACTGCAAGTTCATAGTTCTACCAGGGTAAAACTGGAAGTGAGGGTAAAATCAGGTTCTTTAGAATAATGCCTGTGACCAAAAGCATAAGTATATCAGATCTTGTATGAAGGCTTGTTCTTGGGAGTTCTACTATAATTTTATAGGTTCAGTGTTTTCATCTATGCTTCCTCCTCAAATGTATACCTGCTTATTTAAACCATATCTGGACAGTGAATTCATACCTCTTTACAGAGGAACAAACTAAAATTTCTAGCAAGGTTTAATTATTTCAGAACCTTTATTTTAACTTCTGTCTCTACACCACATTTGACCATTTTGTTACACGCTTGTGCTCGTTTGTTGTACTCTGCCAAGTGTTTCATTGTACATGTGCCTTCAAGCAGTGGGCATTGCAGCAGGTGCTGCATAGTCTGAGGCTCCGGCACAGGTGGTTGAACCAGTGATTTGGTTCTACTTCGTTGGTTCCTTGGAGCACCCGACTCTGGTAAACAGGTGGTTGAGACAGTGCCACCCTTGCCATGGTTCATCAGCCCCTGCTGGTAAGGGCTCAGCTGATGGAATGTATATATATATTTTTTTCTTGTTGAGTATTTTCTTCAGCCTCTCAGTCAACATTTGTAGTTGTCTCCTTGGGTGTGGCATTGACAGGTTGGGTGCTGGTGAGGAAGATTTGGCATGACTTCAGACATCTGTGTGCTTTGGGATGGTTGTACAGGAGGTGTCTCACATCTTCATTTTATCTCGATCGCTTTTTCTTGTTGGCCACTGATCTTCTGATATCAGCTGGAGTAATGACACCCAGCAGGTACAAATTTTATCTATTTGTCACATTAGTCAAAAGTGTGAGATTATACAAAGTGAACTTCATAATACTGAGAATACATGGATTAATTGGTCTCTCTTATATAGCTTTACCTTTCCATTTGAAACACGTGAAAATGACATCAATTTAGCTTTAAGATCTTCCAGGGGAGATTATAGCAGTTTTATTCAGGAAAAAGTTATTTATAACTTCAAGATAATAAATCTGTACAAAGTAATATTTTACTTACACAGGTTTAATTAAGATTTAAAAACTTCCAACTTTGTTTTAGACTTTGAATTTTGTGCTGATTATCATATAAATATGAATAGATTTGGAGTGAATGACATTTGGAAACTATATGATAGATTTTATAATAGCATGAACCACTTTCTTTAGTGAGATTTGTGGCTGTGTAAATACAGCAGACTTCTGATAATGCCTTTGTTCTTTTTATGAGACAAAATGCTTTTTTAAGTATTTGGCTTGGCAAATTCTTTCCTGGAATGCTTTCATGTGATGCTTAATGAAAGGTTACTTTATATTGTGCAGATTTCAACAAGTAAAAAGATGACACTTCTATCAGGGATGTATTCCAGTACTCCCCATACTCTGAAATGAGATCAGGAAAATGAAATGTCATTAACCCAAAATCTGTTTAGTAAGACAAAATTCTCATTTCTTTAACAAATGAAGTAAATATAATCTAGAAGATTACCCAAACAACATCTCTGTATTAGTGCCTGTTGCTTTAGGTCCCTATTCTACAAACACTTATCCCTCTGTTTTCGATTAGTGATTGTCAACTGGGTCATGATGAGATCCCCTTCAGGGTGACATGCTGCCGCTGCCACTGCCACCAGGTGGAGCTTCCCTGTCACATTTCTGTTTGTGGGAGATGCCTCATGGGGTTGAATAGGGAAGCAGTTGCAGCAGGAAAGGACATCCTGCTGCAGCTTGGGCTAATGGGAGGTCCAACATTTTAAGGTGCCACCCCTGCCACTTTTTTTAATATATTAATACATATATATTAAAAAAATATAAAAAAAAAATAAAAAATCTACACTTTGAGTATCACTCCACAAAGAAAATCTTAAACATCTTAACCTGTTACAAAAACCACATCTGTGCAGCCTGCACACCCGTACAAAGGCCTGTTGGCCACTCAGACCCATTACAATATCTGCCTTGCATGCTACACACACAAACTCTGATCTCTCAGACCAGACAACCCCTTCCTTTCATCCTCACCTTGCTTGTGGGGTCACATACTCGGTTCATCTGTCGTCCATGTCACCTGTCTCTCCAGCTCTTGCTGGAGGACCTGCTGCTGTTGCTGTCCTCAGTTCCATTTGTCTCTTCCTCTTCCTCACTGTCACCACCGCTTTCCCTGCTAGGGGGAAGCTGGAAGATCCTGCGCTGTGTGTCTTTGTGCCAGGTGGCTTTGGCCACGTCCTTTCTATCCCCCACTACTGTTTTTTGGTAGTATGTCTGGAGTTCACTCAATGCCATTTTCACACAATCTAATACCTCTATGTCCATGTATCTGTACAACAGGGGGTTCCAGACCTTCCACAGGGCACTCCTGATGCAGGCCCCAAGCTAGTCAAAACAGGCCAATGAGTTCCCCTGGTGTTTGGAGAGATGCCTGTACAGTGCTGCTTCTCTGGTTAGCCAGTTGATGCCAGTCACCACTTTGCAGCTGCTTTACCCTTTCCATACCTCCTTGGCACAGGTGCAGACCCAGAGAAGGTGGTTGATCATCTTGGTGGCTTTGTGGCAGTTAAGCCATGGACATCTGGGTCTCCCCAGCTGACCCTCTCTATGCCTCTGGGCCCTCACTAGCAGGGCTTGGTGGGCTATTAGCCAGTTCAGGTCCTTTTGATCTTCACGCAGGTCCTTGTGGCCAATGCACTCTGTCGCAGAGCACTGAGGTGCTCTGCTCCTAGAGAAGGGAAACTGCCAGGGAGAGAGCTCTGGCAGGGAATCATGAGCACAGCTGTGGGTTGCCTGGGGCAACCAGGAAGTCAGCTGATCAGAAGGGGCAGGGCCTGGCCCTCATAAAGCCCGGGGATGAGGCCAGGCTGGCAGTTCCCTGCCAGCAGCCAGAGGGGCAGAAGCTCCTGGAGTTAGGATTTGAGGAGAAGCCTAACGGCATGTACAGCTTGACCAGAGTTGACCAATGTTGTTATAGCCAGAGAGCGTGTGTTTGAGTTATAGTCAGGAGGCTTGACTTTGTGGTTGTTTATTACACTAGTAGCTAGGGTGAAGCTATTGAGGGTTGGAGGAGGCCTCATTGGGGACTCGCAACGAAGTGTAGGGACCCCGGCACCAGTGAGGGTGCAGTATCTTCAGGGGAGCCCACAGTGGTGTGGGAACCCTGGCACCAGTGAGGGCACAGTATCCTCAGGGGGAACCCACAGCAGCAGGGGGACCCTGGCACCAGTGAGGGCTCAGCATACTTGTAGGAGACCTACAGTAGCGTGGGGATCCTGGTGCCAGTAAGGGTGCAGCTTGTGGGGTGCATAGACCCCAGCCTCAGAGAGGGGCATTTGAAAAGCCCAAGTTGGACATGGTGAGTCCCAGAGAGGGGAGCACCTTTATTGGGAAGCCCAAGTGTGGGCAGGGAGAGCCCCAGAAAGGGTACAACTTATTGGGGAGCCCAACTTGGGCCCGACGAGCCCCAGACAGGGGGTGTCATGGAGAAGCCCCTGTGTGGGTGTAGTGAGCCCCAGAGAAAGGGGTACTACTGAGAAGCCCCAGGGTGGGTGTGGCGAGCCCCTGAGGAAGGCATAGTACTGCGGTAAACCCCGGAGAAGGGCGGAATACTGTGGTAAACCCCGGCGAGAGGAGGTAGTAGTGTGATGAGCCCAGGAGAAAGGGGGTAGCACTGCAGTGAGCCTGAGAGACAGGTGGCATAACTGAGAAGTCCCAGAGTGGGCACAGAAGTCCCCAGGAGAGGGGCGGCTTTATTGAGAATGGGCCTTCTCTGTAGTGTCGCCCCTCTCAGGGTCTGAGTGGATGCAGAGAGCCCTAGGAAAAGGGCAGCATTGGGGAGAGAGCCCCAAGAGAGGAGCAGCATTCTAGAGAAGTCCCAGAGTGGGCACAGAAGGCCCCAGGAGAGGGGTGGCTTTATCAAGTGTACAGAGGAGGCCCCAGAGAGTGGGCGAGTGTATTCGATAGACCAACGTCCATCCCAACTGCAAGGCTTGGGGCGTGGTATCAGGGAAGTTTGGAGTCATGCATAGCCCATAAGGCTAGGGTGCCCGGGAAGCACCCATCATACAGGGAGACCCCCAGAGAGTCCGGGAAACCACAGGGACAGAGGTTCCACCTAACTGTGCCCAAGGAGATGTAAGGCAGTCTCCCAACCTTATCTAACATCAAAGATGTGGCGGATGAGAAACAGAGGGTGACCTTGGGCTGACTGGGCACGGAGAGGGGCCTTGAGGAGATCGCAGCCTTCCTGAAGGACCCTGCTGTAACACACTCATTAATGGCCTGGCATGCGTGGCGCAGGAGAGGTCCATGGGTGATGCGATGTCCGTCTGCCTCACCATCGCCTGGATCTTCTTGTGGTTGCTTTTGATTGTGGGGCCTGCATTTGCTGTACAATGTGGCACTGGTTTAGGATCACATAGAACCACAGTGAGCACATGATCCACAGTCAAGTTGGTGGGGGTGAACACCCCTTTGTGTCTCAGAATATGCCCTGCAAAATATCTCACTAGGCATGTGGTTTTGGATTCTGTGCCTGTTGCCAGCTTGCATATCTGGCTCGAATACTTGGCCTACAGGAACAGGCATGCCGCTGCCCCGACTCTCTTGTCCTTGTACAAGGTCTTCCTGGCAACCTTTTCCCAACTGGAGCCCCAGAAGAAAATGAATGCAGCCTTTCAGATACTGTGGGTGACACACTCAGAAGTGGGGAAGACCAGTGTGGAGTACAGAAGCACCAGTAACAACACTGCCCTCGTAAGTTCGACATGCCCCACCATGGAAAGGGAGCACATGGGCCACAGCCCCAGTCTCTGCTCTACCTTTGCCTCTGTCTTCTCCCATCCTGTCCTGCCACTCAGCTCAGAGTGAAAATCTATCCTGAGGATTCTGACCCCCTTATGGGGAACAGACCCCCAGGGACTCTAGGTCCTTGACCTCACCAAAAGCAAGGCAGGTGCTCTTGCTCACATTGAGCCCCTGCCACTACTGAGGTAAAGCATCCCTGCTCCAGGCTCCAATGCTGATATCCTCCAGCTCAGAACTGTGCTCCTGTCCTGCCCTTCTCCCAGCATGCTGGGTGAGCTGTGCTTTCAAGTGCCAGCTGGATTGACTGGCAAGCAAGGACTGGGTGGCATTTGCCCTGGAAAGCAGAGGAGCACACCTGGAGACTCTCCCCAGAGTAAGAGGAGCTAACTCTGGCCCTGACATAGACCTTTGTTTTCCTTCGTTGCCAAGCTCTGCAGCTCAGCCAAGCCAAAGCTGTCTCCAGCTCAAGTGTGCCCTCCTTCAATAGATAAGCTGAGACAGTACAATGAAAGCTGGGTTATATTTGATAGATTAGCAAATTGCCCATCAAAAATGATGGTGGAGGAGGAGAGAGGCCTGCATCTGGCTGCCTTGGGCCAGGGCTCAGAATGTGGCTGCTCCCCACATCTCCCTTGCTGCTTCAGGCCAGGGCTGCAGCCACAGCCATTCCCCCCACAGCCCTTCCTAACCTTGTCACTTTTGGCTGAGGCCGCTCCCCACCTTTCACCCCACTGTTTGGGCTGGGGCCTGCAATGGTGGCGGCGGTGGTGATGACTACCACCATAGTGGGACACAGCCACTAGTAACCCCCGCTTCCCTTCCCACTCTCCTCCCTCCCTCCTCTTTTCCCCACCACCTCCCCCTCCCCACCACAGTGGTGGGGGGAGGGGAGGAGTGGTCCCAGGCCTGATGTAGTGGAGTACTGGGCCTGAGGGTCAGGAGAAGCTGGCCCTCCATGGTGGGGGGAGCAGTGGGCCCAGGCTGACCTGGTGGCAGTGGGGGAAGGGGAGGAGCAAGCTTATAGCCAGTTGGGGGGGTTGCCCAAGTGGGGGAGGAGGCTTGCTCCTCCCCTCCCACAGCTGAGGCCATATAGGGCTGGGCCAGCTGCTCCCCCTCCACTGCTGTAGCGGGCCCACTTCTCCCCTGGCTCAGGCTTGGTCCTCCTCTCCCTTGCATCAGGCCTGGGCCCACTCCTTCCCTCCCCCCACCACTGCCACATCGGGCTTCTGCCCCCCCTCCACCATGGTGGGCCTGCTCCTCTTCCCACCTCCTGTGCCAGGCCTGGGCCCACCCGACCCCTTCTGCTTAGCATCCTGAACTGCTCCCCCATTCCCCACCATGGCAGCAAGGGGAGGGCCGTGGCAGCAAGGGGAGGGTGCAGGCCCACTCCTCCCTTCCCTGCCATCACAGCCGGCCTGTGCCCACTACCTACCCATTCTGGGGATGGGGCTGCTTCCTCCCTACCACTTGGGTTCCGGGCCTACTCCATCCAGTGGCACTGCCAGCTCCAAGGAGCGGCGGGGGAGGATGAAGACAGCTCCTTCCCCCACCACTTCCATGTCAGCCTTGCAGACATTGATGACGGAAGGGGGGAGGGGTGGGTGGGGCCAGCACTGGTAACCTTGCCCCCTTGCGGCATCCCCTTACCCTACCCGTTCCATCCCTTGTGTCCCTACCATCATGGCAGCAGGTTGCCACCTGTCTGAATGCTTCTTCACACTCTGACTAGCCGATGTCAGCCAATCATAGTGCCAATAAGATGTTACAGACAGACAGACAGGCAGACAGACAGAGGTTTTTTATAATAGAATATTTGCAAGAACTCCCAGGCTCAAGTGCCTAGTTACTAAATTATAATATTATGGTTATTCATGCATCTTTATTCCAGCTGGTTGAAAAAATGTTTCCAGTTGTATTATTTTTTTGTACACTAAATTAAATAAGTTAGTTTCTGAAATGAAGTGCTCATAGAGTCAGAAAAGTTATGGAGAGGTCCCTCAAATCTACAAAGGTTGAAATGCATGACCTTAAATTAAGTAAATGAATTAATACTACTGAAGTAAATGGGGAATTGGATTTGCTAATTCAGTTTTGCAGTCTAAATTGAATGAAAGATGGAATTTCACAGGACTGGGAAATTATTTTAATTTAAACAGTTTTCCATCTTACAGGGGAAGGAAACAGTTCCTCACCCCTCTGCTACATGCTCTCTTTCTTGCTGTTTCCTTGTTCCCCTGTTTCATGTTCCCACACATACAAAATGTTTAAGTAGTTAAAAACTTAACTACTTTACATAATTAACAGGATGATTCCATTAATTACCCCAAATTTACTTTCTGTTTTTGGTTAGACAGTTTCCATCTGTCTAAATAAGCAGACAGACTAAATACATTGAATTCCTATAAGACATGCTGGGACCATAGAAATATTTAGTTTTTTACAGGTTCCACCTTAAGACAGGTTTCATTGTTATTGGAGGATGTCTATGTGCTACTTATTTGTGATAAAAAGATATAAGGCAGGTAAGTGGTGAAGGAATTTCAGGTGAACTTCAGATGAGGGAACTTCAGATATATATAGATTAGTTAATTCCTGTGAATTCCTTATAAAGTTTTGGCCACAACCAGACACCTAATGGAGACATTTTTTGCATTGTGTTACACATGCATCAACACTAATGCTAGTAAACCAGAACCAATATATGCAATGTTGGGATATATTTCAAAAATGTCTTGCACTGAGCCACCTTGTGTGTGTGTGTGTGTGTGTGTGTGTGTGTGTGTGTCCACATGAGATTATTTACTGCAAAGCAGTGTAGTTTACTGTGCAGTAAGCATGTGCATCTACATGCGCACATGCTTACTGCACAGTAAACCTTGCTAACGTGAGTAATTTTGCTACTTGAAAATGCAAGTAGCAAGTTTACTTGTGATTACTAACTGTACAGTAGTGCACATGTAGATGTTTGACCAGGAACAAATCTGCTCCTGGTCAGCTAGCCACCAGAGTGTGGGAGATTGCTCCCTGCCCCTGGGAGCTGCCTGCTGCTGGGGTGGCTTCCACCAGAAAAGCCCAGGCCAGAACTATGCGATTGGGGAGTCGGGGCTGGGAGATCAAGATTTTCTAGCCTGAGTCCCGTGACCATGGAGCTGGTATTGGGAGACCCTTCACTCTCAGTGCTGGCCCTGCAGTTGCGGAGCTGGTGCTGGGAGCTCCCTGCTGGCAGGTGCTGGTGACCTTGTTTCTTGTGCACAGTTGTTACTATTGTGCAGTAGGGTCAGAAATGACCTGTGCAGCACTGGAACAATGTAGTACTTTAGTAATTGCTAAATGACTGCACAGTAACAACTGTGCACTCGGGTGCATGTGTAGATGCACCCTCTGAGTATTTTCCTTACTTTTAAGTGATTTAAATATCAGAAGCATTCATATCTGAGCTAAGAATGAGAACTAAATGCTTTGTAAATTTATGCTTCATTCAATTTACTAATAATCTTTAATCTGATTTGGTGTTTAGCCAATTTCCTTAGAAATATGATCCAAATAGTCTGAGGTGGATTAGAGCAGAATTTAAGAGCATTATAGGAAAATATGACAACTTAAAAGGTCTCAATTTATGGAACAAATATAGAGTGAGAAATCCCTTTTGTCTCTCCATTTTTTATCAACAGTTATATACACACATGTATGGAAAGGGTGTATGCATATAAAATGTATTGTGTATAGCTGTATCATGAACATTTGTCTCACATTTAAGGACTATGTTTAACTCAAAGTAAAATTGCTGTGCCAAGATTTTTCCTGCCCTCCAAGAATTATCAGGGCATATATTTTTATAGTTTAACAAGCTTTCCTATTAGGTTTTGAAAAATGATCTAGTTATTGACATACTTGAAACATATTCAATTAGACTTGATTTGGTATATTTGATTTAAAGGTTTTTGATTATTTGTTCCATGTTCTAACTTGACAATTTAGGAATGGAATGAAATTAACCTGTCAGAAAGGATTAATGAACTGATTTTGTTCACTGGTTGATAGGATTTACATGAATTCCACTGCAGCTGACATCTCCAAGAGCCAATGTTCGTATCTGAAAACTGATTAAGGGTCTAGGGGACCAAACTGTATAGTTTCATATACTAATTAACATTCATTTACCAGTTGAAGACAGAGAATAAGTAGAAACAAAGGAACATGTGTAAAGCAGTGAATTACTCTGCTTAATTAAAGCCAACTCTGGATCTTGTATACAAAAATGAAAATGTCAATACACAAGTTATTAGTCTATAAATCAAATAATTATAGGTATAATTTAATGACATTAAATCCTTACCTGATTAGATTCTAAAGTCTATTTTTATTGAATCAACATACTTTGTGGACTAAGTGCTTACATATTGGACAGAAATGTTTTAGTGTTCTCTTACTAACCCTTGTATTTTCTATTGAGGGGCTTAATGAGGTATTATCTGTAGGAAAAATCTTAGCTATGTTATTATGAAAACCTGGATGCCTGGTTATTTAGACTGCAGAGCAGAGTAAAGCTGAGTGGAATATAGAAATTTGTTACTGGGGAAGGGAAAAGTGCAGGAATAGGGGTGATTCAGACTTAGAAGTAGATAGCTACTAGAAATGATTTCTACTATCCCCAAGGTGGTCAGTGGATTATTTGCAAAGTGTTAGTCCAACTCATAGAGAAAAAGTGTCCACTCTGACACATTGACCGGAACTCTTGTAGACAATATCAGCAAGCGGAACAAGGATTGGGTGAACAATGATTGGGTGTGTCTGAAAAAGAAATCCTTTTCATACCTGACCTTCTCTGGCCCTGCTTGAAGCACACTTCTAGAGCCAAAAAGCAAAACATGCATAGCCACTGCCCATGTTCTATTTCCATTATAGTAAATAAGAGTAATCCAGACTGCCAATTGTAACAAAATTTAGGAGAGAAAGTAGCTTGACTTCTGAGTGCCTCTCAAGGTTTGCTTTTTTCTCATGGGAACAAATGTTAACCTGAGGTGATGTATTAGGAGCTTCAGAATTTAGCTTATGAGATGCTGTCAAGTAATGGGTAAGGACATAGGAAAAGTAATTATTCATCATTATAATGTCAGTGTTCCCAGTTTTTCATAACTATTTTGTGCCCCAATAGTTTGTTTTTTTTAATTGTGATTCAGTTAGCATTTATGCTACATTTCAGCTGTGTTTACTTATTTTGAGGGGGGAATCAGATTTAATTATCACCCTTTTTTGCAGTCCAATTTCATATAATATAGCTACCAAACTTGTATCAAAGTTTATTGAAAATCTACTACTAATTTAGGTCAAGGTGAATCTGATCTTTACATTCCTAAGCTACTTAGGAAGGCAGGCTTTCAGCTTTATATTATGTTCAAATATTACTATATGGATAACACAATTTTCCATTGAAATTCATCCTATTTATAACCCTGTTCTTAAATAATTTGTTCTTTTTCTCTTTCAAACTCTTTCACCTTAAATAATGGTAGTCATTTTATAGGTAATGACTGCTAATTCTGAACACTTTGCATGTAAAAACTAATATTCTAAAAGATTATGAATAGTATCTAAACTATGATGTGTTTGCATGGAAGCAATATTTTAAAGAATTCAGATGGTTCATTAAGTAACTTGAACATGGTGAGAGGTGCAATGCAGTGTGTAATAATAATCATTAAAGCAAAGGCTTTATAGTGTAGTAGTATTGTCTCTAGCATGATGCATTTTAGTATTAACAAATGATTCATAATAGCATATCAAGAATAATTCTTAATACAGAAGAATAAGGATATATTGCATTTATAGAGCCTAACAGTACATTTTAGAATCACATAAAATATTTCCTTCTTGAGGGGGGAATTCCCTCCCTGAGTAGATGAAATAATTGGAGTTTTTTGTTGTTGTAATGGATACACAGTGCCACATATACAGAGACAATAACAAATTAGAAGGAAGTTGCATTTAATCTGGTTTCACAAAATGTACATAGGAAGTAAATTAAAAACTTAAAACAAGGCAGAATGACATAGAAGTTTACACTTTTAGGTCTTTGGTGAAAAGTTTATTATAATAAAAACAAGATGAAATAACATTTGTAATTAAGCAATTTTGTGTTTAAGATTAGGGCCACATATAAACATTCAGGCTTATTAAATTATAGCTACCTTTGTAATTCTGTTTTGTTAGCAGTTTCTACAAATAATTATGCCAAACAAAAAAAAAAAATCCATTTTTCTTTCACTCTGTCGTTAAATCTTCATTCTCTTTCTGTTTTCGTCAAAATGGCTTTTAGAAGCCACTTCTAATTCAGCTGCACAGCACCTGATGTGTGGTATTGCATTACCTGTATTCCTTACCTTATGAATGAAAGGGTTTTATAGAACTCACTATTTATTTGTACTGTGGTCACCTGTTTTGCTAAGAGCCATACCACCATGTGCAAAACAGAGCACTCTTAGCCTCCAGTTCCTTCAGTGGCTTCTCGAATTACTTTCATGTTGGAGATTTGGCCACCCACAATCCTACCATACAGAGGCATAACAAGTAGTTTTTTCATTCTGGGCAGTGGTGATGGCTGCCAGTATGTGCTCTCTCTAACTCAGTGCCTAACCTGTGCACCTCCTAGTTATGTTGCTGTTACCATGTGGGTTACCTTTCATGCCACCAGAGCAAGATGAGTGCCCTAGTGCTTGACATTGAGATAATGTAAAACTTCTGTGTTCTGAATACAGTGTAATGAACAAAATTGCCCTGGACACTGCCAATTTGATATAGATGAAACCATATAACAAGAGAAAGTATTATTTGGGATCAGCTTAAGGAGAAATGCATGGGTGTATTTGATTGGAAGTCCAGTCTAGACCTAAGTAATGATCTTAAGGCGCATTGAATCTCTAGATTTAAAAATGTTTAAATTATGGGATTAATTAGCTGGGTAAAGTTAAATGTGTTAACCCACTCTCAGAATCAAGAGATGGTAATGGGTTTTTCTCATTTTAATTTTTTATGCATATCCCACAAATTCATCTAGCATTAGGGTTGTGTAAATGGTGTATTTATGTTGATAGGCTGTTCACACACGGCAATAATGGCTTTTATGTGTAACTTTGCTTTAAAAGCATTCGATAACTTTACAACAGCAATAATAGCACCTTGGTAGCACTGGTTCTATCATAAAAGAAAATTATCAAAATATTTATAGTTTCCTATTTCTTTTTTGAGACCAATGGAATGAGACTGCAGTAACATAGATAGACAGAGCTCCTTCATTAAAATTTCAAAGGTTCCTGGGGCCTTTGTGAAAGCAATTTGTGATGGCACAAAGGTAAACATTTTCACACAAAGGAAAATAATAAAATGATCCCTATTGGCTATAGAGAGACTTGCTAACATACTTCCTGCCCTATGCATGGGATTATGAGGTCACCAAATCAAGCAGAAAGGTGCACAGTATCTCAGCAGTTTGGATCAGGGTTTATAAAATATGGGGAAGATTTATGTCTCCCCCCCTTATTGTCCAACTATATCTACTGGATATATGGTGAAATGCTCTACTCAACACACATCACAGTCATATTGTCACATTTATATCATTACAGTCATATTTAAGCTTTGTCTGCTAAAATGAAATATGTATACTCTGCAGAACTGAGGATCAGAAACACATGCATGTGTTTTATCACATGTCAAATAAAGTACTATAAATTGCAAGGAAGGGATAAAGGACAAAAACAAAATGTACAGCAAGAGAAAAACATTACATATTATGGAAGAGATTGCATCTATCATTCCCTATAATATACCTGCACAAAACATTCCAGATTATCATTAAAGTTGCTGAAGTATATTTCATCTTCTGTGTGATTGCTAAAATTTAAAGTAATGGACCATTATCAGCAGACTGACTTCAAATCACACACCTTGCCATCTAAGCAGCATCATTCCAAAACACAAGACACCAGCCGTCACAAGCCCCATTCATTCTAAAATTGAATAAGCAACAATGTTCACATTAGAATCTTTTAAATGTATACAACCTTCACTTCAGTCATAGTAAGATGGCATATTTTTACCATAAAATTGCATGTTGTTGTTATTACCTTAAAGATATAAATTTGAATTTCTGGTGTTTAGGTAACACAATGGCGGAAGATAAAGGAACAAATGAAAATTTGCGGGGAAAAGAGTGAGAGAACAGAGAGAGAAAGCAACACTAAAATCAAGGATGTGGGGAGAAGGAAAAACTAGGAAATTACTGGGCAATAAAAATGAAACGGCAAGAAAACCAACAACAAAAAGATAGCCTCAGATCTGTTCCACACAAACTGTGATATAAATATAAAAAATGAAACATCTGTACAAGTCTAATTTACTTCAGGTCTGGGTAGTTCAGGACCAGGGTGATGCCATTTTGTTTTTTGCAGGCCTGCTTCTCTCTGTTCCACTGGTCCCAGTTTTGATGGAGTGAAGACCTGAAGGCTTTCTGGGTGTTTATACACATGTTCCAAGTCCCCCCCCTCCCCCCCACAATTAGAGAGGCTCAGAGCTGCTTTAATTAAAGCATCTGGAGTGTCTTGTGTATCAGCACCTCCATGCTTCAATATGGCTGTGGGGGTGCTTTATCTAAAGCTTGTCAAAAAGGCTTTAGATAAAGTGCCCCCACAGCCATTTTGAAGTGTGGGGACACTGATGCACGAGACTCTGGAGGCTGCCGGAGTGTGGCAATTACCATGGTCCTGTGTGCTGTAATTACAGTGCATCAGAGCGGCTTCCCTGCTCATGTATAGGCACCCTCTGAGTCCAGTTTTATGCTTTTCATCCTCACTGGTGTTTTAATGGTATTAAATTGCAAATAGAAAGTTATTCCAGAATTCCAAAGAAAAGGATGGAGAAGGCAACACTGGCTACTTAAGTTTATTTCTTTGTTTAAAGAAAGGGAAGGTTATTGTACCTGGCTTTTTTTTTAGTTTCCTGAAAGGGAAGGCTGTTTCTTAAAATCCAAGAAAACAGAGTTAAAGGAAACCTGGGAATGTCATCTAATCCTATTAAGAGTGATGTCTGTTTAAAAACTGTGATTGTCACTCCACAACATTTCTAATTTTGTTTATTTAACTACGGGGCTAATGAGCACCTAAAAATCTTTTAAAAATCTAAATAGTCGTTATTTATTTTTGGTATGAAGTCTTTTTTAGATGGATCCTAAAAGTGCAGATTCTCTCTGGAATAGTGTGTCCATTTATGTAGAATGATTTAATATTTTTCAGCTAATAGAATTTCACCCCTCTTTAAGTGGAAAATCCAGCGCACCCTTAACTATGAGCTCAGTGGAGTGCCTCCATAAGTTTGTGAATCTATTACCAGACAGCTGCTACATTGTCATAGAACATGATATCATAGTAGATCAAAACTAATCAAAATGTTTAGTTAAGCAGAAGGTCAAAGCAGCAATTACTGAAGGAATACGTTTCTGACATGTGACATGCACTAGTTGACTACTGTGCATAATAACCCCAGGGTGATTTCTGTTCTTGGAATCACTACGGTGACCTGGGGCACTCTATCAAGCTTAGTCTGACCCT
This sequence comes from Caiman crocodilus, assembly GCA_030014935.1. NCBI lineage: Eukaryota > Metazoa > Chordata > Crocodylia > Alligatoridae > Caiman > Caiman crocodilus. The sequence continues at coordinate 106,972,089 of JAGPOW010001296.1, forward strand.
GACAGCTTTTAACCAGCTATTTGTTGTCATATCTTTCTGACTGAACAAGATGACAAATATACATACACAACCAAATGCTACAATTCTGCGAAGTGAGGCAGATCTTGACCTTTAATTGGTAGAGGTCATTGGGTCTTGTGATACCACATCTGCTATCTTTATTGTCTTGTGCTGGGCAGAGATTTTGTTACCTACTAAGGCATAACCTTGAAGAATAATCAGATTCTTCTATAATGAAACTACATGTCGGAACTTCTCAGACCAAATATTTAAGCCTTTAAAAACATATTGAATTTAACAAGCACTGTAAAGGGCAGGAACTACTTTACATCAAATATGAAGACCCTGAACTACAATCTGTTTTGCCTGAGAAAAGGGTTCTAGTTGTGGTAGAATACAAGTTGTAAGAAATGAGCCTCCATTAAACAAACATGGTTCCATCCTTGTCCTACCGATCCCTTCATAAAAGCTGGCTGGAGGCACCAACCTGGGCCTTAAAGTCCCACGTGTGAAAAATAGATCAAGTTTATACGTATATGGTCAAGGTATACTTATACTTATAGGTCAAGGTTCTATACTTATATGTGAGAAAAAACAGGCTGAAATATAACTTTATTCAATTAAATAAAGTATTATAGAAAATAGCAAAGAAGGCACCTCCTTCTAGAAGCCTAGAATTAATGCTGTGTTATAAGAAATGTCCCAGGCCTTCCTTCTATTCCAAGTGAAGAGCTGTGGTAACTGTGTTGGTATTTGTGTTTGCTAATGAATGTTCTGCTGGGCCAATACTAGACATCACCCTAAGAAATCCTTGCCCCTAGTCATTATTATTAATGTTAGGTTTTTTATCCCTGATATTTCCTTGTGTTGTTTCCATCAAAATGTTATGAAAGAACTTTCCACTCCACACTTAACACTTCTGTTTGTAGCCCTGACTATAACTACATGAAATGAAAAATGTAATGACAAATAACTTATCTGAACTTTCATAGATAGTAAGGCCAGGAGGGACCTTCAAAGGTCATCAGGTCCAGCCTTCTGCACCAAGCAGGAAAGATAACTTGGGGAAGGTGACCCCAGCAAGGTGACTGTCTAGTCTCCTCTTGAAGATTACCAGGGTAGGTGACTGCACCACCCCTGGAGGGAGCTTATTCCACAGTCTGGACACTCTGATGGTGAAAAAGTTTTTTCTAATGTTGAGCCTGAATTGATCTTCCAGGAGTTTGTGGCCATTACTCCTGGTTTTCCCCTTGGGTGATCCAGTGAACTTGGTATTGAGCCAGAATGTTTGCTTGGATGCAGTTTATAGTTGAGCTTAAGATTTAGATAATTGGTTCTTCCAAACTTACATAGCCATGGACACTGATGGAGTGTTGAATAGTGTGAAATTTGTGAAGGAGAGGAGGAGGGTATACAGAGCACTGTATTAAGGGCATAGCCTTGAGACTTGAAAAGACTATGCACTTATCCAAACTTAATGTACACAGTGCTATGTAAGAACCTTGCCCTGCCAGTGCTTTGATATTAGCAGCACTGAAGCTGACTATATTCCCTCATTTTCAAGTTTTATGGTATCAGGATATAAATAGACATCCCCAAACAAAGTGGGTCAGCTACTCTGGGATGCATCCTGGTACAGCTGATCTGCTTCATTGAGCAAAACACACATTGCCCATTGTCCTACCTGTTGATCCTCTGGATCAATGGGCAACATGTTCTCTATTTGCAGGGGGGAATCTCTGGGGTATATGTCTAGAAGTGAAGAAAACTGAGGATTTTTGTTTACAGAAAATCTCTGGAGCACATCTCTGTAGGAGGAGAAAGCAGGGCAGGCACTCTGTTGGCTACAAATGTCCAACTTGGGATCCTTAAAATTCTGATTTTATTAGGTGGATTGAAGCACTGTAATGAAGTTAAATCATAACCCTTGGGGCTGGTCTCCCCCCCCCCCCAATGCGCACACAGTAGCAAGCTACAAGAGTTTGGTATACCTATCCTACTAGTGCTGGATTCTGCCATCGATGGCTTCTTTCAGCATAGTGTTATCCTCCAGAAGGGGGTCTCTGGCTGGTCCTTCTGGCTGGACAGGTCTGGTCAAGTTGGAGATCAAGAGGGCACCACTGAGGGTCACTTTTCACTGCCTTTTATCTGTCCTTGACAGACTTCGGTGACTCCCTAGTTTTCAGGTTTGCCCAGTTCAGGGGTTGTTGACCCTCATGGGACTTCCTCCCCCTTTGGTGACTACTGGATGGCCTCTGTCAGCCCCAGGAGTCATCCGCATGTATGTGCAGGTTTGGGAATCTGTTGATGAATTTTGAATAGGACTCTGGGAGCTGTCAATATGGAGATATTCAGCCCAAAGTTGGTCCCCGGCATTGTTTAACTCAGGCCAGGGCTTCTAGCCCTTGATCAGTGATGTTTAGAGATGTCCTGGTTGTAACATTGTCTTCTACTGAGTTCTTCCATTGGTTGATCTGCAGTTTCCTTAGGTGTTAATTGCTGCCTGCTGTTACAGTGTTACACATTCAATCACTGATTCACTTGCTCTTTCAGGGGCCAGCCTGATACAGGGAAGCTCCTGCCCTTGTTAACATTGTTACTAAACACATTTATAGTTGAAAGGTGAGGCGTAGTAAATATAAGCTACAAATGCCATGGCACACAAATAGATAAAAATACCAAAATACATAGGGAGATAAAAAATGCACACATACAAAGTTTTAAAACACAATAATTCTTTCAATTTTAAAGTGAAAGAAAGAGGAAGGAAGAAAAGGTAGAAGGGGAAAAATATATTTAAAGAGGGGAGAGAAAATGCAGGCAAGAGGAAAAGGGGGCTTTCTGCTACACTGGGGGCTTACAGAAATGTCTGGGGTGCACAGGATTGGGCACTCAAGCCCCAGGGGCACAACTCTGGGCTGACAGCATTCTCCTACTATGAAGCTAACAGATGTCTGTTGCAATAAGGTGGCAGAAACTGTTACCACCTTTTACCAGGCCACAAATGTGGGCATTTGGGCATGTCTCTCTGTTTCCCTTTGTGCCACCATAGAAATTACAATGCCACAAAGGTGATGTCTATTTATACCCTCAGTCTCACAGGTGACTATTGGAAGCCTTGAATATGAGGGGCTAGTCTGGTTCAGGGCAATTAATACTACATCACGGACAGGGCTTTACATTGTGCTGGTTAAGAACACAGAGCTGTTAATGTGCTGATGTTTGCTGCCCTATAATGGACCTACTTCCCTCATTTTCAAAATTTCTGATAATTACTGCTACTATTGGAAGCCTTGAAAGTGGAAGAAGATAGCAGCTGTGAAATGGAATAGTCATTTTCAAGACTTCTAATAGGAGCCCTTTAGAAGGGCTTCTCCCTGACCTTTTTCTGGTTCAGTTAAAATAGTACAGTTAAGTTACAGAGTCAAGACTATGGTTGAAAGATGCTATGCACTTAGATTTACGAACCTTACCAACAGGCAAGTAGTTGAGAGTTTGTAACAATGTTAAAGCCTAGGCAAAAAGTTGGGACAAGCCATGTATCCTGAAGTTAACCAACCTATGTGCTTTTTAGGTATGCATATAAGTAAAGTATACTGCACAGCACTGTCACTACTTGCAGAGTTATAGGAAATTGTTATTGTGTTTGATTTCATTTTGTAATATAATACCAAAAAATGATCTATACTGAAGAACAGGCAGAGAATGGGGTGTATCTGTTTGGAACTAGGGAAGAAACGCAATGCATATCCTCTTCTTGTCACCATATGTCATTAAGCTAAACAGGATTGGCTTTTGTTACATTACTTTCTATTTATATGCAAGGAACTGCTTTCTAGAATACTGAAAGCCAATTGATTTACCCCTGGTATTGAAGACAAAATCACCATTTTAATACACCTCATGTAAACATTTACGTTAGTGCCAAGTGAATGTAAAACATCACCACATCAGTGTTTTGATGTTTGACACATTAAGGGAGTGATGAACTGTGCTTTCTGGATAGGTCAACACAGAAGTTTTAGTTCCGTTTGAACTTCTGTTAATACATGTTGGGACATAGGAAGGGAAGTGACCTCTTGACAGTTGAGTCCAGTCCTTGCTATGGTTGTAGCTAGCATTGGCAGAGCTAAACAAAGGCAAACATCTCTGGGTTGTTTCAGTGAGAACTGTAATAAGTTTGTTGACTGGAGTTTGTTTTGTGAGGTTAGTAAATGTGTTGCTATTTTTATTTTGCAGTGCTCTTTTGACTAACAGGCTTAATAAACTTAATACAGAAAACATTTAATGTTTTATATATAAGTAAATCACTTCCCTGCCCTCTGGGGACTTTATCTTCCAGAAGAATAAAAGGAATCCAGTTCCCTCCATGACCTGCATTGTATTTTTGTTCCACGTAGTTTTCTCTTCCTTTTACATTTAATGTTTGGCTTCTTTTTGCCACCTTTTGATATGTCTTCTAATTTCCTACCAAAAGGAACATACAATATTTCTTTGTGAACCTCTGTAGCTGATTTTGTGACTCATTCTTATAAAGTTTATTTTAAAATAGAATTTCTTACTGAGGCAGTCTGTCGACACGCAATTTCCTCTTTACATTCTAAACATTATTGTTCCAATTCATTCAGTCTATGAAAATCAGCTGCAGTAAAAAAGATTGACCTATGCCTTGCTCCCTCTACTTAATCCAGTGGATCACACCTTTTATTTTCACTCAGCAGAAATCAGTTTAAGCAACTGAAATTGCTTTTGATTTCATATCAGCTCTCAGACTGGTGATGCAGAAGCAATTGATGGGAAATGCTTCTAACATCATTAAATGTTTTTCCACTACCAATCCCTGCTGGATGAAGTAAAAAGTGGGTGTTTGGCATTCCTTCCTGAAAAGCACTTTGTGAGTCTTTGAGAAGCTGAAAGGAAAAGAATGAAGTGTTGCAGTGTTGATTATTCTCAAAATTGGTATAACGGTTTCCCTCCTGCTCAACTTTTCATGCTGAAATGAACACCCCTTTTGTCTGCAACTTAATATGTGGAAATTGTCTTAATTTTCTTCTTCTCCATGCCGCCAACTTCACTTGCAGGGTCTAGTCTCTCTCTTTCTTAAACATTACTAGAACAAAAAAGCATCATAGTCAGTTCTGACAAGAAAGAGATGAAGAATTTTGATCATATTCCAAAGAATGTTTAATATATTAGTTAAGATATCTTATATTTCCTATGAACATTAAAACACAGCAAGTTCTTCAACTTAATCTCAGTAAATATAGGATTAACTGTGCTGTTTAAAACCACTAGAGGGCGGTCTGTCATTACTGCATAATGCAGATGCTTCAATGGAGCAATGCTAGGGTGTCCATGTTGTGATATGGTCCCTCATACTTTTTCGGCTCTCTAGTGTTTTTACAAATATAAATCTTATCATTAATAAAGAGAGAAAAAGTCTCACGTTTAAAGGAATAATCAGAAGTACATAAATGACTCTTCAATTGCTAATTGGAGGCTAGAGATTTAATGGATTTACGTATGCAAGGATAGTCTCCCATTTAGCACTGATACTGGAAGTCAAGAGAATGTAATTAAATTAATGTTTCATTCACTGTGTCAGGCTATTCCCAGTCTCCAACTAGCCAAAGTCCTTCAATGAACAAGACCAGTTTGGTACATGGATCTGTTCCATATCCTGTACATATCATTAGTAGTGTTTTATTGATTCCTCTGAAGATCAGAGACTTTTTCCTCATCACCTGCAAGTTCATAGCTTTGATTTTAACCAGATGGTGGCATTGCAGTATTACAGTAGCTTTCACACTTCACTTATGGCAGTCTTGAATACTAATGGAAAGCAGAAACTGTATTTCCATTTGTAATATTTGGACAAAGTTTCACACCTGCAATGGCACAATTTTGTTTTGAACTGGCTAAGAGAGAACATGTAAAATGAACGAGTTTTTTTAGCATGTCAGATTACAAAGAAAAGAAAGAAAAAGAAAGTGACACTTAAAGCATAATGACCCAGCAGGAAAATCTAGGCATGTGGCCAATCTAGTGATGGAATATCATGATGAAATCTGTGGTAGCTTTTCCCTGCATGTAATATATGTATCAGTATAGTTTAAGTCATTCATGGAGCTCCTTGATAGTTGTGGTTAACTCACTGAAAAAGAGATAATCAATTAGTCAATCTGAGAAATGGGGGAAGGGTGAGACAGCAATATTATTTAAAAAAATTAACATGTGAAATAGCCAAATTAGGAAAATAATGCTGTATGAGGGTTAGAGTGTTGTAGTTGTGATGGTCCAGGAACTATACAAGAGGTAAGGATTTTGTTAGGGCTATATTTGTTACTTAAACAGCTGAATAATTAGGAGATGGGCTAGGCAAGCTTTTGAGCACAAAGTACCCTTCCTCAGAACATTAACATCAACAATTTTGGCTGAATTAAGAACATGTCACACTATGAGATCTTTAAATCTAATCCATAAATCCCTGTAAGTGTGTAAAAGCAAAGGCACAGTCTTTAGAACAGAAATGTGAGAGAGAAGCCCCTGACCTCTATGCCTGACTGGCATGCATTTTACCTGTGGCTTTATTTCCTACCTCTAAAATGGGTATAAGATGATTATAAACTATTTATAAAATGCCTGAAAATTCTGTATGTTGTTGTTATTTTATCTTTTGTATTATTTGAATATGCCTAAATGTTAAATATTATTGTGTGATGAGCTGGTAGACTAGTTAAGTTGTCTCAGTTAGATGGCTCTGGAGGCTTGAGTGCAGTCCCTGCTCCTGACTCATGCTGTCCTTAGGTAACCCATGTGTAAGTGGTGCATGGTCATTAATGCTGGGGAGGCAAATGTAGCTGGTTATGATGATATCCAGCTCATTCATTTATATGCCATTGGCTATGGGAACTCCCATTCTAATGGTACATGCAGTTTGACCTTTGATATCTTTTTCCAACAAGTCACCAAGAGGCCTTTTGCAAACACAGTATTGCTGTCTCTGCTGTTTCTTGGAACTTACATTTAATATATCACTAGCTTATGGGTATGCTTCTAAGCCTGAGCTGTAGTTACTCGGAGACAACCTAGATCAAGAGCTATCAGAAATGTTAAGATGAAACATTTTCTTTTAAGAAAATATTGATTCCTTGAGCTCCAAGTTGTTGCAGGTGTACCCTACGTGCTTTGATCAGGATGGAATTTTTAGTCAAAACAAAAGAGAGGCAATGTCACTCCTTTAATAGAGTAGCCTATAGCCTGATATTACAGAACTCACCTACAATGTAGAGAGCTAGTACAAGTGGCAGGTCTTTTGGATTAGACGAAGGGTTGGGACCTTGGTTCTCCCCATTTCCCAGGTGAGTGTTGGCTACACTGAAGTGGGAGTTCCACAATCTCTCCTGCCAGAGCTAATCTGTGATATGTCACTTTTTTTTCACAAGCAAGTATCCCTAACCCTTGGGAAGCTGGCTATTCTGGGGTGGATGAGAGACTTCCTTCTGCGATTTTTCAGACTGAAGACCTTGATTTAATTTTGATGTAAAGTAAGGAAGAAGAAATCTAAGCAAATTGTGTAGGGTCAGAAAAGTTTCCTACTCCATTCTGGTCAGGACTTTGCACATGTGGAAAGTCTGTTTCCAACCATAGTTTTATTCTGACTGCAACTCATGTTGAGTAATTTCTTTCATAAGACACACACAGGTTGTAACTATACCTCACATGTTTTGTCTGAAGAGAATAGACTTTGTTATTATACCACTGCATGTATTTGTGGCTGGGGCAGAGCTAGTTTTGCAACCATGACCAAAGCTTCAGAATTTTAGTTTGCCTGGGAGGGGAACCGATCTAATTGGTTGCTCACAGTGGCCATGTCTGCATGTGCAATTAGTGCACATGAATATACACTGGAACTTATTGCTTTGGATATTTTTGCTTCCTTGGGGTGCCATTTGAAAGTGCACCCAGGAGCAACAAGCTCCAGAGAAGTTAGCCTTCGGAGTTTATTTGTGCACAGCTGTGGAACCCAGCCAGAGCAGCCTTGGCTGGTGAGGGCTTCAAGGGTCAGCCTCCAACTGGGCTCAATGTGCTGTGGAGGGGCTGGCTGAGGCATGAGGGTGCTTCAGTGCAGGGTTAGCTGGCAGGCAGCCCCAGCTCTTAAGTACTCTCGTGTCCCAGCCAGCTGGTCAGCATCTGCATTGGATTCTTATCTTGCTGGGGTGATCTGACCCCAGATGACTTCCTGCCCCTTGGGCAGGGGCTGGACCTGGTGATCTTGCAAGGTCCCTTCCAGCCCTAATGTCTATGAATTCTACATGTGTGCTACTGTGCACATAAAACTCTGCAGTGGGGTAGGGTTTACAAGTCTTACCATGCTTCAGAGTTGATTAGTGTTGTGTGCCCCAATAGGAGTGCATGTATTGACACTGAGAAATTTACTGTGCAGTTAAGTAGTCAACTGCACAGCAAATGTGTCATGTAGATGTGCCCACTTTGTAATATACCGTGAATTAAAAATGTGTTGCCTCCTGGGACTGAAGTTTGGTACTACTGGTTTCTCATCTTCTGGTATAGAGTAGCCAATCAGGACTGTACAAGAAGCAGGAAAATATTTTTCCATCCCATTCCTAAGCAAAATGACATTATTCTCATAATACAGGAGGATGAAATGAGGAACAGAAAAGCCCAGCAGCTCAGTTCCTTCCTCTCTTTTAAGTAATGCAGACAGCTTTTCTGCCCCAATCCACTTCCTTCCCTGTGCAACAGATGTGAAACGGGATATAGCGAATCTACCATAGAGTGGTGGAATGACAAACGGGCAGAATTGAAGGCAACAACGGATACGAAATTAAGGGGGTGGACAGAATTAATTTCATGCTAATTACAGATGGGTGAGAGCTCCTGTAACACCAAGGGTTTTATAGTCACTTTCTCAGTTAGTCTGGAAAAGTGGGCAATACTGATTTTTACACTCAGATACTTGCAGAGGATAAGCAAAAATCAAGAGACAGAGCAAAACCACAACAAAATATTTTTTCAGAAAACCTAATGCTTTAGGGGACCAATCTCCTGATTTTTCTGGGGGTCTGAATGATTTTTAATCTGATATATTTGTACACATTTTGTGGATGGGCTCAGTAGAGGCATAACGTATGTCTTTGCTAGATAGTTAACTTGGGTTAGGTACACCCAAATTATTCCATCGGGGTAGCCTACTGCAAGAGGGAAAATAGTGTGAAATAACACTGATGCTACCATATTCATACTGGTGCTACACTCAGTGGTGGGTGACCCCAGTGGGTCTCAGTGCTCCAGTAAGATCAGCTGCTTTATGAATTATAGGAAACTGAGAGAATTTGTTGTTTCTGGGCATAAGGAGAGAATCTGGAAACACACTGGAGCACTAGTTCAAGTGGAGCTATCCTGTAGCTATCTGAAAGATTAGTATTGTTTGAAGTTGGTAAGTTTTATTAATTTGAGCTTTAGGCTATGTCTTCAGTGGGCCAACCTACTTTAGTTAAAAGCATCACCACTTCAGGGTGTGTGCGTCTGACCTGAGTTTGGGCAATGTTCAGCTTACCGTTGAAGTGAAAACAAAGCCACAGAAATGACTGGTAATTTTGCCAGAATCGTTCCTTCAGGATCTGGATTTAGAAAGGATTGGTCTTGGCTTCCAGAGCATGTCTGCACAGTGCAATGCAGTGCCATGCAGAAACAGTCAATGCACCCTGAATAAGCTCTGGAATTGAAAACATTTATTACAGCAGCCCTCTGCCTGGCTTAAGTAAGTCTGGGCAAGTTGCTTCACTAACATGGCATTACTGTTTCCAGTCCCCAACCTTTTCCATTCAGAGTTAGTTTTGGGGTATCTCTGCATGGCATGGTACCCCTTTACCACCCCTGTTTTCTGCTTTAACTGCTATGCAGTGGACTGCTTCATAAGTTGTCTGAAGCTGAAAAATTCTAATTTCTTCCAACATGTTCGCAAAACTTGAGATTGACATGCAACCTGTTCCCATCTCTAGTGAAGTCAGTAAAAGGTTTACTATTTACTTCAGTGGCTTTATATTGAACCAATATTATATTTACAGCTGAAAGCTCAGCTTTTTATTGTGTGTTCTGTGCAGGACCATATTGAGTGAAGTGTAGGCACAGGCTGGGACCCAGGTGTTACTTCTGACTAAAAGCCTCTCTGCCGCAACTTCCTGACTCATTTTCCTGATTGTGAAGACAGCAGGTGTCAAACACATCAGAACAAGAACAAAGGACATTATCTATCCACTCTTAATTAAAGACATAAATGCACTCTAGCCTGGCTGGCTAAAATAGTAGGCCATCCGGGTGATAGTGTTTTAATTTATTTTGGATGTAAAGAATGAAATTTTAAGAAGATTACTAACACCAGTGTGGTCTGAAATACAGATAAAATGCTGCAGGTTTATTTTTTATGTTTTAATATTAAAAACAAGCACTTCAAGGGGATTATAACCTCAGCATTTCCTTATGATTATTTTTATAAGCATTTTTGTATGATACACATGGCACACACTTAAAATATACAAGTGTTTGAACATAGCCCGATGCATATGCAGCATTATATCATCCTGCCTTTGGTTTAAATGTCATTGAAAAAACTGGATTTCTACTTCATCATTTTCAGCAGTTACATTATTAGGTTTTTTCCAGCAGTTTACATTGAGAATACTATCTATTCATCAACCAAAAATGCTGTTTATACAGCCTGTAGTTCACCTTGCTGCTATATATTCTGCATGAATTCTGTCACCCTTTCTAGTTCTGTAACAATTTCCAGTATAAAGTATTAGAAAAGAGATGTAATCCACATTCAGAAAAGGCACTAAATGGTTATGTTCCAATGAAAATGGCCGTCATGTGCTAGTGGCTTAACCTTATAATAATGACTTTAGTAGAATGTCAGTGATGTTCATATCAAAGTTGCAATATAGAAACAAATGGTCTTACAATACAACATTTCTAACACAGGAATTGTTCTGCTATTAAAATATGTATAGTATAAATTAATAAATACTATTTTACTACATTATTGCCATTAAAATAACTAAAATCACTGTATAACAGGATATCATATTGTGCTTTAGAATATTCCCTGTAAATAATTTGAGACCTATCCCTTATATTATAACACCTTCTTACAATTTGTGAAAATGAATGAAAGAAGAACCCTGAAGAGACAAGGACACACATTCTTTTGAACAGATTTGCAATCTATCCTTTAAGCATCACATTTTGGTACTAGTGATGTAGTATCTCTTGTCATGTATCTGACTCGAACCATTTAGTTCGTTCATATACGTTATTAGTTTTAAACACTGACACAGACTCTGCATTTGAAAACTAAGGTCCTGAATGAAAGTTTATAGAAGTCAATGAAATGATTCTCATTGACTGAACTGGGCATGGGAACAGGTCCCAAGGCTTGAATTCAGGAAAATATCTTATTTAAATATACATTTAATATATAATTTAATACATAAATATCTTATTTAAATGTATATTTAAATAAATGCTTAAAGGTGAGGTTCAGTTGTAACGTGCATTGTTGCTAAAAAGGAAGACTACTGGATAGGTCATGTTTTCATTGATTTGTTTGCAAACCTTGTGGTTTTTAAAAGATTTGCATGGATTTAAATGATTGGCACCATAATTGAATTAGTAAACAATTGTGGTGACACTGCTTAAGAAGGGGAAAGGAAACCAATTCACGCTTGCTTTCTTTCTGGCTTTTTTTTGGAGTAGGATTGCACTTTAGATTACAGTTTCCTAAAGTCTTGAGCAAGTCCTCAGCTGAAATCTGAACTTTTTACATTTGAAAAAGCCATGTAATTGTGCAGCACAGTAAACACAGACTACAGAGCACATCTTTTATAGATGACTGTTTCCCAGCCCATGACCCATGGCCTCCCCCCCATCCCCCACACTTTATTTAAATTTAAGGATCTAGGTCTGGGAGGTTGGTATCCATTGAAGACTTAGCCTAGTGGCTAATGACACATTTGAATGGTTGACAAACACTTCTATTTAGGTTTCCCAGGATGGTGAATGGATTCTGCTATGAAAGATTAACAAAACAAATAGAGAGAGAGTGAAATAGGGAAGAAGAATAACATCAAACTGCCTGATTATCAAACGTTTTTGTAATCCATATAGGTGTGTAATATTCATTAAATAATGTATTTCTGAAATGTATTTTGTAATGTATTTATGAAAACAGTGTAGCATGTCTAAACCAGCGGTTCCCCAAATGTGGTATGTGTACCACCAATGGTACACAGACAACTTGTGAGTGTTGCACAGAAGGCCGGGGGAAGGGGTGGGGCACGTGCACCCAGCTCACCCTGCTTCAGGTGGCTAGAATCACAGCCTGGCTGCATGTGCAGCAGTGCCCAGCAGGTAAGTGTGTCAGGGGAGAAGGGGCGTGGGTGGAGGAGGGGCAGATGGGCAGATTGAGGCCCCCACGGTGAAGGAGGGAGTGGGGCAGAGGCAGGGACAGAGGTGAATGGGCCCCGGGGGGAGTGGGATGGTGGGAGACCTGGGCAACTTGTCCAGTAGTGCTGGGGCTGAGGGAGGATGCCAGATCTGGGGCAGGGAGGGGCTTTTGGATCTGGGCTCAGTCCCCCTGCACACCAGGCACAGAGCAAGTGGGGCAGAGCCACCCCTGCCACAAGGGCCTGGCCACAGAGCTCCTGGGAACAGCTGCTGCATCTGCCCCAGTCTGCCTGAGCCCTGGCCTTGCCCACCCACAGCTTCCCTCTAGGGGCCGGGTTGGGCCTGGGCCAGGCGCTGCACAGGGCCACTGCACTGCAGGCTCCCAGCTGGCTCAGGTTTGAGCACCACCTGTGGCAGCTATTCCCAGAGTCCAGGGAGTCCCTGCTGTGTCCTGGGGGGCTCTGCCCCACTCAGGCACAGTGTGCACAGGCCAATCAGGGAGCCCCCTGAGCTTGGTGTCCTGCACTGGCAGGTGGCATTCCCCTGTGGGCAGGCATGCGCCCCACACCCTATAAGCTGTGCAGCCCACGTTGGGCCCCACCTCTGGTGCTGCTGGGCACCCGTGCTGCAGCCCAAGGCTCTGGAGCCCCAGCCCCTACTTCCTGCCCAGTCCCCACTCTCCTCAAGCTGCTACCTTCCCAAGGGTCTGACTGGGCCAGCCTGCCTGCAGCACCTCCCCTGTGTTTGCTTTTCCTTGCACCTCTCTCCTTCTGTCTTCCCTTCCTCACTCCCCCTCTCTTTCTCTTCTCCTCTCTTCTTCTCACAACGTGCTTAGCAAAAAAAGAATACAGAAGAAAAAAGGTAATATATGAAGTTTTATTTATTGTCACCATGTTTAGAATTTTTAGAAAACCTGGTATTTGCTGTAAAAAAAAAAAAAAAAAAAGGTAACATTTATGATTATTAATTATATTAATATGCAGTGCATCCTGCCATGTATCACCCACCCCAGTTTTGTTTTCCTGGTGTGCTGGCACTCCGGGACCTTACAGGGTACACATTGTATTGTTTTTCAGTACTCCAGCTGAAAATGTTGCCTACCCCTGGTTTACGCTGTCTTTTTTCCTATTCACAATTGTTGTATATGTCTACCATAACTGGTAAAACATTTTTTTGTGATTACTGCAGTTTTTATCTTGTTTTAATACATAGCCTGCTATCTATGTGTATTGAACATTTGTTGGTGGTACTTAAGGCTCTATCATTTTAAATTGGTGGTACTCAGTCTGTCAGAGTTTGAGAATTGTTGGTCTAAACCAAAGGAAGGTTGCTTCTTACAGCATGACTGCAAAGCAAAACAGAATGTTGTATTTCCCCTATTTAAGGAGAAAAAACACTATTGTGCATCTGAAGAGGGAAAACGCCACAGCAAATCCTCATTCAGAAGAGATCTAATCCTTCTAACTCTTTAGCTAAGTGAAAAAAAAATATAACAGAGATGATTTAAAATGGCAGGGAGGGGGAAAAGGGGAGAGAAGAGCACAACTATACACAAAGGAACCGTGCAGGTCGAGCTATGTAACAAACCACTAAGGTGTCTTAAGACAAAGCTTAAGGCAAATTTTCCTTCTTGGTTTCCTGTGTCTGGCTACCTGAAAATGTATTTAGCTTTGAGGCCACGGTTTAGGAAAATTGTAAGCTTAAATCCTTGTCTGTTCAGGAAGCCCCTAAAGATACCTACAACTTTAGACGTGCTTAAATTCAATTGATCATAATGTCTCAAAAGCTCAGTAAGTGTATAATGCCCTTCAGAATACAAATATTTTTCTGAATTAGGATCCAAATCTGAACTTCAGGCTTCATAGTTTCCTTTTTTTAATCCATGCATGTTAAGGAAACATGTTAGGAATGTGTCCCTAAATGGAAGTGTTTTCTGATAATTAGGGACCTACCAAATTCACAGCAGGAGTGGGGTGCCCAGCAACTCCTTTAATCTTGCAGGTTCCCCTGTGCAGCCCCGCACTGTTGATTGGCGGAGGCACCCCCACTCACTCCAAATCAGTGGGGAGAAAAAACTGCAGTTTTAAATATGGCACCATTTTTGCTGTTCTGATTGGCCAATGGGCCCTGGCAGCTGTACTGTTTGCTGCTGATTGGCCAGGAGGCAAAAACAGCATCATATTTAAAACCAGGGTTTTTGCCTCCCTGCTGATCAGGAGGGGCGAGGAGGGGGCAGAACCGCACAGGGGAACTTACAGGGTAAAAGGAGCTGCTGTGCACCCCACTGGTCACTCACTCCTGATCACTGGGGAGACAAAAGCCGTGGTTTTAAAATATGTTGCTGTGTTTGCCTCCTGGTTGGTCAGCAACAGACAGCGTGGCTGCCAGGGCCCCTCAGACAATCAGCGGTGAGTGGCAAAAATGGTGCCATATTAAAAACTGCAGTTTTTGCCTCCCCACTGATCAGGAGTGAGTGGTGAGCTGCCGGGCCCATCTGTCAATCAACTGTGTGGGAGGTGGAAGGGGGGAGAGGGTAACCTGCAAGATTAAAGGAGCTGCCGCGCACCTCACTCTGGGCTGGGAGTTTGGTAGCTTCCTACTGACGATGCTGCATTCTACTACATTCTACCCCAGTTTCATAAGTAATATTCTCACACATTTCCATTCCATGGTCAAAGATCAGACAACCAAGTATTTTAGAAGTGTTTTTGAAAATTATGCTGGAGTGTGGCTGCCAGTCTTATGACTGACACTTTGCCAGTGCCTGGTTTGTTTAGGATGTATTTGGAAATCTGCATATGTGTAAAAGGAGGTCCTGAAATATAGCACTCTGTGTATATGTACCTCCCTTTACACGTTCTACCCCAATTGTTATTACTTGTTAATGACTTACAATCAGAAAGTGTTATATGTTAGAACAATGCCAATGTTCAAAGTCAAAATATTTGAAATACCAAAAATAAGCAAGATAAATTTTATTAAATGAATATGAAATGTTTCCACACTTTCAATCATAGAACTGTTGGAATTTTCTGGATTTTGACCTTTTTCTAAATTTCAAAGGTGAGGAAAAACATATATATTCTTTTGCCCATATTGTATTCACTTCCTAGTATCCTTTAGCTGCATACTAGTGACACTCTTTCCCTAGTGGACTTTCAGTTTTCTTTGAGTTGCAAGTCAACGCAGGGATTTGGAGTTTTATTTTTTTTTAATCTTTCTTTTTAAAGCCTTTTGCGCTGTGGGAATAATAGTTTTGTACTCAACAATCTCATATAGGAAAGCTAACTCCAGAGCTAAACTTGCCTTTCCCATATTGAGTATTACTGTTTGGTTGCTGTCCTGATTGGTGCACATCTATCCAGACACACTTATGGCACTTATACTTAAGGGGTAGTGAATGGAAGGTAAAATACATACACTGCAAAAGGAAGTGGGAGGTAGTATTTTTGCATGTATTAATTCATTTTTATCTCCTAGTTTTAGACATTTATTTCCACTCTGAAATCTTGTCTCAGTGATTGTTGAAACCTGAGCACAGTACTACTATCCCATTCATTCTCTCTTTCGTATGACATCAGATATCAATTTACAAATCTATGAGCTACTGTCTGCCATTATAGCTTAATGCGCAGATTCCATCTACCTTGTCTGGGAATTTGTAAAGATTTCAGTTTTGGATTAAAGGCTATGCTTATTGTGGATGCCGCATTCACACAGGAAGTTGTCCAAGACCTTCATCTTGTGAAGTGTTTCAAAGTTTCTGTATACAGATCTCAGTCTGTTCAACTTGACCCATGCTTCCCTGTCAAGATTGTGCCCAATGCAGGACTTGTTTGGTGTTGGTATTAAATGCTGTCTGAGCTTTCCCAGTGGATGGCCCACTTCATGAGTTGGCAATGTTTTTAGGCAAAAATACTCACAACCTTGACTTGTAACATGTTGGTGTTCCAGGATCAGATGATGGGAACCATGAGGGGCCTGATCCTTGTTGTGGAGCCCCAGTCACTTTGCTGCTGTCTACCAAGGTGCGTGCACCAAGCAAAATGCCTTCAGATGCCTGTGAGACAGATAAAGCCAAGAAGGGGTTAAATAAAAGTTTACCTTGCCAGCTGGGCTGGAGCAGCCTGAAGAGCTGCTGGAGCAATGACAAACAGTGCATGAGGCACTGCCCCACATCCTTTTCAAGAAGCAGCTTGCTCACACATGGGGAAGCCCAGCTGGTAAAAAGGGCAAGAACCACAATTGAGGAGAGGGAGAGGGAGAAGGATGCTCAGTGTATCCAGTTGCAGTGGAGGAGTGCAGGGCCTGATGCAGAGCCCAGAGGGAGGCAGAGCAGAAGCCTGAGGTCCCACAGATTTGGCAAGTGCGTTCCAGAATAGGAACAGGACGGGGTATGCAGAGTTAGTAAAGGAGCAAGAAACTCCCTCCTAAAGCTTGTTATCAGTAGGCAAAGGGAGAAAATCTGAAACCAAGTAGCAAAGAGGTGCTAAGTGAGCTGCAGGACACGGCCTGTTTCTAGCTAAAAGAAACCTGATAGGAATTAGCTCTTGCCTGCCAAGCTCTTTAGGTTTTAGTAACCAGTACTTTATATTGCCCCTAGCACTCAGCTAGATAAAATAGCACAGCTACACTTATAATTTAGGAGTTAGACTATAGTTTGTTATACTTTAAGATTCAACAGGAAGGTGATATAGGGATAAAGCTATGTGCAATTTAGGTATGACTGAGAGGCAATAGTAAAAATTCTGGGGTAGTGGACACATCAAAGGGAGGCAGGGTGGTGAAGTGTGACAAATGTTGGCTCTTAAAAATCTGAAGGGAACATGATTGTGATGGCTTAGACAAGCAATTTATGGAACAAGACACTAAACGTTAAGGTGGTGCAAGCCTGGGGTAGTGGAACCCCAGAATCTCATAACAGAAGGAAACTCATGGGTCTCCAAGTCAAGGGAGTTGGGAGGTGTTCAGTCCAGTCACAGCCCCACTTCAAGTTATGACCCTAAAAAAACCCACCCCTGTTGCAGGCAATTTTATCACAATAGCAACTCGAATTTTAGAGATAAGGAAGCCCAGTAGCTTTTCTTGGAATGCTGAACTCAAAGCACTGGCAAGGCAGGAGAACAGCTTCTGTGCCAATGGTGCCACACTCTGGTACCTGTGCCAGCTGTGGCCTACCTCTGGCCTACATCTTTGCTGCCCATAAGTTTGGTTCAGCATTTCCAATTTCTTCTAGCTTGTGGGCTTCATATACAAATGGTTTATGACTTTTAAGCCTCTTAAGCGTCCAACTGCTCAGGTCTTCAGTTAATAGTTGATGGATCAGGTTATTTTTTGCCACTATTGCCAGTAACGATGTTAGGGTCTGTCTTATCACTTGGTTTCATTCTTGAGAGTACAGGGAGTACATCTGTGTGCGTGTGCAAGTTGTGCAGCCTGTTATAAATCTCAGTGCACTGTTAAAGTACAGTGTTGAGCTTTTTAGCATGATTATTTCTGGATTACACAGCACAATATTCTGCTGGGGCATATACCATTGCAAGTGAAGTGGTTGGCACCCCATGTTGTGCTGCCTAAACATCTTAAGGCAGCTACTTGTGCAGAGACTTTACTGCTGACCTTCTGAATATGATGTTTATAGGTGAAGGAACAGTCTAATAAGACTTCTAGCTAGGATGTGCTCAGTGGGGAGAATGTGGTTGCCTACTCTGATATTCAGCATTGTCAAGCCGGCATTCTTGACTTGACGATTTTCCAGTGGAAGTGTGAAGAG
Organism: Caiman crocodilus; assembly: GCA_030014935.1. Taxonomy (NCBI): domain Eukaryota; kingdom Metazoa; phylum Chordata; order Crocodylia; family Alligatoridae; genus Caiman; species Caiman crocodilus. Next base: position 106,990,330 of record JAGPOW010001296.1, read on the forward strand.
ACTGATTTGTTGATGTTCAATTTCAAGCACCACTTGTGGAGACAGTCAGCAATGAGTTCCATGTCAAGTAGGCAAACTTTGGCTGCAGTGATCCAGTTGGGGATGGTCCTGCTTTGAGCAGGGGTTAGACTAGATGACCTCCTGAGGTCCCTTTCAATCCTAACTTTCTATGATTCTAAGTCAGTACTCGGTGTCTTTTCCAGCTCTTTTATATCTATTCCTTGGACTATTATGGAATCATAGTTAGTGTACATGTAATCCTTAAATGTTGTATGTAGGAGGTCTGAGGTACAGACTTAGAAAAGAGAGACTCCATTCTTCAGAGTTCATAATCTGCTTTTTTTCTCTTTGGCTGCTAGTGACTGTATCCCATTCATTGATCCATGGTACTGAGACAATATTTGCTTCCTGAGCCTTACAGCAGAAACATGATAATATATTTCCTGTCAGTAAAGGAATTAATGCATCATTGATGACATTAATTAGGAAATCTCTTTATACCACGTATAAAGGCACAGAATATGGTCACCCAAAGCTGATGCTGTACTATATGTAGTTAAACATTAATATATTTGCTAGATTACAAAAAAGTAGGAACATTAGTCTATCAGTCTTCCATTAAATGCTTTCAATATCTTAAATACAAAAGCATTGTTCAAAAACTTTAATACAGGAAAATTCCTCAAATTCTATTGTTTTTAATCAAGAAGTGTAATAGAAAATGTATTGAGAAATTCACAATTTCAAGTTTGAATTTTCAATGTATGTAATGGACATGTATTACCTACATATTTTAAATAAGCTCCTTAGTTACAGCACACTCCTTTATAGCTATATAATTCTGTCCATACTAGTATTACATTTAAAACAGATTTCCTTTTAAAGTACAAACACGTCTGTTTACTTGAAGACAAAAAATGAAGTATTACTTTTCTAACAGTGAATTATCACTGGTTTCTTCTGATGCAATTAGGTGGTGGCTGAAGGGCTCAAGCCCTCAAATTTTATTTATTTATTTGTTTGATTTATATGATGTCCTTCCCAACAAAGACTCAGGGCAGCTTACAATAAGAGAACAGAATAATTTATAAAACAAGAGAATGATGAGAGAACAAAACAACTTAAAAGGGAACTAGAATATCAATACAAAACAGTTCCCCAAAGCAAAATCTCAGTTTAGCCTTGTTTACTAAATGTCTGCCAAAATATAAAGGTCCTGCCATGCTCCCAAAACATGTTCAGTCCTGGGCTTTAGTGGGCCTCAAAAAGGAAGGAGTTCAAAGCTGATGAATGACTGCTGAGAAGGATCTCCCATATGTTTTTGCCAAGTGGACTTAGCTTGTTGATGGAACTTGCAAGAAATTGCTCTTGGCTGACCAGGGGGATTATGATGGGGCTCTTTCTATCTTACAGAAGGGCAGAGCTGGCCAAACTGCAAAAAGTGGCACAGGCAGTGTCTGCACATGGCATGAAGCAGTTTGGGGGAAGGACAGAGAGCACAGTGGCAGATAGGGTAGTTGGCAGGGGCAATGCAGCACAAGTAAGGTAATGAAAAACAGAGCAGCAGATGAGGCAGAGAGCAAAGAGCTGGAAGTAGAAAGCAAGGTAACAGATTGGGCAGGGAAAGGAGATCAGAGTGGCAACTGAGTAGGGCGTGGGGCAAATTTGTGGCATATTTGTCAAAAAGGTTTGTTTTCAATATAGTGTGTATGGAAACCTGAAGAACATAGTATATTCAGTGGGTGCTTGTACACGAGTCAAAAATTGGCCATTTTTGTGGGTTAACTGCATCACGCTTTACACATACAGGGTTTTTTATGATTGCTATGTTTCAAACAAAACCACATCCACATATAGTTTAGTTTGCAGTGTAGCTATTTGTAACATTGAAGCCTTTAATAGCTGACCCCCCTGCCACGGGAGAGGAGGGCTGAAGGCAGAAGTAGTGAGAGGCCAGATCCTTTATTTTTCTCCCCCGCAAAACCTGCCCATGTCTCCCGTGGGGGGGGGAGGGGGAATGAGCTGTTAGTGGGCCGAGTGGCCCCTGAGCTGTGGAGGGCCCTGGTCTTTCTTTCTGTAGTGCCAGTGCCCCCAGGGGTTGCCCTGGTGGGAAGCTAGCAGACTGGTGATGCCTCAGCTCAGGCTCAGGAAACAGTTGGATCAGGCTGGGTGCTCTCTAAGCTGGGGCAGCCGCTGCCCCCTTGCTAACCATCTGGGTGGCCCTGGGAGTATTCCACCACTGTGGAGGGAAGGTCTGGGGATCCTATGGCTATGGCAGAGGTGGAAAGCCTCTGTGGAAAAAAAAATGGATCAGGCACCTCCCCCCCAGCAGAACCTGCCCATGTGAACTGCCACTGGGCCTCTAAGCTGCAAGGGGGCATGTCCTTCACTCCATGGTGCCAGCAATCCCTGGGGCTACCTGGGTGGGGTGCTAGCTGCTTGGATGCTGCCCCAGCTTGCAGTCAGCATGTGCTGGATCCAATTCTTCGCTGAGCCCACATGCTGGAAGCCTGCTGTGCAGCTAGCACCTAGCCCAGCTGGCCCCAGGGGATGATGCCACTGTGTAGAGAAGGACTGGGCCCCCCTGCAGCTCGAGGACTACATGGCCTGGCAGCAGCTTGCATCAGCAAACTCTGCTGAGGGTGAAAAGAAAAAGAAAAAAAAAGGGAGGGGTAAAGTGGTTGATCCTCTCTACTCACCCTGCAATGGAGCCTGCCTGCCTATCTTGCAGCTGGGGCAACACCTGGGGGTGAGCTGCTGGCAGGCCCTGAGCTGCAGAGGATCCTGGACCTTCCCTCCATGGTGGCATGAGGCTAGTCTGTGAGCTGGACTGGACCTTCAGATTGCCCTTTCATTCCAGTGTGTGTCCTGGAGCAGCCAGAGTGGGCTCTGTGAGGCCTGGTCCTGCTCTGGCAACCACTGGACTGCATTGCTTAGCCTAAGAGCTGCTACTGCAAGGTTGCACTGTTCAGGCCCAGAGCCACTACTGCCACCAGTCTGCGCTGCTCAGCCCTGGAGCTACTGCTGCCACTAGGCTGTGCTGCCTGGCTCCAGACGGGCGTGCGGCTGCTCCAGAGCTGTACTTCACATGGTGGCTGCTCCAGCAGTCCAGGATGTGAGTTGGAGCAGGCACTGTTTGTGGTACATGGGGCCACCCAGCACACCCTGCATGCTTTCTGTGGGTCACTCTGAGACCAAAGGGCAACACCCGTGACATGCCTAGTATATAAATTGGACAGAGTCCAGATGAGAGCAACAAAAGTCATAGAGGAGTCTAGAAAATATGAGACAAGAGGTTAAAAGAACTGGAATTATTTAGTTTGGAGAAGAGAAGACTGAGGTGCATTTGCTGGGCTTTATATGGAAAAAGTGTCATTACAAAAAGAATGGCAGTCAACATGGGAGATAGTACAAGAAGTAATGGGCTCAAATGGGAACAAGGCATATTTAGCTTGGATATTAGAAACAACGTTCTTAACCGTAGGAGTGGTTAAGTATTAGAACAGATTACCTAGAAACTATTTTTGGAGAAGACCAGCCTTCATCAGGGATAACTTAGATAGGGATAACCCTTTGTTGACCAGGGTTATTTCATATATTTATGTGCATTTATTACTATAAAATTAGGATTAGTAAATGAAGAGACATCTCTTCAACACATTCAGATATATTGAGGGGCTTGTCTTAAGAACTTGGGAAGTTGAAGTAAAACATTACTGAACATAGTTTAAGACCAACCATATTTAACATCCCATATCAAATCTACAATATGGTAGAAATAGGAGGAATAATTTCTTACCTTAGGATTCAGATACAGGGCTAATACTCTTTTAAACTTCCTTCTCAAATGAGACCACTTGGAGAGGAATCTTACTTTCATATTAATCAAATAACAGAAGTTGCAAACAGGTCAAGTAGCAGTCAGCAAATAAGAAGTGCTCATCCTACTCTGAGAAGTTGTACTGGTCTTTGTCAGCTGGGATTGTTTCATAAAAGTTCTTGCAACTACACCAGATGGAGCTACTCTGTCTGACAGAGCATGGCTCAGGCAATTGACAAGTGATATTTCAATCAGACTGTTAGCAAATTGGGTTTGTTTGGTTTTCATGGACCTGCATCGTTTACAATATAAGGTCTTTTAGTACATGAGCCTTTTTGCTTCTACCATATGTATAAAACAGTATTTGCTTAACACATATAATATCAGGATCACAAGGATGGGCAGTCTTTTGTACATTACAAAACATTTAAGCTTATCTTTCATGTTACATCCAGCATACATGTGCACATGTGTGCACATGCATTTTTTTTTTCTTTACAGCTAGAATGCCACCAAACCTAGCGATGAGACATATACATTTATATATTTATACATAACATTACAGAGTATTACACATGCGCATTCTGTCTTACTGAGAATTCTGGAACTGACCAGAGGTATTTAGTTTTCATAAGCTGGCACAAAGTGCTTCCAGGGGAATGATGAACAGAATACAAGAATGATTTATTAAAATGTATAATGATTTTTATTGTATGTATTTTTACCAATTCAGGTGGAATGGGTGTGTAAAGTGTATGTGTACGCCTTACTGGTATGCTGTGGCATTTGTACATTGATAAATTCTAGTTTTAAATGAAATAAAAAAAAAAAATTTTTTTAAGAACTTGGACTGAAAAGTCAAGCACTGAAAAGTTAGGAAATACCAGACCTGAAGCAACTCATGCACCTTTAATTTGGTTCCATTTTTGCATGCCGAATTAATTGTATGATTTGTGTGGTTGTATAAGAATTCAACACTAGAAAAGTAATAAAACTTCCTGCAACTGTGCTCTCAAAATCAGTTGTCTTTATAAAATAAAATAATAAAATAAAAACAAAAACCTCCCTCTCCCAAGGCCAAGGCAAATACCTGGCATAGAAAATTTCTACCCATATAGTTTGACAAAGTTGTTTTCAGTTGCTTATGAGAAATTCTTTATAATGGAATTTTTTGAGTAACCACTTTAGTTGTTTCCAGTTCCACCTGTAAAAACATTGCTAACTCTAAATGAGGTTGATATAATTAAAACTGCCAACTGCTCTTCCAAATGTTTCAATAATATAATACTTACCAGATTTTTATTAAAAAGCCAACGCTGAGTGATTATTTTATCCTTTTACAAATAAATACTTGTGCAAAATTAAGAAGTATGTTTTAAAGTCCACTTCGTTTGTTATGCTGTGTGTTCAAGAGTACAATGGTTTCCAGTATCCTTTTTTACAAGAAATTACAGATATTTCATTTTAACACAGAATCTCTGGTTAAGCTTGGTGATAGCAGCACTGCTATGTGTTTTTAAGCAAAGAATCAGAAAAATACAATTTTAAGTGGAAGAAGCAATAATGTTGTGTTGAGGCATTCTAAGTAGTTAGCTTAAGCTCCTGATTATTGTGGATGCTAATTTTGCAGTGCTGCCAGGATTTTATGTTAATGTTATTGAACAAAAGGCTAAAGTATTTTTTAATTTAAAACTACTGAACTATAAAATTGAACTATTAGACTTTCCATGGATTTAAGTGGACAAAGAGAACATTATGTCAAAGGCTCAATTCAGTCACCTTCAAGCCATTACACCTTTTGAAATTCAAAGCAGTAAGTTGCTAGGGCCTATTATTTTAGGTCAAATTTGTGCCCCACTGCTCCTACTGGTACTCTGAGACAAATTTTATTCTTTATTTGATTCAACACTAAATATTAGGATGGAAAACTTCAAATGAGTCTATTCTATCCCCTTCTGCATGGTATGCTCAGCTTTCCAAAGAAGTTCACTTAAGGCCAGCCTAATTGCACAAAGTTAGAAACCTCAGCAGCTGACTATGGCACTGTAAACTTGTAATTCTATATTTCTTAATGAGCTTTAACACTGAATACAGCATGATATAGAATGACCCACTGACATACCAGGCAGTTCTATCTTGTGCTTTCATTGGAAAGAATGATAACCTGAGTTGTGTTATTTGGACACTTCCTGCATCTATGCATTAAGTTTATATTGTGCTTACTTTCCAAATTACAAAGACAGAATCTACAATTCGCAAGCCTATGTGCTACATTGCCATGCACTGCACTTACTGTATCTGATGTCTAGCAGTAAGAATGATTATATAGCAACTGTCATGGCTGATTGACTTTTTTGTGCTGAAAATTGAACATGGTGACAAATGAAATTTGGACTTTTCTTGCAGTCAGTTATTGTGTACTTGGGCACGACTGAAATGTGGTCTAAATCCTGGCCTCATTCATACCCTGAATACTTGGCAGGAGCTGAGGAAAAGAATGAAGGGTTCTCATCAACTTTGGGCTAAGACAGACGACCAGTGTAGCCAGTACAGTAACTGTAATGCTGTAGCAGCAAATATGGAGTAGTATTTATGTGGTTAGATCAGTGGATGCAGTTTTGGAGCCACTGAGTGGCTGTAGCGGATGCTAGGCTCCTCTAAAAAAAACTATCTCCAAACTTTTTCTCTACCCTCATGGCAGAATCTCAGTCATTAGGTTGCTCGCAAGCATTTTCAGAATATTACGTGGGTCAGAGATTTTAATTCTATATCAAAAAGCAGAGAAAAAGATGCAGAGGAAAATATTTTTAAAAGTGCTAATGTCTTTAGTTCTTTCAGTGTATGCTTGAAAAGATTTCTTGGATGATTGCAACATAGTCACATTTCCTTAGTCCACTGCCTCATTTTGAAAAGTTTTAATCAAAGTGTTTGAGGTTTTTTATTGCATTCCAGTGAAAGAAAAATTGTATCTGAGCACCATGTGCTCAACACTTGCAACCAAAGCACAAATGAAATATTTGATTCATTTGCAACTGATCCTTGACTACTTTCCAGAAAATATTTGACTGTTTTCAAGATGAGATCATTGCTAAAGAAATTGTTGAGGAATTTTATAGCATCTGCTAAAAGTTGTCAACTTTGGTGTGCTAGTGGGCAAGAGGCATGTGTGGCAGAAGAATATATTGGGAACATCTTCTCCTGACAGCTTATCTAGTGTACGTGATTAATATTAGGCTGAAAATCTTGGAGAGAATTTAATAAGGGAGAGGAGGGGGGCAACACATCTAACCAAAGTTACATGGATAGTAGAAAGGAGGCCTGTCCTTTCCAGAGCTACCAACACTCTGGAGAATTTTTACTTAGGAATGTGGTGCTAAGCCAGATAATTCCTAAGAGCATGAATGGTAATTTGGGAAAATGGATATCCAGCCCAACCTTCCTACTCGGTTTTACTACACAGGGAATACATTTACATGTGTTACTTTTGCAATGAAATAAAGTCCGACTGACTATCATAGTATCTAGGGTCAGAAGGGGCCTAGAGCAGGCCATCTAGTCTGACCCCCCGCCAACGGCAGGAACGAGTGCCAGGGTCACAGGACCCCAG
>JAGPOW010001296.1:106997856-107015841 GCA_030014935.1 Caiman crocodilus
AACAGGTTCAGGTCCCTCAGACACTCCTCATAAGGCCTATCCTGCTGCCCGCATATCAATCTAGTGGCCCTTCTCTGGACCCTCTCGAGGCCGTCCACACCCCTCTTGAAGTGCGGCGCCCAGAACTGAACACAGTACTCCATCTGCGGCCTGACCAACGCTGCATAAAGGGGGAGAATCACCACTTTGGACCAGCTCGAAATGCATCGTTGAATGCACACTAGGGTTCGGTTGGCCTTCCCAACCACTGTCTGACATTGGCAGCTCATGTTCATCTTGGTGTCACCAATGACGCCAAGATACTGTTCCTCCACTGTGCTAGCAAGAGGGGAGCTTCCCAGCCAGTAAGTGTGCTGGGGGTTGCTTCTCCCCAGATGCATCACCCTACGCTTGTCCACGTTGAATCCCATCCTGTTCTTGTCCGCACACTCGTGCAGTCGGCCCAGATCCCGCTGCAGCTTCTCCCTCTCCTCTGGCGTCCCCACCTCAGCCCACAGTTTGCTGATATCAGCAAACTTGGATATCTTGCTTTCTACCCCCTCGTCCAAGTCGGCGACAAAGATGTTGAACAGTGTGGGCCCAAGGACTGAGCCCTGGGGAATCCCGCTGCTGATATCTCTCCAGGTCGAGTACGACCCATTCACCACCACTCTCTGGGAGCGCCCTGTCAGCCAGTTTCTGACCCACTCAACTGTGTACGGGTCAATGCCACACCTCCCCATCTTTGCACTGGAGTCAGCTGCTCCTGGATGAAGCACTTTTGGCTGAAGCAGAGCAGCACAGGGCTGTCAGTCCCAGGCTCTGGGTAGCAGCATCAGGTGGTAGAAGTGTTGGCTGGGCCATAAGAGTGCTACAGTATGGGGCTAATTGGCAGACAGCCCCCCCATGTTAGCACCCTCATGCCCCAGCCAGTCCCTGCAACCATTTACATGTCCGTTTCGGTGGAGTAAATTACTCCACTGTAGGACAGTGCTGTCCCAACTATGTCCCATAATATGCCATGGTGGAGTTAATTTACTGTACGCTAATACTGTCATACATGTAGACTGTGATGTTTTATTGCAAAGCTAATTAGCCAACTCTTCAGTAAAGCATACGTGTAGATGCACCCAGGAATCATTAGCTGGGGATATACAGAAGTGCTTCTGACTGGTGCAGAAAAGTGCACCCTATCAGCTGCGTCACTGAGCTCTACTTAGAGCAGTATGATCCTGATAAAAGAGACAGTGGGACATGTCTACATGAGATGCTAACTGTGCAGTAGCCTAATAACACTATACAATTTTTGCCAGGCAAAAATCATGCTAATAGGCTACTGCACAGCAAACATAACTAAAAACTCATGCACTGGCACTACTGTGCAGTAGTGCAAGTTAGGCCGCATTGATTTAGTACTTGGTTAACCAAGTACTAAACTTAATGAACACTAACTACGGAACATTAATGAATGCGTTCATGTGCCATGTGCATCTCATTTTTGCTTCACCAACTAGGGCGTGATTTATATGCAATTAATGGTAAAATCTAGGCAAAGTATAAGTTGGGCTGCAGAAAGCATGCAATAAACAAATTGTAATGATTACACATTGAATCCTGTTAAGAATAAATTGCACGATACCAGAAAAATATTAAACTAAGCTGAGGACCAAATTTGCATGCAAGGAAGGGATTGTTTTGTCTAGGCATTTCGTATAGAAAGCTGTATTCAAGTCACATACAAGCCATGTATAGCCATATATGTCTAATCTGTCTTCTCTGTTTACTGTGAAATGACAGATTTGGTTTTGGTTAAATGAATATATATTTAAGAGACATTATTTAATTTTTGGGGAAGTTTCATCAAGGCAACCTGGATAATTTTAAAAGCAGTTTTTCTAATGTGTTATCAGACATGACGGATTTACTCTGGAGATTTTTTAAGACCTTATCTACAGTATGAGATCTGTAGGGTAAAAGAGTTGGAACAACAGAAAAAGAGACTTGCTTCATCTTTTTTTTTTAATCCCTTTGGTCACTCAGAGGGTGTTTTGGCAGGGGTAAGCAACATCTGAGAGGTGTTTTTATATTCCTCATGCAGTTTTGACTTTCTCACAAATAGTGAGAAAAGTAGAAAAAAACTACTCTGCTTAATTACAGCTTAAAATTTAAAAGGAATCTATTAACCATGCTTACCTCAGATTTCAGAGATTGCAGTTCTAAAACGTTTTCCAATCAGAGAAACAGATGAAGAAAAAAACCCATGAAGTGAGATAGAGAAGAAGAGATGAGAAATATAGACCAGGTACAGACATTTCACTTATACCAGTAAAAGTGTTTGGAATCTGGTCTATGCCCATAACAGAACAGAAGTTTGGCATGTAGACTGGTTTTAAAATGGTGGAACCCAGTCTAAGATCCGTCCCCCCCACCCCAGGCAAATGTGCGTTCTGTTCACTACCGATCTAAACTATACCACTTACAGAAAACTGTATAACTTAGATTTCATCTCAAGCTTCTTGAATGTCTGTATTTAGCTATAATGTCAACCCTCAACCAAGTGGTAGGGGATGTCAGAGCTTTGCAGGTCAGTTTCTTGTTAGAGGAAGATTCAGTGATAGAGTCTTGATATTTATTGTAACTCGGTGCTATATGCACCAATCCTTGAACAAAAATGATTGCAAACAGCATTCAGGGAATCACTTCTTTCCAGAATCTCAATACCCTCTCTAATACATATTTACAGGAAGCAACTCGTCCCTAAGAATTGACTCCAGTTAGGGATTAAAACAGAGAATTATCCCTCTTGCTATTTGTAACAGCACCCCAAAAATATATAGAATCTCAAGCCAACAAGAATACATCATTTCTTCAAAGATCATATACACTGGTTATATATTAAGGAAAAACTTTTAAGACTATATGTAACAATGTCTTTCAACTTCTCACGTAATAAAAATAAGAACAAGGAGATGCTCATCTTGACTAAAAACTAATATGCATAGCTATGTTCTGGAACACAAATTTATTTTTCAAGTAATGAACTAAATAACCAAAAAAGGTAAAAACAAGTGAATTTTGCCAGATGTGAAGGCAAATACAAAAACTTTCATTCCAAAGAAAATTGTAAGGCAACCTTAAAATGATCAAGTCATCTTTGAATTGGAAAACTGCACAACAAAGACTGGGTATAGATTTATTCTCAAGGAATGGGGGCTGAGTAATTTTGTAATGCTGGGTATTTAAAAAAAGATGGTCTTAACAAAAATGATTAAGGCCGTTTGTAGACGACACTGGAGTTTACTTTGCCCTAAATTGAAGAGGTAATTTTTTAAAAACACTGATTCAATTTGGGGTGAAGTAAACCCCCATGTCACATACACCCGTGTCGGAGCCTGATCCTTACCTGCCTGTCCAGTGATAGAGAGAGGAGAGTGAGCTGCTGCTGGGCACAGTGGTTCCTGAGCTGCAGGGGGTGGGGACAGGGACGGGGAAGGGTACTGGTGCTTCCCTCTGCAGCAGCAGTGCCCCCTCCCCCAGGCGGCATCTGCCCACAGGCACTTGGGTTGGGCAGTCCTGGGGGGCACCGTAGCTGTGGAGGGAAGCACCGAGCCCCCATGCAGGCTCAGGCAGGCTCCGGGGGGGGTGAAGGGAGATCAAGCTTGCCATTTTTTCTCTCCCTTCTGTGCAGCCTGCCTTCCTGGGCTGCTGCTGGGCTGCCTGCATCATTTGACACCCCCTGAGCGGCTCACAGCCCGGTGCTTCCCTCCATGGTTGTAGGGTAGGAAACTAAAACTCCTCGGAGGTGTTTTATTCTGCAGTGCCCCAAAGTCATTTGCTGCTTCCCAAAGTCATTTAAGGTGCATTATGATGCTGAATGTGCTACAGCAGCTGGAATTAACACTGAATACACCACAGAATTTGTAAACTTGTGCAAACAGCAATGCCATTAAAGTGGTGTAAAAGCCATTTAACCCACTTACAACCCTCTTTAAAGTGTCATCTACAAATGGCCTAAGATTACAAATAGAGTGGAGAAAACAAAGTTGACATTGGCATCCAAAACAATTTTTGTTGGGTTAAATTCGTGGAATTCAGAGCAGAGGGCAGTGTCAAACAAGTATTGTAGTGTGGCTTGATGTCAGCAGGCTTGATTCTGCAGTATGGCTTGATGTCAGCAGGACTACTGGAATGGTCAGGGAAAAGAATTTGGTTTTCATTATTGGTACTACAAAAGTGATTGATTCCTTAAACAGTGATGTAGTGTAGTGGTTTTCTCACTGTATTAAGGAATAATGATGTTTGGGGATGTCATGTAGATGTTAACAGTTTCAACTGTACAGCATCATTTCATGTAATAAGGAACCAGATGAGAAGGGGTGAGAAGGGTGGGGCAGCGAACAGAGTCCATGATGCACTCAAAGTTGTGGATAGTGATTACAGCTGTTCTGAGACCACAAAGCATACCAAAAACTCATTCTGTTTTTATGGTTTCTTTTTATGGGACTATCTGCATACCAGAAAACTCAATAGAGGCCAGATTTAGAAATGACTAATGAGCAGTATTTCCTATACTTCAGAAATGGTGACTTAGTATTAAAATTGTTACATCTGTTAATGTTGTGGATAACAACACTATAAATATGCTACAGGTTTACAATGGTTTTCTGTACAATGGGATATGATTTTTAATAATTATATTCCTATCATCTTTAGAATAACAGGGAAGTATTCAGAACAAATTAAGAGAGGAGACAGACCATATCCATTTATTACAACCTAACTTGGAGGATTAATCCAGGATGGCATGTATCTGATAAATGATATTGGAATAGTAGGAGAAGCAGAAGGGGAAGTACATATGTATTTTAAGTGAAATATTGAAGCATCTCTGTATGAATGATGTGGACTGTATGCTTTTTTATGTTGTTGGAAACGTATGTGCACCTTCCCTGAATGATGTTAAAAATATCAGTGAAAAACAAAAGAAAGCAGAACATAATACCCTGTTATTTTGTTTCATCTTTCTGTCTTTTTATATCCTCCTCATTCAGACCATCTTAAATATTCTCCAATTTGAGAATTTCAAAGGGAATATTGGTAGATGATTATATAGCTTGGGTACTGTTTGGTCACATTAATAGTTGCTAATTATCCTGTGCCTTATACCTGTTCAACATGTCCATCTGTAAAGCCCAGTAATGACCTGTTAATTCTTGTGTTCTGTTCATATTAACTGTGACATATTAATATGTACTAACTGTAAAGGCTAAAGGATTGTGAAGACTATATTTTGAATTTGTAGTAACCTTGCTTACTTTAATAAAATCAGTGTAATATTTTATGCAACTACTCAAAATGAAGTGGACCGAGTTTTGTGAAATTCTGAGGACTTGAAATTCCTAATGCAATTCATTATCAACTTGCAATTCAGTAGGAATTTCAGGTTATCACTACTACTCAAAAGTGGGTTGCACCCCAAAAATGCTACTATAATATAAAAGAATATTCAAGATAAAGCAGCTAAAGTTACTGATTTTGCCTTTCATCAGTACATCAATGCTGAATATGCTGACTTTCCCATCAGGTTTGGATTGCTCTTCTTCTGTTGTTCCCTCTGTTTTTGAGATGAAGTGCATTCATGTTGCTGTATTCCAGAGCTCATGATAGATAAAGAATCTTGTATGTAATTAGATTACTCAGCCAATGGGAAGGACTTTCCATAACAACTAAAATATAGATGTTCATAATGACAATAGAATGGCTGGTTACTATTTATTAGAAACAGCACAGAGTTCTTTGAAGCATAGATGCATCTAATCCTTATGCTGAAGTCCCTACTGGCAGCATAATTGGACTTTTAATACAGTACTATGATAAAGACAGTTTCCCTTAAATGAATATTAACTTCTGAAAAGGGTCCTACTGCATTCTATTCAATACCTTTCTATCTGAGAAGTGAACACGTCCATGGGTAGCATTCCCAAACTATATATTTACCCTGAGCTTTGGCAGGTGAGTGTCTCTTTCCATTTAACACAGTATCACTTGTCATCAGAATTGGTCAGAAATGTTTCTGATGGAACTGTTTTCTCCTGGATAATGCTCCACAGAATCAAGTGCTTTGGTAGAATATGACCGTTCTGATGGTATCTAAGCACTTAAACAGGCAAAACAATGAGGAAGTAGTAGTATGAGGAATCTATGCTCCCTACAGCATGTTCAGGGGTGGCTATGACATCCCCTTGAGTCTCTATGACTCTGCCCCTCTTCACCCCTAGGGTGCTTTCCCTTCTTTCCTGCCATGCCTTGATGGTATAATAATGATAACAGGGAGGCTGCCCACGGGCCTTCACGTGGCCCCAGTTCAACTGAACCCCTAGTAGGGTCCCCAGCACCCTATTGTGCCTAGGACCCTCACTGGGCCTCTTGGGCCCCAGGCCTCTCTGGTCAACTGTGCACTGCAGGGCGTCTATATCCTTAAGGGCTAATTGTGTGGCTCCAAATCCTCCTCTACACCATGCCCCATGCCTCATGGATGTTATATCATTGTTCTTCTGTTGGGGCTTTGGCTTCATCAGCTTCTTCTCCTTTACTATCAGCTAAGCCTTCTAGCCTGAATCCACTGCATTGGACCCGGATTTGAAGCACTAGCTCTGGTTCATCCCTTCCAGTCACCAGGCTCCTGACCCGTCTGCCAGGCCACAGGCCCCTGTGTGGCTCTGCAGTCTTGCACTCTGACCCTCTCTGGGCTCAAAAGTAGCTTGAGTCTTGAGCCTGCCCCTGGCATGCCTCAAGGTGATCACATGTCCCCCAGGCACTAATAGGACCTCTGTAAACCACCCCTTATAGTCCCAGCCTAAATCACCAGTGTAAACACAACATAAGCCCCTGGGCTATATCATAACAACAGTGGAAGGATTTAAGAGGGCAAAACTTCCCTCACCCCTTACATTGGCATACCTCTGAGCCTTGACTCCTTGCGAGTCCCTCAAGCCTCAGCGTTCCTGCAGGAAGCAACCCAGACAGTCTAGAGCAGGGGTAGGCAATGATTTTGGCCAGAGTGCTAGAAAAAACCACAGTGCCTACCTTGGAAGGTGCCAGAGTGCTGGCATGCCCAAAAAGCAAAATGAGGGTAGGGGGTATGTGGCAGGATGCCTTGCATATTATTAGTATAGTTAATAATCATAAATGTTGCCCTTTTTTTTACTGTAAATACCAGATTGTCTAAAAATTGTAAACCTGGTGACAATAAATAAAACTTGATACTCCCTTTCATCTTGTGTATTTGTTTTGTGTGGGTCCCACCACAACAGCCCCCTAGCCCTGCTTGTGCTCCTTGCCCCCCAGTCCTGCTGCCCCTTGCCCCTCCCCCAAAGTCCCTGCCCTCCAGCCCTGTACATGCTCCTTGCCCCCCTACCCAAAGCCCCTACCCCCCAGCCCAGGCTACATGGCCATCAGCAGCTACCCAAAACCTTGGCAGGCTGCAGCTGGGAGACTGCATACTGCTGCTGCCTCTCAGCCCCGGCCCCAGCTGCCTCCCAGCCCCAGCCCTAGCCCCAGGCTCTCGGGAGACAGCAGGTACCAACGATGTTCCCCTCTGTGCTGCCCTTACCACTTCTTCTGCAAATCAGTGTTGGAACCTGGCAGGGCAGAGCACAGCAGGGGATGCAGAAATCTGCCTGCCACTGAGCTTCCTGCTGCCCTGGCCACACTTCCCCTGCAGGCAGGGGCAGCAGGAGGGGCACAATCCTGCATGCTGCCCACACAGTCCTTGTGCACACAGGGGAAGTGTGATGTGGGCAGTGTGGAGCGTGTGTGATCCCTCTGTGAGCTGTCACTGGGTTGCACACGGTTGCACACACTGTGCTCTGGAGGGACCAGGGGAGGGCAGCAGGGCCAGAAGCACAGCGTGTGTGACCTGGAGTAACAGCTCACAGAGAGGCCACAAAGAGAAGCTGCCTGCTGCTGCAAGCTCCTCGTGGCCCACATCACACTTCCCCTGTGTGCGTGGGAGCAGCGTGGACAACATGCAGGGTTGTGCCTCTCGCTACTGCCCACACCTGCAAAGGAAGTGTGCTAGAGCAGTGGGGAGCTCAGAGCAGCAGGCAGCTTTCTGAGCCCCCTGCTGTGCCCTTCTATGCTGGGTTCCACACGCTGCTCTGCGGAAGTGGTGGTGAGGGCAGCACAGCGGTGAGCATTGTCGGCACCGGCTGCTTCACTGGAGCCCGGGGCTGGGAGGTAGCAGCTGTTTGCAGCCTCCCAGCTGTAGCTGGTCCAGGCTCTGGGGTAGCTGCTGCCAGCCATGGTGCCCGGGCTGCTTGCAGAAGGGCTTGCAGCCTCCCAGCTACCTGCTAGGAGCATCCTGGGCTCCCAGCTGGCAGCAGCTACCTAGAGCCGGGGCTGGCTGCAGCCAGAAGGCTGCAAACAGCTGCTGCATCCCTGCTCCAGCCCCAGTGCGTGCCGAGGAAAATGGCCTCGTGTGCCATGCTCCGTATATGTGCTGGGGGTTGCCAACCCCTGGTCTAGTGTCCCTGATTTTACTCTTTTAGGCAGGAGCTCCTAATGCTGCATCTGGCAGGGCTAAGCCTCAGGTGTATATGCTCCCAATGCCCTACCCATTTCCAGGCAACCGACTTCCCCGACTGCCTGCAGGTGCCTGCTAATTGCCTTTATTGCCTTGTAGTCATGAGTCAGCAGGTGCTGCACCCTGCCTCGCCTTCAGTGCTCGCTTGTTGGGCTGCTTTTATCTTAAAGGAAAAGGGAGCCCTCAGCTCTCTGTTACACTCCCTCAACTGACAGGTTCTCCACCTCCGTCATGTCTACCTGACTGCCTGTTGCGAAGTTGGGTGCCTCAGACTCCAGACCAGCATATTGTGAAAAATTCCATTTTTGGAATTCTAATACAAAAAAAAAAAAAGAGCCTTCCTCACAAAAATGCTCACCTGTCTACGTCTACATTCGGATTTGGAATATTTTTGGTGAGGAGCTGTTGAACTGTAAATTCTAGCATCAGCTATGTAACTGGGGAGGGGAATGAGTGGGACATCTTCCCCTGCACTGATTTAGAGCGAGCACCAGAATGCCCCGCTGAGAGCTGTTGCTATGCAGGCAGAGCCCCACGCTGCCCAGCTCTGTTCTCCATCCTGCCTAAATACACTACTGGGTGAGAACAGGACATTGCAGCAGCTTCTGTGGATCCAGTGCCATGGTGCTGCTGCAGGTGACAGGTGGGCTTGCTGTACACTAGCTATGGGAACCACACAGCATGGTGTATATCTAGGGCGGGTGGGAAGCAGAGCTGCATCTCTCATGGCAGAAATCCTCAGAGGGTACCGTTCTGCTCCCACCCCCCTCTACACTATGGGATGCATGGCTGTCTGGCTTCTATGGCTGAGTGGTGTGGGGCTGTGCCTGCACAGCAGAGACTTCCAAGTGGGGCAGGGGTGCGTTCTGATGCCCCTGCTTTTAGCCAGCGTGCAATGAGCTTGCTCCTCATCCGTAGCAGCTCCTGCCTGTGTTACTAGGGCAGCAAAGCTGTCACCAGAATGCCCCCTCCCACCTTCCTCCTTGTGCTCTCCAGTGGTCAGTACTCTGCTTTATAGGAGCTCGCTATGTCTGTCTAGTGCACACCTGGTTCCTACCATTTCTGCAGGTTGATGTTTTTCTGCAGTCCAGGTTATTCACGTCTGAATATTCATTCAGTAGTATCTGATTAAAGCCTCTTAAACCCCAGGACTGCATAGCTTCAACTAGGGACATAAATTAGAGCTGACTGCTGCATGCTACTTCACATGCCCTACTGCAATCCAGCTTGTCTTGGAGAATGTACGTAAGACACCCCTGCATTACCATTCCTGGGAAGCATGGTGATAGCACTTTAACATCTGTTCCGAACATGAAATGTTTTGATATTTCCAAATCAGAATTTCCTAAACTTTGTTATTCTGTGAGAAATTCATCATTTCAGTTCTTCATATCAAGTTGAGATAGGGGAAAAATATCCAAATATCAGAATCTCTTGTCTGATGGTATGACAAAACAGTTAAGTGGGCTGAGTTCTCATCTGCAGTTTTTGTGGAGAACATTTTGTGTGGCTTAGTGTGAGTGCACTTTCCTGTAAGCATTTAGTTTCATAAGGAGGATATGTATATGCCCTTTTCACCCTGGGGCAGATGGCAGTCTAAATCTGACAGCAAGCCACAGAGACCGCTTTTGGATTGGTCCCCTATGACTTTATAATATGTGTAACAGGGAGCCTGGGGCTCCTGTTACTTTAAAGGGAAAAACTGTTGCACATACAGCTCAGGTGGCACAGAGAGAGATGTTAGCTGAAACAGGGCTGCCTGAGCAGAGAGCTGTACATTTAGGAAAAAGGGAACACCTGCAGATAGCCTAGGGAACATTACACAGAACAAGCCCCCACTGGCTGCCAGAGAACAGGTAGCTAGAAGCCATAGGCTAGAAGTGCTTATTGCAGTTCAATAAACTGAGTCATTATACCTACAAGGCATGAGCATTAGGCCTGTGCCAGTAGACAGCTATTCGATCTGGCTTTGGATCCATCCGCTTTGGATGCTGGGGATCTGATCCGGAGCTCCAGATCGGTTTCCCACTTTGTTCCAGCCAAAGTGACTCTGAAGCTTTGGAGCTGCGTTGGAGATTTGGCCATAGGGTATAATGGGGAATCAATGAAATATCTATAACTTTGCCGTTTTTTGCCTGATTTAGATAAAACTTGTAGGGATGGTAACACAGGCTGAGGCCACAAAGCTTGCCAAGTTTCAAGATGATGGGTGCAGGGGTTTGGGGGGAACTATACCTCAAGCTGCGGACAAGCAAAATTCGTGACATGGGTCAAACTGTGTGTGTTAACGCACATCAGGGTGAAAGCTGCAGACCTACTAGCCCCTGCTGCGGCCATGAAGCCTAACAACTATAAAGGAGATAGGTGCAGGGCTTCTAGGTTCTGGGGTGCACCTCTGGCTGCTGACAGGCAAAATGCATGTCATGGGTGCTTGTGCAATTGTGTTTATCCTGGGCATGGGGTGCGCAGCAGGGGCTAGCAGGCCTGCAGCTTTCACCCTGCTGTGCCTTAACGCACACAGTGTCACCCATGTCACAAGTTTTGCTTGTCGGCAGCTTGAGGTGCGGTTCCCCCTATGCCCCTGCACTTATTTCTTTGAAACTTGGCAGGCTTTGTGGCCTTAACAGGGGCCACCACCCCATCAGTTTTCACTCCACTGTAGTATAACACACACATGGACATGAGTTTTGCTTTCAAGAATTTGGGGTGCAGTTCCCCCCAATCCCCTGCACCTATCTTCTTGAAACTTGGCAGACTTCATTCTCTTAGCAGGGCCTACAACCCTGCAAGTGTTATCCAAATTGGACAGAAAAAACAAAGTTGTAGATATTTCATTGATTCCCCATTATAGCCTATGGTCGGATCTCTGAGGCGGCTCCGAAGCTTTTCTGAAGCGGAATGGTACAATTAAGACTGTTTATTTGGAGTTGAGCCATGCTTTTTGGGAAATTGATACTTGGACCCCCTCCTCCTTGAAAAAGAGCTTACAGACTTTCCAGGAGCACAATGGAAAGAAGGAGCTCTTTGAGGTGGCATGGAGTGACAGATCAGAAGCCAAGGACAGAGGTGAGCTGGTGTCTCAAAGCCAGAATCTTGCACCTTGTAAAGCAAGGCCAGGGCTGGATTCAGGGCCTTCTTTTCAAGAGGGAGACTGAATAAGACCTCTTCTTGAAGAGTCCGTTGAAAGAATTTCATGACAGAGGGAAATCTCTCTTTTCATTTAGCATTACTTCTTAGGACAAAATTCCACTTTAAAAAAGAAAACAAACAGGGATGGTCCAATGATGTGGAGAATAACAGGCCACACAATCAAATAAAAATCACCTTCTGTTGCATAATATTTTCCCTTGCCAGAATTTTATTTTGAAAGATGTTTTGGTGGTCATCAATGAGTTATACCGTATATTTCAAAACTTCACAGTCCAAACATTTGTAATATGACCCATTGCTTTGGACTAGCCTCTGGAGAGGGGTGTTATCAAAAAGTCTGATGAAGATTCTTGAAGCAACGTCAAAAGACTTGGAGTTCAGGAGGAAACTTGCCAAAAAAAGTAAAGACTTAATAAAAGTAGTACTTACTTCCTGAGTGGTACAGACTGCAATGTCATGGAATCCAGATTTCCTGAATAAAATATTCCTTTCATGATCGATAAAGGGGAGGGGTTTGAAAACCACAGGATAGCTGAAGGTAAATGCACTCATGAAACAATTATTTAAAAAAATTGTGTTCCCTCAGATCTGGGTTTTGGTTTTTCATCCAGCTCCCACTGAAGTCACTGGATGGACTCATTTGAATCTTGTGGGAGTTGGATCAGACTTTTGGATGTAGAGTACTGGCACCTACTTAATCTGTCAAAAAAATTGGTTCCTGTCATACAAATGACAAGAGATAAAACACTATTTAAAGCCTGAAAAGGTGATTAATAGTTTTCAGCATTTGTTGCATTTGAGAGCTGAAATAGCAGCAGCTGTTTGATATGTATATCAGTGATATGCAGTTCAAATATGTGTTTTTGTTTCTCTAAAAAGAAGAATAACCAGTGGTCATTTGTAGAAGTGTACTCATATTTACATATGTAGAATCTTTTTATTTCCAATTTGTGACCATGAGGAATTCTCTCATTTCACATTCAGTATGTGATTCCTGCAGGATAATTATAGAAATGGTGAACAGAGAAATGAGATCAACAAAGTATCTATTTTGTAGGATAGTGGTGTTCAATTTCTTATTAATTATTACTTGAATAATAGAAGCCTCTTGAGGCCACCAATCAATGATTGGAGCTCCCTTGTAGTACGCATAGTGCACTTGTGCACGCACAAGACACTCCCTGTCCCAAAAAATTTACAATGCAAATATCAAACCAGAGAACATGGTTTGATTACAGTGAGACAGGAAAGCAGAAATGAGACTATTATTAGCATTGCAAACGAAAACCATAACTCATCATATTATTAATCCTATGATAATATAAGTGTACATTTATACACAAGTAAAGGTTTCCCTTGCTTTATGCAGGTTCTGTATGTGCGAATTTGCTCTTATGTGATGACCCTTTTTATACCAAAAATTTGTTATATGCGAGGTAAATTCACTCTTATGCAATCAGTGTGGTGGAAACCCGCAGTCAGCTGTTTTATGCAGTTGAATGCGAGAGTGACACACCAAAATATAGTCTCCTGTGTGGATCTGTGCTCCTTGATCGTTGATTGAGACGCGTGTTTCTGTAGTTGCCATCTCCATTATGACTTATAGGCGTCCCACTAGTGTATCTCCTACCCTCTCCCTGGTCCATCAATGAAGCCCAAGAGAACTTCTTTAATCCTGGAGACAAAACTGAAGACCCTTTACTACCCTCTCTTCACACCAGCTAAACATCCACCACCACCTTGTGCTTGTGTGTACTGTCTCCTGTTTGTGAGTACCAAAATTGTCTTCTAAAAGTGGTAGAAATGGGTCTGGAGGTCAGTACAGTCGAGGTCTTGGAACTTATCCCTATTTGTAACATTGTAAAGTGGGTCCCCTTTATGCAAATTTGAGTTATGCTCTGTTTTCCAGGAATGCATGTACAGCATAAAGCAAGGGAAACTTGTATACGATTATTCTGAAGCCATGAGGATGGCAGGAAAACATTAGTTAGCTACTTTGTGTAAATGTAACCCCATTCCTAGCTTTTGCTGGCATGGGAGCATATGTTTAGGAACCCAACTAGTCTTCTATGTGAGCACTAGGCCTCAGATGGGAGCAAGCAGTCATAATGGAGTTATATGTCATGGGACACAGAGTTAGGGTCTCTCTGCTCATGGATAAGTAGACCTATAAATATGTTGGTTATCAATGTGGTGGTATGGTGGAGTTGAGAGTAAATTAGAGAGTGTGAAACGCCCTTCACTGCAAAGTAAGAGATGAAAATTGGGTAACGAGAGACGGTGGATTCAAACGGAGTTCCTCTTGCATACCTTTTTCACTGCTTTGAAAATTTAGATCACTGTGTGCTGAGTGTTCTCAGTCTATTTGCAAAGGAAATCGACCTGTTTATCTTCTGCAAAGTTTTTAGGGCAGTTCTCTGTTGTCAAAATCTAGAGACTCCTGCCCCATAAAGTTGGGAGAGAGGAAGCAGA
Organism: Caiman crocodilus; assembly: GCA_030014935.1. Taxonomy (NCBI): domain Eukaryota; kingdom Metazoa; phylum Chordata; order Crocodylia; family Alligatoridae; genus Caiman; species Caiman crocodilus. Next base: position 107,012,042 of record JAGPOW010001296.1, read on the forward strand.
GTTAGAATTTTACTATTTTGGGCCATTTGGAATATTATTAGAATGATATAAGTCTCTAAACTACATTGTGTCCCTCTAAAAGAAAGGAACTATTTCTTAATATTGTCTGTTAGGGAGATAAGAATCAAGAAAGATATGTACTCCAGTGATAAATTTATGCCATGTGTCCCTGATATGGCATTTGATGCACATAATTTGAACTTCTGAAATGGTTAATGAGAGCAGCATATGGGAACACAAAATAATTAATTGGGAATATCAAAATATTTGTTTTTATTTTCTCTACTGTGATAGCTCACAATTCATAGCCTACATGTACTGGAGAATGTTTTTGTAGGCTAGTCAGCTGGCATCACATAAAGGTTATCCCTGATCCTTCAGTTCTGTGCACCTCAAATTTAACACTGTTTTCTTTCTTTTGGTTTTGCACCTTTGCTTCCTACTTGCTGGTTCAACTTTGGCATTGTTCAATTGTCAGCTCTTAACTCTTAATAGCTCCTTTTATTTGGGGAGAGTAAATTGATTCTGGTAATTGAATCAGAAATTTCCCAAGTCTTTTCTTAAAATAGGAATCAAAACCCCCAGCCAGCTATGGGGCCAGAAAATGGTCAGGTAAATAATTATTTTTAAAAGAATCCCCATATTTTGGGGCTTTGCTGAGGAGCAGAAGCATTAGCACTGTATTACTGAGAGAAAATTCTATTGCATTTTTATTTCTTCCTGGAGACAAACCAAAAAATATTGGAGGATTTGGCCCTCTGCCATTATTTGATTTATTAAGAACAACACTGTATTGTGCACATAGATGTTGTCATCTTTCCTTTGCTATTTTAAATTATATTTAGAGACAGACGGGTTTAAAGTGCTTTCCTTAGAAACTAATGATAGGAAGTCTATTTCATTTTGCCAGAACCTGGAGGGTGGGAGGGCTGCAGAAACCTTGTAAAGTAGTGAGAACAGTGTATTATACAGGACTACCCTTCAATGAATGAAAAAGTTAAAGTTTAAAGCCTCATCTGAGAGGCCTTTCTAGTCTTGGTTTGGAGCTGCCAGCATTGTCAGTACAATTTATTCACACTGTTCAAGTGCTCATGAAAGCTACTCAGAAGCATGATCTGTAAGTGATTGAACAGACAATACTCCAGAGCTTTGAGTACAAATAAAACCACTGTTTGAGGCTTCATGCATCACAACTAAAGTTTTCTAGGAATTCTGCCAGTCTAAATAAAACACAGTCTTGCTGTAATTTTATACAGCACTTGAAAAGAAGTCTAAGGCTACATCATACCCTGCATAAATACTTCCCTCTCATTCTTTTCCATAACCAAGTGATAATCTGACTTGATGATATGCATGCCAGGTTTAATTATGCTTTCATACTCTGTTTTCCATTAACCATTACATTTTCTGTCAGTTATCTGATTACATTACAAATGTTCACTTTCAAATATACAAATATCCCAATGTTTGATTAACTAGACTCGTCTAAAAAGAACATCTCCTTGACTGAGTATTCAATCCAATAAACATATATGAAGTGTGTATGTATACTTTCATCCGTCAAGGATGAAGATGACTGCATCCAGCCGGGGGAGGGGAGGGAAGAAGAGACAAAATAAATGGGAAAGGAAAAGAAGGAAAAGGAGAAAAAAGTGAAAGGGAAGAGAATGATTTGGGGTAGAGGCTAGCTCACGTGAGTACATAGGTGATTTATAAGTTCAATCTTTGCTTTGAACAATCTGCTGCAGCAGGGGCAGGACTGGATAGGAGAGGTTTTCATTTTCCTGGCCATGCATTTCTTCTTTGCTATGCGTTACTGTTCACAGGCCAATGTTCTGTTTTGGATTTGGGACCTCCAGGACGGACAGTTGCAAGTGATTTGCTCCCATGACTCTGGGCTGATGCCGAAACTCTTTAGGGTGTCCTTGTATCAGTTCTTTGGTGCACCACGAAAGTGTACTCCATCTGACAGTGCGCCATAGAAGACTTTCTTTGGCAGGCAAGTGTCAGGCATTCCTAAGAAATGGTCAGCCCATCTTAGCTGTGCTGGTTTCAGCAGGGTGTGAATGCTGTGGAGAGTTGATTTTTCCGAGCACCTTGGGTCTGGAAACCGATCCTGCCACTTGATCTTTAGTATCTTGCACAGGCAGCACAAGTGGAAGTGGTTTAGTTTCTTTGCATGATGCTGATTAAATGGTTCAGGTTTCTCTGGCATAAAGGAGGGTAGGAAGGATGATGATGTTGTAAAACTTCAGTTTTGTTGACATTCTGATGCCTTTGCGGTCCCAGACTGACTTATGGAGTCTGCGGAAGGTCATGCTAGCTTTTGCTATATGAAGTATATATACTCACTAAGAGAAGATGAATCCATTGAACTTAACAGTTACTTTATATTTTACCACTGAACTTACTCATAGAAACAGTTCTTTAAAACCCAAACCCGTATGCTATTTTGGTACCACCACTTCCTGTACATGTATACTGGTAAAGCAACCCTGTACTTGGCAGGACATGCTTACTATTTATAGTGTCACGCAGTCCCAACTTTGAACATACCTGTACTGCATAACCTTAGCAGCCATGGACATCAAGGCTAGATTTGCTCCTCAATGAGTCAATGAATGACTTGTGACAATAAAGTAATTTGAAATGTTTGAGAAACTTGTGCTTAGTATATACAACTGTGCATATGCTCTAAGTATTTTAGCAGGCTAAATGCAGAGGTCTTTACTCCCTATTTATTCAGGTAGATTTCCATTAACTTTAATGGAAAATTTCCTAAGTAAAGAATGTGTAAAAACCTTTGAATTTTGCCCTCTGACTTTTTGTGATCAGAGTTTTATCACCTTAGTATATTTTAAGGTCACCTAAACCCACATCTCCACTATCATACATCTTGACTGCTTCAAACAGCTTTTCTAGGTAACATGCTTTCTAGAAAATATAATAATTCTAGTATCTTGGACATTTCCAATTGTCAGACAATAATATCCTGTCATGTAAACTGTAAAACTGAATATAGTTCTTCAGTATACAGCAGTTCAGCCTATGAAGTCACTTGTGATTGTGCTGCGACAAAATATATATTTCTTTAGATTTTAAGTTAGTGGACTTCTAGAACTAGAAAGTATTCTTTGTAACAAGTACTAAATGACTGCACAGAAACTCAGGTTACTACACAGTAGTGCTGACAAATGACTTTTTTGTGATGTTGACTGTGCAGTATCCTGAGATTACTGTGCAGTAACATAGTGTCACGTTTTCTGCCATGCGATGTTATGGTACAGTAGTCTCAGGCTACAGAGCAGTCAGTGTCTTATGTAGATGTGGCTGCTGACTATGAAAAAATAAGACTTGCTCAAATAAATGGACTTTATAAATAATAATAAATTATGGATTATTATTATTTGCCCTTTATTTAAGCTTTTAGGGTCATATTTTCAAGATTTTTCTCTACAATCATAGATTCATAGGTGCTAGGGTCAGAAGGGACCTCAGTAGATCATCGAGTCCGACCCTCTGCATAGGCAGGAAAGAGTGCTGGGTTCAGATAACCCCAACTACATGCTTATCTAACCTCCTCTTGAAGACCCCCAGGGTAAGGGAAGCACCACCTCCCTTGGGAGTCCGTTCCAGACCTTGGCCGCTCTAACTGTGAAGAAGTTCTTCCCAATGTCCAGTCTAAATCTGCGCTCTGCTAACTTGTGGCCATTATTTCTTGTAACCCCCAGGGGTGCCTTGGTGAATAAAACCTCACCAATTCCCTTCTGTGCCCCCGTGATGAACTTATAGGCAGCCAC
>JAGPOW010001296.1:107015941-107039190 GCA_030014935.1 Caiman crocodilus
ATTTCTTGTAACCCCCAGGGGTGCCTTGGTGAATAAAACCTCACCAATTCCCTTCTGTGCCCCCGTGATGAACTTATAGGCAGCCACAAGGTCACCTCTTAACCTTCTCTTGCGGAGGCTGAAGAAGTCCAGGTGCCCCAGTCTCTCCTTGTACGGCTTGGCCTGCAAGCCCTTAACCATATGAGTGGCCCTTCTCTGGACCCTCTCCAGGTTATCCGCAGCCCTCTTGAAGTGCGGTGCCCGAAATTGCATGCAGTACTCCAACTGTGGTCTGACCAGTGCCCGATAGAGGGGAGGTATCAACTCCTTGGATCATAAACATCAGAAATGGTTTTTAATTGAAGAAGAGATGATCACATATTAATTGTACCATGACTCCATGAGTAGCAAACACCAAATATCTTGAGAGGCACAAAAAGGTCATGAGAGTTTGCAATATTATAGTCTTCCAGTAAGCCACCATTTCCCTTTATTCTGTTGAAAAATAACTAAACAGGACCAGAAAATATATTTTTCTTGGCCAGATTAAGCAGAAATTGAGTTCCATTTAAGTGAACAATGATCATCAAGATTTAATGAAAAGAGAAGTAAATATTTTGCTGAGGCAAAACCAAAGTCTACATTTATTTTAAAACATCATAAACCTTCAGCATTGCCCAAATCTGAAGTCAATAAAGCATGCATTAATTTTATTTATTTAATTATCCCAAATTATAATTAAATAGGGGAATTAAATCTAATGTATTAGGATGTGAATATGCTCCTTTGAACACCTCGGACAATAAAGTAAACAGATGGGCTTTGCATTGTACCCTAAACTAGAAAATCTGGTTCTGTTAGGCAAGTGGGAATGCAAATTTCACAACCAAGTTTTCGCCACTGAAAATACCTGCTCCCAGTAGATATTTAAATCTAAGACCTGTTACTGAAAATGCATATGCTGACCTTAGCTGCTGTGCATCACATGTGGTGAGAGATTTGTCAGGTAAAGCCTAAAACATTGTGAGTCAAAGTAACACAAATGGGAAAACACATAGGAAGCCAATACAGGCTGTGGAGCTTTGGTGTAATGGGATCCCAACAGTTCAACTCCTTAATCTTCAGTCATAATAAATAGTTTGTCATCGTCTGTTGTGAGCCTTCAGATCACATAACTGAAGCCAGTTACTTGTTTGACTTTGCTTCTAACGCTGAAACAGGGTAGACCTCCCATATTTACTAGGATGTTTAGAATGTAAAGCTGCTTGTCTTAAGCCGTGCACATCTCATAAAGTGCTCAGCAGTCCTCTCTAACAGTTTCTGAGCTAACAAGCCTGCAAGGATTGAATGAAGGCCCCTGAGGAGCTCTTACCTCAGTCCATGCATGCGTTTAGAATACTTTTATCTATGCTGCTAGCTTAGTCAGTAGCTACTTTGGGTACATTGGCCAATTCCTGGAGGCTTTCTACTTCCAGCTGTTTCCACTATAGATAGATGTTTTGAAAGACAGTTTGCAAACAACATTGTGTTATCAGAGAAAAATAAGTTTTCCCCTCTCCCCTGCCACCTACTTTTTGCCTTCCAAAAGCAGCTTAACCATTTATGGTCAACATTTTTTTTAGACATCTTTCGGTAAAGACAAAAACTGCAAACAATCACAAAACATAGATATTTTATAAAGGTGTGTGTGACGGAGAAGGGGTTAGGATAGAAAATATAAAAACTGAATCATCCAGTCACTTCTATTTCTACTACAATGCTCTAAACAGAAGGTATAAACAAAAGATGTTGTAGATATCTTAGCAATGGCAAACAAAAGCATTTTAAAATAAAATTTTCTCTTTTTACAGATGTTAATTACTTTATTGTTGATGGTGCACTGTCTGAAAATAATATAGTGAAAGAACCTATTTTGATATCACAAATTTTCAGACTGTAATTGTATGAAACTAAGAAATTTATCTCTTTTAAATTATTTAATGAAAAAGAGAAAGAAAGGAGACATGTGGCACAGTCTAATCATTCTCAGTTTCATTATATTTCATTTCAATAAAGCCACACAGAAGAATCAAAAGGTCTTATACTGATTTCACATGTATGAGCTTTAAGCCAATGTAGTTCCATTATTTCAGTGGCCTTGCTGTAATTTCAAATGCTAGTTTGAATTCATAATTAGGGCCAGAATTGGCCTCTAATCGCATCTTTCTTGTGCTTACAACCCTTTCTTAAAGTTATGCAGATATAATTAACATTCTTCATAATGTAACTCACTAAAAGTTACCACATACCACAATGTAGAGAGTTTATAAACACAGTGCTTGAAGAACACCATAGTTTGGAGTTAAAATAAATGGGTAGGGATGAACAAAAATTGAACAATTTGAATAAAAATTTTAAAAAATAGACCTTGAGGGTAAATCCTGAGACTGATGGAAGTGTTGTTACTAACTTCAATGGGGTCATGATTTTACATTGTTTGGATTTGTGGTAGCTATTAAAATTTGCAACCCCAAAGAAAGAGTTACCATGATTTAAAGATGTTCCTTTAGTGGAGTGACTACTGCTATGAGCAATGATAAATCTAAAAGCTTAAATCAGATCATCTCTACTTAGGGTCTAAAAAGATAATAATGTTTGTGTTTAAGGTTCTAGCTGCAGCTTCCAGGGACATTCTTCTGATCCAAAAAGTGCATTGAAAAAGCACCTGTCCTAAATTCATTTAAATAGAAATGTTTAGCAGTCTAACAAAATTAGGATGTTTCCCCATTAATCCACCACTGTTTATAAACTGATGTTACTAACAGGTGTAATTCTCAAAACTTCATGTTTGAACATACCAGGCAGAATAAGTAGTCAAAAGAATCTTATAAAAAGAATTGTTTCTAAGCAATTTTGTATTGGCAGTTTTTGTTTAAAAAAAATCTATTCTCAATTAACTTTATGATTGTTTAAAAATGATAAGAGTGGGGCCTGTCAATCAATTTTTGGAGCAAATTTTTGAAATGTCATGGGTGTTCATGTAAAAGGGGGTTCTAGTCCCTATCACTTTACAGGAGAGAGAGGGCAGCATGGTAGGTCTGTGATCAGCAGACAGCTGGAGCAGAGCTAACTACAAGAAAATAAGTGGTTGAAAGAGCAGAAAGACAGGAACCTATAGATGACTACTTGGGAGCCAGCTGCAAGCCAATAGGGTGGAGCTCTGGATAAGTAGTTAAGTAGGGATAGCAGTGCAGGAGGAGCAGGTTGATCCAGATTAAGGAGAAACCTCTATGCAGTCTTGGGAAATGTGACAGTAAGGGGTTGTGCTCCTGGGGGGAATACAAGCTCAGGCCTTGAGCCAGAGTTTGTAGCCTGCACTTAGGAAGAAGAGTTTTTGTCAATCCAAGTTGTTAGAGGGAAGAAACTGCAGGCTGGGGAAGTGCCTGGAAAGTTGGGAGGGAGCCAGTGGAGGAGGGTAGGGCTTTGTAGCAGTGCAAAAACCCAACATGGAATTTGAGTTGGAGACTGGAGGTTTATATTTGTGTTGGTGTCAGTGCAGTATAAGCAGCCCTGTACACTGTGAGACCAGGGTATAGGGACATAGACTCACCCAGTTCTAGCACACAGAGGTCACCTGATTCTCACCTACCACGTTTGGTGTTGAAGCCATCTTAGTTGGGAGATGGTCTACTTTTGTGATATGTTGTCCTAGACTAGCTGGGTCTGGTTCTTCTTTGCAGATTCTACCTCCCCTACACCTTATCCAAGCACCACCCTGTTGTTACAGCATATGTTGTGTCCTTGGCTTTCAATGGATGATCTTCTTCTGTTCTTTGTTCCTGCAGACTCCCCATTCATCTTGAGCCTGGTGTGTGAAGGCGATGATTGAGTCAGCCCTCCACTTGGTTGGTCAGCACACAAAGGGGAAATGAAGGACAATACAAAACAGTGAAACAGAACTCAGATAAGTCTCAGCCCTTAGTGTTGTTGCAACAACAGGGTGTAGCCACCAACTACAGGTAATTTAGTCCTTAGGGCTGTGGGACATTCTGGGGTGCCCAGCCCTCAAAAATAAAAGGAACCTAAAAAGAAATATGCAAGTCTTCTGGGTTCCTTTCACCTATAGCTTGGGTGTTTCCCAGCCTTAGATGTTTTGGTATCTGTCATCAAGGCTTTAGCAGCACCTGCTGACTTCCCAGGTGCAACTGGTCTGTCTGCCCACCCTTATCAACTCAGCTCCTTGTAAGTGTTGAAGTTGGTTCACCTACTGGCATGCCTCCAGACCTGAGCCAGCATTGGCTCAATTTTCCCCTTTTCCTGGGGTATAGCCTAGCCACCCAGACTCTACAGCAGGGTAAAGTAAAAGCAAATCAAAACAAAAAAAAAACACCTCTTCCAGAGCATTGCCTGCTCCCCTGATAGCCCTTTTCTTCAGTGTGTCCTCTTGCTGTTGCTCCCTGCCATCCCACTGCTGCAGGCTTTGCAGTGGCATTTTAAATTATTGGAGCACCTTTGGGCTCCTGAGGGGGTAGCTCCACCTGCCTGGAGCTTCTTTGACAGCAACTTGGCTATCAACTTTCATCTAACATCTGTTTATTCCCCCCCCAGCCCTGCAGTGGGCTAGAAATACTAGTCTTACTGTGGGTGAGGCCAATCCTGATGGAGCAGCTGCTGATAATGCAGGGCTCCTGCAGCAGCTTCTGGTCACTTATTGTTGGTTCCAGCTAGGTTGGTAAATTTCTTCCTGCTGTGGGCTCAGAAGAGTTTTCTCTCACTTCTTCACAGTTGGTTTAACTAGAGGTTTAGGTTGTGGCAACAGAGGTAGTGTGAGGCACTCCATGGTGTAGGGGTAGATACTAGGGTGAAGCACTGCAGATGCAAAGAATTAGGAGCCTTGTGGGTTGAGTGGATGGAAACCCAGGAGTTCATAGGCTGGAGTCCTGCACGGATCTGTGACCTGGTAGGCTGAGATGGAAAGGCAGGAGCAGCTTTGTTGGGATCCAGTGAGTTAAAGTAGCCCTGCCAGGGTCAGGGGCCTGGAGGCCTGGGTGAGTTGATATGAAGATAGGATCAGAAACAAAGTGTGCATGTGAAACAAAGTAAAACCAAGGAGGTATGGGTGTGGCTATGGAGGCAGCTGGAAGCCATGTTTAGAGCCCTTAGGGTGATTGGGGCAAGAGGCTTTGATCAGGGCCAGCTGGGCCATGATCAGTGTCAGGGAAACAATAGATGTCAAAAAGCACAGAGTGTTAGTCAGTAAACCTAAGGCTTATTGTTATGAATTAGACCATAAGGAGTTGATCTTATACAATGATAAAGCTTGTTTATTCAGAGAGCAGTACCCTGCCTACAGTTCTGCTGTTTCCTCCTGCAATCCCTGGACAAATGCAGAACAGAACCTCTAGAAACAGAGCAAAAATTTGATTGGTTTCACACTTTTTTAAAGCCAATCTACTTAGAACTGAATAAGGAAATGTTTGAATTTTGTTCCCAGTAAAGAATGAACATGGTAGGTTAATATCCTCAGGATAACACCTCTGTAATTCTTTAATATATTATTTTCTTATTTTATTTCAAAAAAGAAATGGCCACTCTGTATTAAATCATTAATACATGTATGGAAATTTGATAAAACATTGATGAGATGCTAGTATATTTTTTTTTTTAGCTTTTTCTCAGTAGAATTGGAATGAGCCATGCAGTTAAAATATCTTTTACAGATTTATTGTTTAGTAAAAAAAAAAAAGAGAAAAAAGAAAAGGTATTACCAGTACCCAATATAAAAACACTGTTCAAGTTAGATGGATAGCAAAGTGACCATCTGTCATACATTATTTTAGTGTTAACCTCTGCCTCATAAAACAGGGACTTCCCTACTCTCTTGTGGCAACGTGAAGTTATTTCAATTCCATTCACACCCTCTGGGCATCAGCATGATTTGGAAACCTAATAAAGTATGCTATCAAAGAACAACCCACGTGTCTAGAATTTGTATTACTACACTACAGGGAACCCAAGTGATGTTATCCTTTAACCATATGTTTTCTAAAGTTCCATTTATTGTCATAAAAATCAATGTGATTTTTTTTTTTTTTTTTTGGTGGAAAGTGCCAAGTAAGGCTAAACAAGAAATGTTACACAGAATACTAATAGTGTGTCACTGCTTCTCCCACAGGAACAGAAATGCACAGTCCACCAGGATACTAGGAGTATATTGTTCCGTCTTCTTAAACAGATGTCAGAGGAATTAATTCTGAATCATTTCGTGTGTTCATGCTGACTCCACAGGCATTACAGTTAAGCCTGTAGAGAATAGGATTAGGTCATACTTTCCCCTGCCCTCCCAACCTATATTTAACTTAGAAATAAACTGGAGATAAAAAACCCCCAGCACACTGAAGTCAACTTGCAGAACTTTGCTTTGAGCACTCTTTAGAAGGAAGCGGTTGTTTTGGTGGTAAGGTTCTTGCCATCTCATTGCAACAACTGGTGGGGGATTCCTCAAATCCATTTATCTTTTGAAATCTATAGAAACCCTGTGTCAACCTGAAGGTTCTAGGCCTACTTACTCACCAAGAGACAAGGAGATTCAAATTCCCTGGTGCTTACGTAGGCTATGTTTATACTGTAAACCCTAATGTGCTTGGCAGTTGCACCTCCAAACATGAAGCACTATTCCATGTGTACACCCTCTGATCCCTCCCCAACTGGAAGTGGAGTAGCTGCATCAGCTGCTAAAGAGGTAATTAATACTGATGAGTGGTAATGTTCTCTGGTGCCACTTGGATAAAGCTATACTGCTTCCATTTGGCTAGTTAGCACCCACAGGCAACATGGTGTGCTTGAGGTGTGCTGCTAGGTAGGACTGACATGAGGACATTGAGAACTGACTGCCAGCCCTGAATCTGACTGGAAATCATCAACTTCATGGTGGTTCTTATTATGATTGTCAGTTAAAGACTAGGGGTCAGATACTGAATCTTAATACAGGGCACTCACCAACAACACCTGTTTGGGCTGCTGAGGAGCAGTAAGTCAGTTTAGGCATAGTTATAGTGTCTTGACGTGAAGAGACTACTTCTTTTCTTTTCCCCCCTCCCACCCCAAAAGCTTCCACTGCATTCAGTGGAGAGCCATTGCATGGAAGAGAAATCAGTATAATCAACACTAGAATTAAGTGTGTGAAAAGGGCTCCAGAAACTCCTCTTTTGGGGGGGGGGGGCCCAAAGCATCACCCTGGTTTGCACCCCTCTTCCCCAGGGATGGCTCTGGCTGAGGGCCTAATTTAAGCAGATTCAAGTCTTCTGAAAGATTTCAGTGGGCATAGAGTATGTTTTTTGGTTCTCTTTCTTGAAGGCTCTGCAGAAAACATTTAAAAATTATCATTGTAGAATGCATTCTAAAATGACTTAAAATAGCTTCTCTGGATACAAAATGCCACACCTTTGAAACGGGCACTAGCTCAGAACTGAATCTTGCATGTCTTGGTATTTTGAGAGGGGTCATATTTTGGAATGAATTTTACCTAGTTGGTGCATCTACATGTGTAATTACCATGTACTGATAAACTCCAGTGCAGTTTGCACCAAAATTTATTGCTCTCAGGTGCAGCGTTTACATGTGTTTGGGACTGTAGTATGTTGAGCCAGGATAGAGCAGCCCCAGCTGGCAGGGAACCCTGGGGGTCAGCTTGCCAGGCTGCTTCCCCGGGTAAGACATGCTGCAAAGGAGCTGGCTGGGGCACCGGGGTGGTCCAGTACAGGGCTAACTGGTAGGCAGCCCCTACACTATACCCTCATGACTAAGCCAGTCCTGCTCACAGTGTACATGTGCCTTTTGGCGCACGTAACTAATCTGTAGGATAGTATTTGTCATGGACAGTTCTATCCCACAGCAGAATTAATTAATTTACTGTGCCCCAATATGGGCACATCTGTACATGGTGATGTTTTACTGTGGAGCTAGCTTTGCAGTAAAGCACGTGAAAGATAACTTTTTGAAAAGGCAACTGTTGAGAATACTATAGTGATCCTATGGAGATATATTAGCAGACAGAAAACAGAGGAAGTGGTTGGAGGTGAATGATAAAACTGTATCACGTTTGTGCAAAGTATAACATGCCCACCCAATTTTTTCTAACAATATCGCTTCTGTGGATGTGTATCCCTGTAAAATTCAAGGTGACTTTCTAGCAAAGAACAATTAAATGGCTGCTGATAAAGGAATAATCCAGTTGAGACAGATTAATTCAAATATATAACATTGTTTTCCACATACAAATCCTAAAGAGTACTCAGAATGTCAGAGCACTGGGTCTGTGACCCTGACAAGTGATCTCTCAGCTGGGTGTGGAAGCTTAATCCATGTCCTTCCAGCTGCATCTCTTATGTGTAAGAGAGTGGCCTTTTATAGTTGATTAGCCAGTAGAGTCAGCCAACTGTGAAGCTATTGGATATTCTGAAGGCTTGCATGTTATACAAAACATGTGCAAATTATGACATAATATTAAAATGGTTTTAGGGGCTTAATCATAATAGTTTTCTGCCTGTGTATGAAGAGACTTTGTTTTTTGCAGAGCTCCTTAAATCTCTTTCAAAAGATATTTAAAAGTACGGAACTTATTTTATGTTAGTCACAACAACTAGAAAAGTAGAGAAAGAATTCTATTTACTTTTTAGAAGAAGTCAGAAGCTGTTTATACTATTGGACATTTAAACATGAAATAAATTTCCTAGAACCTCAGTTTAACTATTCAATATTTCTAATATAAATACATTTAAAATAATAAATGGGAATTAGAATCAAATAGGTACTGTTGTAGACAGCTAAATCTGATTTTGAAGAGAGCAACATACCATAACTTCTGATCAGATATAGAGGAGAACTGTATCTTAAAACATAGATATTCAAAATAAATCATTAAAATTTGAATTTTTTGACTTGTAGATAGTTTCTCCATTGAATTATTTTTATTGATTTTAAAAAGCTACTTTCAATTTCAGTATGTGGTCTGAAACAGACAATTAGCAATAGCTCTGTAATTGTACAAACTTTTGTATCAGGGAACAAAAGCTTAATAAAGTATAATGTTTTGGGAGAATCAAGTCAAATGTAAATTTAGCCCTGCAGCTGATTCCTCAAGGGCATTGGCACGTGCCGCTGTATAGAAAAAGGAACATGACCCACCAAATGCATTCATGATCTCCATAATGGAGAAAAAAAAGATTAAGGTCTAGTGAGGTCTGACAGAATGCAGGGACCAGAATTTTGAACAGATGGTATATAGGGGCCCACTGGCCTCTTGAAAGCCAGGGAGAGGAGAGAATAGGCAGATAGTAATTAGCAGGAGGTGATAAAAAAGGGCATCCAGGATCTCCCCAAACATCTGCTTAAAAGAATAAAGACTGTTCTGACTCTGAGCTTTAATGATCTTAAGAGATACAGTTCAATTACTTAGAAAAAAATACACACACAAAGCTGAGCTGCAGTAGTGAGCACTATGGTTTGGAGCATTGCAGCAGTTTGTGTAATTATTAATTTGCTGTATTTGCTTTAGATGGGTTATATACAGTATTAAACCCATAAATGAAGATGTTGTAATCAAAATGCCAAATGCCTTTTTTTGGAATCAGCAAGCTTTTAACAAGAATTTGAGTTTCGGATAACTTACAAATTGATGTTACTTGCACTGCATTTTAAAATGGCTGCTTTGCCTGCTTGTCATGTATTTATAGTGCTACAGCTGTCTCTCTTTCTGTTTGTTTATATAGAAATAGTTTCAGTTTGTCTGACTGAAGTATTTTGAGCTCCACAAATAGTTGCAAATTATAGCACAGAGACTTGATTGCTGTCATCATCAGTTGCTTGTGACCAAGTCGCTTGAGACTTTAGTGTTGGACTTCAGACCAACCCCCACAAAAAACTGCTAAATCATAATGAGGATTTGAAGTGTCTGAGTGCAACAATAATCCTGTATCAAAAGTCCACAAGGAAAGTAGCAGAGCATTTCGTTGAAAAGTGTTGTTATACACTCTAGTTATTCCATTAGCCTAATAATATTCTGTCTTTAATACAACCATTACAGTAATTTAAAAGCAATATTTGTTTTCTCTCCCAGTTCCTAAAATACTTTATTTAATAAAACATTACCAATACAAGGCAATGATATATGGGAAGGAATTGAAGTAGGAGAAGTATATGGTGATCTACTAGAAGTGTCTGTGTGAGGACTATTGACATTAGCAATCTGGCAGATGGAGTAACTGGCACTTGGGAGAAAATTCACAGGTGACATTTAAATTGGATAACAGTGTGAACATTTGTAAAGACAGTAGTAAGTTAAGGGGACTAGAGAGAGGAGAAATATTATAGATTGTAATAGGCCTTGCCCTGAGGAATTTGAAGAATAATACAATCTGTAGATATATTGGAAGTGAGGTAACTAAAAGTGTACAGTAAAGGAAAATTATTGCTAGGTTTCTTCTGCTTGGGTAACATCTCTTCTTTTGGCATATGTGCAAAGTTAATTTAGGCAGGCAAGGTTCTTTGGGTAGTTGTCTTTTATTAGACCAACTGAATACTTGGAAAAAGTGTTCTTTGTAAGCTTTCGGGCACAAATACCCTTCTTCAGGCATAGCAGCGCCCAAAGAAAAGAGAGAGAGGAATGTTTTAAGTCAAGGTGTTGCAACAATCTTCAAAGAATCTCTGCTAGCATAGAGAGGGTTGCCATGACTTAATCAATGCATCAAATTAAGGATTTCTTCACAAATAGGACTTTATCCAAAATACAGTTGTTTTTTTTTCTCATTCTGAAATAGTCTTATGTTACAGGTTTCATACAAAAGATGCAAGTGTATTTTTTATCTTATAGACTGTGTTATTTAGATTTAGCTATTAATATCTCCAACTATAATGAAATAATAAATAAACCATTTCTTGTGGATCCCACAACATTTATTTGATTTGTTGTGGAGGACTCAAGCAGTTTTGTTCCTAACCAAAAAAAAAAAAAAAAAAGAATAAAGTGTGCTGGAATACTCTGCAGGACTTGTGTGCTTACGAGAGTCATTCTGAGGGTTACAAGCAAGCTATAAAATGATCTTTAAGGCTAAGTACAGACAATCAAAAAACCAAAGGCTGAATTGATTCAGTCTTTTCAGGTTAGTCTAAGCTGCACAGATTGAATCGATAAGCAAATGAACAGACATTCTCTTTTGATTCAGGGAATGCAGCCACATGCCTGCAGTGGCTCCAGCCATAAGCCAGGGATTGCAAGAGTACACCTGCTGGCCACTACCAAATAGAAGGGAAGGGGCAAGTCCTGCAAGGCTTTCCTCTGCTCCCTGCTCCTAGGAGAGGGCATGTCTAGGAACCAGCCCAGGGCTAGCCCACTGGAGGTTGGGGATCCCAGCCTAGATCTGCCTGGGGGGGCAGTGCCTGCCAAGCTTCTGCTCTGCCCCCACCTCACCCCCTTTCAGCTTACGGGAGGGCAGGCACTGCCAGACAGAGGGAGGGGGGAATAATGAGGGGGAAGGTAGTGACATTGAAGATTTGAACAAGAATAGTCCTTTCTCTGAAGCAAGCATGTATTGAACACAGCACTTTGTGACCTTAAGCACATGACAGAACAACCAAAAACCTTTGCCTAAGCTAAGATGCAACCCAGTAAAACATAGTGAGAGCATACACAGCTTACTTTAACTTAAAATGGAATGTAATAACCCAAAAAAGAAAAGAGAAAGCCTTGCATAAGTCTTACATAATTCTGAAGGTGAGATGTCTCCTTATAGCCAAATATTGGCTGGTGCCTTTTGAGTAGGGGAGGGGGCACATGCCTCCCCCCACATCAATCACTGACTGAGTAAGGGGGTCCCCCAGCAGGTGAGTATGCTGATGGGGGGAGGGGGTGCTCAGTGGCTGATCTCACTGACCAGGGGGAGAGGGTCCCCCTACAGCTGATTTCACGCACCAGAAAACAGCTACATCACTTCCAGAATTCCCGTGGCTATTATGGCCACTTTTGCTTGTAGCCCCACTCCTCAGCCAGTGCTTACAGGGGAGGGCACTGGCACTCCCACCTGCCCACTGCCCATTGTCTAAACAGAGAGTGTGGTCTGGCAGGGGGTGCACTAGTGCTCTCAGGGGGTGCACGTGCACCCCTTACACATCACCACTGCAGCCAGGGAGTCAAAGTTGTTGCTTAGGTATTTGTAACAGATCGCCCTCCCCAGTGCCATCTTTTGCATTATCACGCCCTATGTGGGGGTGTCCTCGGAGTCCCCTTAAGGTTTCCCGCTCTCTATACTTCTGCCACATCTTGATGGAAATATTATAAGTGGGAGACTGCCTGTTCTTTTTGTATGTTGGGGTCCTCTGCCACCACTTGTCTTGACCCCATTCTTTCTCTAGCTAGGCCTCTTCATCTAAGCCCCCCAGATAGGGTTTGACTCCGAGACTCTAGCTCTTTAGTCTTGGGGCTCATGGCCCTTCTTTTTGCTCCAATCTGGAGCACAGCTTCCCTGGCCCAGAGGCCTGTCCACTGGCCCCACAGCCAGGGGGGTCACAAGCCCAAAGCTGGGTAAAGTTACTGGACCGCCAACATCTCAGTTAAAAAAAACAAAACACTCACAAAATGACGCACAGTCACACCCCGGGTGCACCAGGCCACTCTGGCTTTTAGGCTTGCTCTCTCTGGCATTGAGGTCCCTAGGAACCTCCTCCTGTGTCCCTGAATACTGCGCCCTCTTTGTCACTGTGCCTGTGCACCCCAAACACTGTGCCTACACAGGCACCGGAGTTCCCATGCTATAATGGGGCTCCAATGAGGCCTACTCTTCCCCAATAGCCTCACCCAAACCACCAGTGTTGTTCAATAATAAAAAAAGAAAATATGAACAGTTCTCTCCATGGGCTCCACCAAGAAAATACAATTAAAGAAGGCCGCGTGCCAGCTTAGTTTCTCAGGGGTTCGTGCTTTTCTCCCACCATCTGCTACAGTCTTTCTTCTGTGGTTGCTGCCGCTTCTCCAGCAGTCCTCAGTAGTTCCCCTCCTACAGCCAATGGACTGCTTTCCAAGACTCTTTGGGGAGCTCTGGGACACACTACTTCCCCTTTGGCTGCCAGATTCTATTGCCACCCAGCCCAGGGTTTTTATAGTCCTGGCCTGCCCCCTTCCAGTCAGCTGACTAGCTGGCCAGGCTCAGCTTTTAACACCCCGCCCCCCACCCCTTACCAGCAGGCTGTGCCCAGAAAATTCTGATTTTAAAGGGGCCAACCTGCCTTCTGGTAACAGAGCTAGGGTTCCCTGTTACAGTATTCCAGCCTCCCACCGTTTACAGGTTCTGCTTTATGTCGTTTTCTGCTTTCTTTAATCACAGTAGCTCAAGATGTCTGTGACCCTCTCCTGTTCCTCAGTTTCCAGCACATACATGTGATGATTGTGCCAGGTCTTTGCCAACATCTTCTACCTCTCAGTCTGGTCTTGTAGGTCTTGGCTCTGTGCTCACAGGTGATAGGGGGCCAGCCTCTCTCCCCAGCTTCTTCCCCTTCCCCCATGGCCTGGGGAAGCTGAGGGGAATTACAACACCCCCCTCCCCTTCCTTATCAACTGCTTGCTTCAGTCTCTACCAGAGGTGAGAGGGGGTAGAGTTTGTTGGTCTCCTGCCATTTTTAAATGTTCTCTGCTTCTTTGGTCACTCCAGCCCAAGCAGTCATTCTCCTATTCCCTTAGCTCCATTTCTAGGACATACATGTGATGATTGTGTCAGGTCTTTGCCAACACTTCCCACCTCTCAGTCTGGTCCCACAGGGTTGGGTGCCAGCACAATGAGCTGTGGAAGGGGGGATTAAAGTCCCACTTAGACCCCAGCAGGGGTCTGCCTGGGGAGGGGCAGTCCCTTTCAGGCTACTACCCTGCCTCAGCCCATGCTCCTGCCCCGTCCACTCCAGTGGGGAAAGGTCTGGCAGGGGCTGCCCCCCTCTTCCCCCACAAACATGGCTGCAGTCCCCAGCCAGGTTTTCCACCCCCATCCCCTTGTCAGCCAGCCATCACTGCTCTGGCTAGGTAGCAGAGGGGTGGGGCCAACACTGCTCTCTGAAGCAGGCAGAACAGTCCAACCCAGGGCTGCCACACATTCTGGGATGCTGAGGGCCTGTGATTTAATTTAAACCAGGAAGGGTCTGGGA
Source organism: Caiman crocodilus (assembly GCA_030014935.1). Taxonomy (NCBI): domain Eukaryota; kingdom Metazoa; phylum Chordata; order Crocodylia; family Alligatoridae; genus Caiman; species Caiman crocodilus. The sequence goes on from JAGPOW010001296.1 coordinate 107,030,084, forward strand.
CAGAAGTTCCATAAACTGGGCTGCTGGATGTTCTCCCTGGGCTGCTTACTCCTAGGCACTTGAATGCAGCCTCCACCTCAACCCGTTTCTCATCCTGGCTCCAACTGTCTCAGACACCATTATAGGATTTCTCTCATTAGGCTGGGCTTCATCCTCCATCACTTCAGCCTGCTTGCTGACTGACCTCCTATCCTTTCTTGGCAGTGATGCCCCCCACCCATCAAGGGGATCTTCAGACTCTTTTAGGCTCTGGCCCCACCTCTAGGCCAGTCAGGGTGCCAGAAGCTCTCCACAGCACTGGCCTGCAGTGGGCTTACTTGCCCTTTGGCTTGTTAGCCCTGAATCCCTTGCATTGACTAATCAACAAGCAGCTGACTCTTTCTCAATAGGAGTCCCCTCCTGGGCCCATTATCAACCAGCAACTCATGCCGGGCTTGCCTAGAGCCTCAGAGATCTTACATCTGGCAGCCCTTTACTCCACTGGGCTCATTTGAGGCCCTGACACTCCCCCCCTCCCCCCAGTTCCAATCAAGGCCTGCTTGGCTCCTCAGTAGGCTCATAAGCTCTAAGCCCCTTCCTAGGCTGGCCTGTGTCTTGTCTAGACCTAGGTGTACATAGCTTCTCCTCTACTCCAGGCCCACAGCCACTTCTTCTGGGCTTGGGACCCTCCTAGGTCCCTAGGAACCTCCTCTTTCCCCAGAGTGTTCCTGGGAGCAGAGGCACTCTTGCTGGGTGATGTTACTCTGGCAGCATCCCTGCAGCAACTGCCTGCTCTGCTTCTCAAGTCCTGCTCTTATACTGAGGGTGCTCCATCCTGCTCCAATCAAGCGGTCTCCTGCTTGTCATGTGACCACCTGAGTGGTTCTCCAGTCACCAGCAGGCTTCTGTAAAGCCTGCTCAAGCCCTTAAAGTGGCAAACATCCGAAGGTGCACCACCACACATATCCCTCCTTAAACTCCTTTGGGGTGGGGGGAGGGGTATATTTCTCTGCCTCTCATACCTGAAGGCTCCTCTTTAGCCTGCACAAGCCCTTAAAGTGGCAGGCACCCAAAGGTGCTCTGTCACAAACTGGGTTTAATCCACTAGCCTCCACAACATTTTGTGGCAATGAGTTCTACAAGTTAATTTAATGCCATGAAAAAAAATAAGTTTTCTTGTTACTTCTAAACTTCCTACCTAATAGTTACATTTTGTGTTTCCTTGTTTTAGTATTGTTAGTATGCAATCAATTCCTATTTACTTAGTCAGTACCATTTAATATCTGTAGACTTCTATAATGTCCATCCCTTTTCCCTCTCTGCAAATGTCTTTTTCTTCTAAACTAGGAAGTCCTAACTTGTTTAGTGTCCCTTCTTACAGAACATCCTCTATATCCCTGATTATTCTGGTTGCTTTTTTTTTTCTAGATTTTTAGGGTCTTCCATATACTTTTTGAAGTGGAGAGACCAGAACTGAATGCAAATATGGATTTATCATAGATTCATAAAGAGGCACAATGTTACTTTTTGTTGCTTATAATTTCCTAATTAATTTTGAATGCTTTATTTGACACTTTGACTGCTACTGAACTCAGAGCTAATGTTTTTTTTGTGAACTTGGAATCCACAATTACTCCAACATATCTTTTTCCTGTTGTAAGTTGCACATTAGTGGCCTTGGCACAAGTGTCTCTATCTTGTATACATACTCCATTATATATTGATTGGAACAAACTTTGGATAACCTTGTACAGAGACAGGCTTGCAATGCCAGATACTATTTTGTCCCCTGATGTAAACAGAAAAGCACTAACTTGTGTTTGACCATAGGAATACAAACAAAACAACTGCAGCCCATTATCATAAGGAATAACAGTCATTGTCAAGAGTTGAAACCTACCTATTAACGTCTGAAAGTTCATCCTAGTTAAACAGTTGTTAAGTATTTATCATAAATCCTTCACTTAACTGGAGAGGGTTTTTTTAATATCACATTCTTTCATTAACATATACCCAATGAGGTTGTAGATAGGTACATGTCATTTTATATCTATGGGCATTTATACACATACTCTGGCAGTGGGCTGAGGGGGGAGTGTTTTAATTAGAGAGGCTTTGAGAGCTGCTTTAATTAAAGTGCCCTGAGCATCACGTGTATCAGCATCCCTGCATTGAAAAATGGCAGCAGGGGAGCTTTAACTAATGTTTATTGAACAGACACTGGAACTGGCTCGATACAGTTCTATTATAGTAGTAGTATTGTTTTTTTTTCATTTTATGTGAACAGAAATTGTGGTATGCCAAAGATGAGTCATTACCTATGCATGTGAAACTAATATATTTTAAATTAGATTTTGTTTCCATTTGCCATTCCTGAGTTTGGGCTTCCTGTCTTCCTTACAACAGCTTATGACAAAAAAAATCAATACAAGGAGAGCAGAGAACATGAGGAAAATGTCTGTGCTTGATCATAATTATTTGTTAGTCATTTTAGAGAACTACAAACTCCCTCGCAGGTGTAAGTTTGTGATTATGGTTACTTCCTGAAAATTTGAAAAATGGCTGAGTGGTAACAGCAGCATCAGGATGCAAAAGTTGGAGGTTAACTTGAGGAGTTTAAAAAAAAAAGAAATATTCAATAACACTTTTCAACTATGAAGTAGTCTCTCTTAAATAAAAAAATAGCAAGTTAAAAGGCTACACATTTGACACAGCAAAAATGGATGAAATAATACATGGTGAAAGAGCTGTTTAAAAATAACTATTATACAGTGTCTTGGTGTGTCCCAGATGCTTGTCAGGAGTCATAAGAAGCCATGATCCCAACCCCAGAGAGCTTGCATTTCTTCAATCACTCATGTGCTTAACTTTAAATATAGGCATACCTGGTGACTTGCTATGCATATACTAAGTCTATGTAGGATTTGGGTTCAAGGAACAGTCCTTGAAATAGCTGTATAAGAAACATTACATTTTTACATTAAAAAGGAATGTGTTGCCATTTCTGTAAATGAATAACATCGTAGAAATATTAAAATACATTCTGGAAAATCTGCAATAATCCAACATCAGTAAAATAATGCTGAATATAACATATATATAGACCTTTAGATCTCTCTCTCTCATATAGATAGATAGATAGATATAAATATATATACCTATATATAGATAGATCTATAGATCTCTCTATGTGTGTGTGTGTGTATATTCAGAAGTACAGAATATTTCCCACTGCAGAGCAGTCTCTTTGCTTTAATAAAAACAAGCAAGACAATACTCAAGTTACCACAAGGTAGCCCTTGTTTGGGTTATATTACATTGGAGGTGCATAATGAGTTCAGAGAAATTGTTCCAATGGGGTTTCAATTGTTGAGAGGGGAGAGAAATTAAAGTGCCCAACATATTCTTTTGGAGTAGGCTTACCTTTCAGAGCTTGGGTTGAGTCCTGGGCTTGAGATACTGCTTTTTTGATTGGTGGAGCCCATCCACCAATCAGGACGCAGCAAGAGAAATAAAATCAGACCCTTTTCCTAAGGGGAGGGGGGAGAAGAGCTCCTCTGGCCCTGGTTGAAGAGTGCAAACTGTCAGGACGGGAAGACTGCAGGGGTGGAGCCCTGGACCATATAAAAGAAGCTGTGTGCCCAGCACAAGGGGCAGATGCATTGGGTACTGAGAAGAGAGAAGAGTGGGGTTTAGAAGAGCTGAGGAGAGCTGCTCAGCAGGGCAAAGCAGTATCCCAGGAAGAACCCCTGGAGACTTCTATCAATGGGAAGCAGGGGACGGTTCCAGTGGTTAGCCTTTCAATGTACAGCACAGTGCACAGCATCCAGACCCTGGGAGCTGCGTGAAGCAGCTCGGGTTTGCAACCTCTGGCATACGGCCAGAGACCCAGTGCACAGAGCAGGATCTTTGGAGCCCCTGGGGTGGCTGTGGTCCTCAACTCCCAGAATGAGGCTGGAAGCTCAGTGCAGGAGGTGCTGCACAGAGAGTGAGAGACCCTGGGAGCCGCTTGAAGTGACTCGGGTCTACAGCTGCTGACAGGGGGCAGCAGTTAAGTGCAGAAGATGCTGCTCAGAGGTTCCAGGAAACAGGCCACGCCCTGCTGCTGAACAAGGCTGTCTAGGCCTCCAATCCCTAGCACAAGGTAAATCACCCAATACACACAGGGTGCATGTGGCCCTAAGTCAGGACGGCAGAGCCAGGCGGCAGGAAGACCCAGAGGGGACAGAGCTTGACCTGGAGAACAAGAGGCAACTTTCTGGGACTGTGGAGTAATAGTAAGTTATCCTGGAGAGAGGGTCCCTACAGGGGAGGCCCCCGCCAACCCTGAGGGTTGCAAAGGGGCACCATATGGGCCGCTCTTGGGTGATAGTGGGGGAGCTTAGGAGTCTTTAGGATCTTCCTTTCTTTTTTCTTTCCACCCCTCCTCCTTTCCTGTAGTGGTACTTTGGAAGCAGGGCCCCTACCCTGGAGGGAACCTAGGTAGTCTAAGAACTACTTATTATATTTGTGGACTGTGCCTTACTGTTTATGTGAATAATTTGAAGTAATCGTTTGTATATGAATAGAGTTATAAGGTTGCCCAATCAACATCCTTTGGTCTGCTTTCTTCAATTGTTCATCTGTATTTTAAATGATAACTGGGTATTTGTATATCTGTGTGTGTGTGTGTGTGTGTGTGTATATTTAAATATATATTTTTATAGGGTTTATTGCTTTGTAAATTTGTACATATATATAATCTATGTCCTTACACTTTAATGGTTTTGTTGTATTTGTTGTAATAATAAATCTATATATAGTTAAATAATTGAGTGGACCTGACTCTATAGGGGACAGAGGTGGCCGCTGGGCTGTTGTGTCCCTGTGCAGCACTCTGCTCTGCCAATAATTCCCTCAACTGGAGAGGGAAGTACAAACCTGTGTACAACCGGGCTACACTTTCTATTCATGTGAGAAGGCAGGTGGGGAAGAGAGAGAGCAAGAGAACAGACAGATGCAACAATTGTATTGATATCGGAGAATTCCAGTACTAGTTACAATGCAACTGTTATGTCTGCTAAATTTGGTAGTGATTATAGATGGAACAAAATGGCTTCAATTTTAAATATACTTCATTCATGGTCAAAGTTAGAGCAATTTAGCTAATTTGTTTCACCACAAGAACATGCAGATGTGACGGTTAGATCATAATAGCTGCTGTGTCCTCCCTCTCTCCTTTTGAAATGGCAAAAATATATATTTGTCCATCTCATACAAGTAAACCCATTCTGTATTTTTAAACCTGTTACCTAAAGACAGATATAAGTTGTACTTATTGAGTGGTAGGTGCACAGAAAGTGCTCTAGCTGTAACCAGCCAGGCTTTTAAGGCCCATAGAATAGTGTTTCCCAACCTTTTCCAGCCCAAGGCATGCTTATATTAATATAAATTTTCTGTGGCACACCTGTTAAGGCAAGTGCCATCCTCATACTTATTGTAGCTCATTGCCATGGCAAAATTCCATGGCACACCTCTTCATTTTTGGACATTAGGAGGCACTACTTCACAGTTAGGGTGGCTAGGATTTAGAACCAGCTTCCTAGGGAAGTTGTTCTTGCTCCTACCTTGGGTGTCTTCAAGTTGGGAAGCATTGCAATAGAATGCTGTAAAAATGACATATCCCACCCTAAGATAACTCTGGATGGATGTGATATCAGACTTCAGTACAGTAGGTTAGAGTGCCATAAAGAACATCTATACCATATCCCATCATGATTCACATTAGGCCACATTCTGCTGACCCATGAAGGATTACATCACCTCAGTTACCCCTCCCTTGTGGGGTGGCAGTCTAGCCTAGGCCAGGGCTAGTCTCTTCTGCCCAAGCATTGGGCCGGCCCAGCCCCCAGGCTGTCACTGACAAGTCAGCAAAGTCTGTGTTTCAACCCCTCCTTCCCCACCCTTTTATTCCCTCTGGCCAGCTATGAGCCACTGTTTGGTATTATCACTCAGTGTGCATATTCCATATACACCATCTGGGCATTTGTAAAGATTGCAGCTTTTGATTAAGTGCTGTGTTGTTTGCTGGACACTGCATTTGCACAGGAGGCTGTCCAAGTTGGTCATTTTGAGCAGTGTTTTGAAGTGTCCGTAGCCCAATCATGGTTGGTTCAGCTTGACCCATGCTTCTCTGTTGAGATCATGCCCAATGGTGGACTCATTTGGTGTTGGTATGAAACACTGTAGGAATAGATTTTGGACTGGATTACTTTGACTAAACATTTCACTTCCATTCACCCCACCTCTTATTTAAATTTAACGCAACATTGGCCACAGTACCCAGCCTACTGAGCTCTCTATGAGCCCAGAAACCTAGCAGTAGGGGAGTGGTTAGGGTCTGTCTTCTTATGTCACTTGGTCTCATGTCTGAGAGAGTGTGTGTGCGTTCACACATGCATAAATTGTACAGCTTGTTTTAAGCCTCTGTGAACTATTAAGTACAGTGCTGAGCTTTTTAGTGTGACAACTTCTGAACCTGTACATACAGGAGTACAATAATTTTCTGGGGCATATGCTATTGCAACTGCAGTGGTTTTAAACACTTTGAAATTGGCTCCCTATGTTGTGCTACCTAAATTTCTTAAGGCAGCTACCTGTTCAGAGATTTTCCTGCAGACCTTCTGGATGTATTGTTTATAGGTGAGGGAATGGTCTGATGCAACTTCTTGGCTTTATTCAGACAAGCATGGCCATGCAGTATGTGGTGCCTCAGACATGTCTGCAGCACCGCATACTGCATGTTCAGCTATTCACTGCACTGCAAGGGAGCAATGTGGGGTTTTTGGGGGGTGTTTTGACCACTGATAGGGGATTTAAAACAAAAGTGGTCCTTGGTAGCTTGTGATGTGCTCATAGGGAAGGCTGGGGTTGCCTACCCTGGTATTCAGTGTGTTCTTAGCTGAATGATTGTTCATGTGGAAGACTGATGATACTGATTAATTGATGCTCTTCACTGACCTTGTGCCTTTCAAACAGCTCCCCTCCCTCAACCCTTGCACCACCCCTGCTGAAATGAAGTAGAGGCATCAGGGCTGGTACCCCTTACTGTTGTTCGGAGCTTATCAGTCTGTGTTACATTGACTGGGGCCATAAAGCTGGGTAATTGTTACCAGACCATCCCATCCCTCAAGGTTGTTGATTTACAGAGAGAGACCAATGTGTTTACCCAGATTCACCTGACACAAACCCTAACCCAAACAGTCCCCAATATGCACTGACAGCTTTTTTTGAGTTCCATAGCTGAAGCGTAACCAACAGGCAAATCTACATGTCTTTGCCAGTGATTCTCTAGGCACCATTTGGTCAGAGCCAGGTTGTGAGCATCTGTGTGGATTCTAGTTCCAGGCAAGGGAAGGGGTCTGGACAGGGGATTCACCAGATGTCCCTCGGTGTCTCCCTTGCCTGCAGGCTCTGCATTTGTGTGTGGGAGGCCAGTTATGGAGCTAAGATGCCGGATGCATGTAGATGGCACCAGGGACATGAGGACTGAAGGGAACTATCAATGTGGCGGGTTGGAATGGAAAGGTTGATGACTGCTTGCACCACGATGCCATGACACTTGAACGAGCTGTCCAGGACCAGAAACACACTGCAAAAGTCCAAGAATGAGGTCTATGAGTGACCAGCTGCTCTGAGGGAGGTCACATGCACTTCTACCGATCTGAGAGAGTTGCAGCACATGGGAATTTAGACATAGTGAAAAAACACTTGGAATTCAACTACACTACCCCAAAGTGGCATCAGTGCCACCTCCAGTGGGGAGACTATGTCCTTCTCAGGCCAGAGTGGTGCGGCAGGCTTCTAGCCACTCATTCCCCCTGCCATGGAGAGCCCCACCCCAGGGATTTCTTCCTAAGGTGATATTCTGAAGAGTCCCATGGTGGGGGCACCCTGGATGGTGGCTGTGGGGGAACGCTCCATATTGTGCATTGATTGGAGGATTCTGTGGGGCAGTAGAGTCCCAAAAGAGCCCCCAAAGAGGAAATACAGTGCATGGGTGCCACTGACCCAGGGTTTAAGGAGCCAGGAAGGCATCTGGTAGGGCCCCCTTGGGAAAGCAGCAGTTTGGGAGAGGAGGGGAGCCAGGTTGCCTGAGACCTGATGCCAGGGCTGGCATTGACTCAGCCTGCCTTCCAGGCTCAACTCACTATGCCTGGCCACTGGCAGTTGCTGGCATGGCACAGGGTCCCAAAGAGAACATGGCGGGGCATTCTACCAGCCCACCCGGCTAGGCCACTATAGGCCTGGGTCCCACTGGAGGGAACTTCAGTGTCCTGGGCTGTGGTCCAAGTTCCAGAGCAGGCAACATTGCACATTTTATTTATTACATACATGAAAAGTTTGGACGTTGCAACATTTTAATTAAACTGTGGGTCAGCAGTTTCACATCCAGCATTCTCCCTGCCACCTCAAGATTTCATGCTTGTTAAGTTGAAGCTCCCATGGATGCCCCTCCTCCCCCATTTTCCCCCTCAATGGCATAACTGCCTGGTGCAGGTAGGGTTTTTCCCCACTCTCTCAATGTTAACTGATTAGAAGATTCCAAGTTCCAGAGTGGACAACATTGCAGGTTTTGTTTAATAAACACACTAACTGTTTGGCAGCATTTAGTTTAAACAAGGCATGACTCTTTCTCATGTCAAATTCCCCCACACCCTGGTGTGTGCCTCTGGAGGTGGAGTGTTGGGCAAGGAGAAGGGAAGAGGGATGGTGCCTGAGCAGCCTGGGTTGTGGACAGCAGTGCCAATGACACAGGGCCAGAGGAGCCTATGGTAGGAGACCCATGGCCCAGTGCCAATGCATGGGAACTCGAAGCCCTATGGCCCTACTCATCCAGGGAGGACTCCCAGTCCACCTGGGTGAGGAAACAGTTGGCCATGGCTTCATGGATCTGGATAGCCTGCCATGGTGAGGGGCCCAGGGCCACATACTTTGGCGTGAGGTGTGTGTGACAACCAGAACCAGAGGGATTAATAAGCAATGATGTTTGCTTCTTGGAGGCATTTGGTATTCTGCCTAAATAGATAATATTAGTTAATATTAGCTTGTAAATTTGCAAATGACTTGTCTGTCATAAGTTTAACCAA
>JAGPOW010001296.1:107039290-107058277 GCA_030014935.1 Caiman crocodilus
GTTATTATTATCTGTTGTTATTATTTTACTACTAGCTCTTTTATATTGCCTTATCTGCTTATCGCATTTATCTTTCTGTTAACTGTTGTGTGTGTGCAAGCTATAGTAAATTTGCCTTTATTCCACTCCCTGCTTGCCTCCTTTATCCAAATGAACAGTGCCCAGCTGGCCTGTGACAGGTGTGCCTTTTCACTTTTCCCTGCACTGCATGTGCTTCCAGTATTAGGCCTGGTCCATAGTTGAAATGCTTCTTCTGGTAGTTCAGCTGCTCTCCATAGGGCCTCATGAGCCAGGGCAAGTACCTGAAAAGGATTATTGGGGTTGATGGCATTGCTGATGACTAAATTGGGGGCCCAAGGAATGTAGTGCCTGCTCTTTATCACCCTGGGCTACAGGGAATTACAGAAGATGTGGTCATTGTCTTCATCAACTGCATGGAAGTTGGTGACCCAATTGTCCTAAAGGTGCCTGGGTTGTATTTGTGTGTGTGGGGCATCCAGGTGGCCATGATGTCCCTGCCACCCAATCAGGGGCAGCTGTGGTTGGGAGTCTTTGGAAGCACAACAGGGCATACTTCCTTACCTGATATGCTCATGCCATGCAGGCAGGGTTTGAAGTCTGCCCCCATAAAGTGTAGCCTGTTCTGCTTCATCTGGGCCTAAATGGGGGTGCTTGGAGTAAAGCTCAAAAGTTAGATCACTTAGGCTATGGGTTTCTTGAATACTTGTATTTAGCTTAAAAGTTGATCCATAAGGCTATAATTCCCTTTATCCATTATTTCTTTAGTCAAACTTTCCATGAAGCAATGCTTATGAAGAAGTGTATTCACTTTGAGAAAATCTTCTAGGCATCCAAAAATATACAGAGGGATTAAGAAGTCCAAAATAGTCAAAATGGCATTCTCATTCCTCTAGAAATAGGGATTTAAGGTTTGTTGGCTGATCCAAAGAATTAGAAAATACCTGGCTCAAACTGAGTTGAGACGCATATTTTTTGGTGGAAGCACTCATCCCCAAAAAAATTCAAATTGAAATGTTTGATTCCATTTTGGGGTTATGTTTCCCTTTTCTTTTATACTTATTTGTTAGATTTAGCTCAACTTTTACATGAAACTAATTTGAAAATACTAATATGAGATTTTCCAATATTTTCAAAACCAAACCTTGAATTTTTCAAATGTCAAAATAGAATGTCTTTACATTTTTTAACATTATTTCCCCTTTTTTTCAAACAAAACCATTTAGCAAGTTTAACTTAACTTTTTTGTTCTTGTAAATAAACTGACAGGCTGTGATGTAGGCAATTAAATGGTAAGGTGGGTGGCAAATTGGCTTAGGGGTTGCGCCCAGAGAGTGGTGGTGGATGGGTCGATATCAATCTGGAAAGGTGTGGCAGTGAAGTTCTGCAAGGCTCAGTCCTTGGACCGGTGCTATTCAATGTAGAGAGCACACTGTCCAAGTTCACAGATAATACCAAATTCTGGGGCAAAGTTAACACACCAGAGGGTAGGGAATGGATCTGGGTGGATCTGGACAGGTTGGAAAAATGGGCAGAACAAAATAGGATGCAGTTCAACAAAGACAAGTGCAATGTGCTGCATCTGGACAAAAAGAACCACTGACACTCTTACAGGCTTGGGAATGGCCTTCTCATCAGCACAGCAGTGGAAAGGGATCTTGGAGTCATAGTGGACTTCACGTTGAACACAAGTCATCAATAAGATAAAGTGATCAACAAGGCTAATTGCACTTTATCATGCATTAGCAGATGAATGATGAACAGGTCTAGGGAGCTGATTCTTCTCCTTTATGCAGCACTGGTCAGGCTGCAGTTGGAGAACTGCACCCAGTTTTGGGCACCACACTCCAAGAGGGATGTGAAGAATCTTGAGAGGGTTCAGAGGAGGGCCACTCATCTGGTCAGAAGCCTGCAGGCAAGGCCCTATGAGGAGAGACTAGATCTCTTCTAGAAGGGACCTAGATCTTTTCAACCTAAGAAAGAGAAGACTGAAAGAAAGAGAGGTGATTTTGTGGCTGCCTATGAATTCATCAGGGGAGGGCAGCGGGGAATAGGAGATGCTCTATTTTTTGGGCACCCCCTGGAGTAACTAGGAACAATGGCCACAAACTGACAGAGAGCAGATTTAGATTGGACATTAGAAAGAACTTCTTCACTATAAGGTTTGCCAGAATCTGGAATGGGCTTCCAAGGGAGGTGGTGCTCTCCCCTACTTTGGGGGTCTTCAAGAGGAGACTGGACAGGCACTTAGATGGGGTTGTCTAACCCCAGCACTGTTTCCTGCCCAGGACAGAGGTTGGATTTGATAACCTACTGAAGTTCCTTCTGACCCTAAAGTCCATGAATTTACAGTGATATATGGTTCACAGGAAACTAATTTTTGGTGATCTGACTTTTTTTCAAAAATAAAGCCTATCTTTATTTTAAACCATGGTAGGTATCACTATGGATGTGATGGCCAAAAAGGTAATAATAAAGCGTGCATCTCCAGAAACACCTTTGAAAACAGGCTGTTGGACCAGGTGATTGACTGGTCTATTATTAGCATTGGATTTCAGTGAACTGAAGACAATGAAGTGTGTTTAGAATACCATTTAGCTATCTGTAACAGGGAACCCTAGCCATGTTACTAGGAAGCAGAGTGGTCCCTTTAAGGCTAGAGTCATCAGAGTGCAGCCTGCCAACAGAGCAGGGGTTAAAGGCCAAGCCCTGTAGGCCAGTCAGTTGACTGGAGCTGTCCAGTGAGTGCAAGAGGGCTCAGGCCAGCTCTGGTCTGAGCTAGCTAGAGGGGTCCAGCTCCACCTGGCTGCAGATCCAGGAGGAGCCAGGCAGGGTTATTTTGCCTCAAAGTGGCACAATTTGGTCCACAACAAAATGCTTGTCTGAGCACATATGCTGAGGCAAAAAGCCCCAGCTCAAATTTGTACCACTTCTACTTGAGCTGCTGCAAGCTCACATGCTTACATGTGTGGATGCGCCCAGTGGGTGCATCTGCATGAGATGCTTAAATTTGCATTAATATAATTTACTGCAAAACAAGCATGAGCATCTACACATGCACGTTTACTTCACAGTAAACCTCTCTAATCCTGAATAAATTTGCTACCTGCCAATACAAGTAGCACATTTATTTGGGATTGGTAACAGCACTGTAGTGCTTGCATAGATGCCTGACGGAGCAATATCTAGCTCTGGTCAGCTGTCTACCAGGGGTTGGGAGATAGCGAGCTACCTGCTGCCAGGGTGGACTCCATTACAGGAGCCCAGGTGGGAAATATGACCTCCTGCCTTGGCAGCTGGGAGCTCCAAGTCCCCTGTTCCCAGATCGCAATCAGGGAGCAGGGGCTGAGAGATCCTGATCTCCCAGCCTCCACTCCCCCATTGTGATCGGGGATCAGGCTGAGAGACCCTTATCTCCCCACAACCATGAAACTCAGGCTGGGAGATAAGGGTCTTCAAGCCTGAGCTCTGGAACCATGGAGCTTGGGCTGGGAATAACAATCTGCTAGCCTGAGCTCCATGACCACAGAGCTCAGGCTGGGAGATAAGGGTTTCCCAGCAGCAGCCCTGCAGTCACAGAGCCGGTGCTGTAAGCTCCCTGCTGGCAAGGCCTAGGGAACTTGTTCCCTGCTTGGCTCCACAAGTGCAGAGCTAGGAGGGAAACAAACTTCCCAGCCTTTTTCCCCCTCCATCTCTGCACTCATGGAACTGGCTGGGGAACAGGCTCACTAGCCCCCACCTTGCCTGCCTGGGTGGGGAAAATGTCATGGAAAGGGAACTTCTAATCCCTGGTCCCCAGTTGCAATTGGTTGTTCCCAGCCCAGCTCTGCAATTGCAGAGGAGGGGCTAGGAACAAGTTTCTCAGCTTCCAGTCTGCGATCACACTTGCAATTGTGGGCTGTTAGCTTCCTGCATGTGGACAGTTTCCTGCCCAGCCTGGAGCTGGGAAAGTTCCCAGCAAGCCCCAGGCTGTGTGGGGAAGCATGTGCAGCCTGGAGGTGGCTAGGGACTATCCTATTTTGGGCAGTCCCCAGCCAACTCTGAGCTGCACATGCAGATTTTCGCCACGCAACCTGGGTCAGGCTCGGAACTGTCCCTGTCTGGAGTAGGTCCCAGTCCCATGCCCAGATCCAGTGATCTTGGCATGGGGCTTGGAAAGAGCTGCAGCAGTGGGGTAGGTCCCAGCCAGGTGGAGCAGCTAGCAGTGAGATAGCTGTCAGTTGCCACACTGGTGGATCAGGGCAGGGGGCTGGAATCTGCAGCTCTTTCCAAGTCCCATGCTTTTCATCTGGGAGCCAGGGCCAGGAGCTCCCTGCTGCCAGGATGGGGAAATTGTCCCTGTCCCAGCTGCAGGCAGCAACCTGGGGCCAGGAGACAGCTGTTTGCTGGCCCAGTACTCCCTGCCAGGCCCTAGATTAGCACCCAGGAGAAACCTCAAACTCCCTCTAAGAGTGGCAGGGGCCCATTGCAGGGCTGCAGAAAATGGTGCAAATCTGCTCCTGAATCCCTGCATCCATAGACGCCTGCCCAAAAGGTCTTATACCAGATTAGTTTACACCAGTGTAAACTTGGCTGGAGTAAACACGTGTGTAGACATGCCTAATGACTTGCAGTTACAGCAGTAAATATTCTGTGTACAACCCTGAAGACTTGCTTGATAGGTCCATACCTGCCAATAATGCTTCACACCATAATAGTATCTTGCTTTCACTAAAAGATAGTATTGTTACCCCCTAAAGATGACTCACTTTTTTTGTGAATAGCATTGGCTACAATTTTCGCCTTTTTGTGGTAAGTTCATAAACTGATCATATCTTTTGCTTTCTGAATTTGCTTTTTTTGATAACTATTAACCAAATAGCTTGGGAAATATTTTTCAGATTATAGATTGTTAGGAAATTGTATATTTTGCTTTTCTGTATAACAGTTAATTACCAGAATTGCATCAGATTTATATCTACATCCCTAATACATGACTCCTTTTAATAAAGGAGAATAGTGAATAATGCCCTCCTGGTATGAATGTTTATTTGTGCAAAAATTCACACTTAAATTTGTCACTTTCAGGATTTGCAAGCTCTTCCTCAAATATGCAGTGAATAGGTAGAGTCAATGAATAAAAGTTGACAAGAATGGCTTCTTAGCTTTTAATAGAATGACATAGATCAGCAGTTGGCGAGCAGAGGTACGTAAATACAACGGTGCAATCAACAGGAGTATTTGTGTTGCTTATTTTAAGGTATAGACTTCCACTATTCCTTCTAATTCAGCTCGTATTTGAAAAAAAGATTATCACTCACTTTTATGTGCAAGAATAGGGGAAACCAAGGATTTTCTTCGGGGTTTTTGTTACTCTTAGGAAACTGAAAAATACCTGCCTATCCCTGTCTCTGGTCACACAATAAGTAGTCATTAAACATTTTGCTATCCTTAACATTTTGCTGCTTTGTTTAGCCATGTAATGTGTCTACACAGTAGGCTAGCCCTGCAGGGGATGTGTTAGGAGGCATATATTTATTATAAAATCATTAGTTCTTAGAACAGGTAGAAAAAACAGCTGTTCATTTGAGATTTCCTCTTTTTTATTTGCAGTTGCTCCAATAACAGTAGTGTTAAAGATTTCCATAATTAAGGGTCCGCAAGGATCACTTCTGTAAGCAGCTTTGTGTCCTGACTCACAATCAGCACTGTGTTGCTCCTGTAGGTTGTGCCCTTTTATCATATAAGCATCTTCTGTATAAACCAGATTTGAAAGGTGCCCTTGTGAATCATGAAAAGACTAAAGTGAAAATCCATGACAGCCACTTGGAAATGAATTCAAGCCTCATGGTTTGACTCTCCTTTTTGTTTACATTTGCATTAAGCAGCACAGCAGAAGGAGGCACTATGCCCAGGATAGAAGGGGAACCCCTCTCCTTAGGGAGGCAATGTAGACACTGAGTCTCCGCTTAAACCTCATTATGACATCAATTCATGTTTAAAAAAAATAACAGGTTTGTGGTTCATGGCTGTAATAGGCCCTTTAGAAGCAAGCTGCCTTGGCAATGTAATTTAATCCTTGGTACTTCCAGCCTTTTTTATAATTATATATTCCTCTGCTCTGAGAAAACCAGGATTTGTTGTTAATAAGGTCACCATGTAACTGTTTTACTTGAATGAAGAACTCACAAACTCACACTGGTTCTTTGGGTCTGTTATGACTCTTCTGTAATTTAAGATTATTAACTGAAACACTCATATTTTATTTGGCCTTTTTTCATGTTGATGGAATGAAAAAGTTTTCAGAATGATTTCCAAGCGAATCCACAGAACGAGGCTTATAAGGCTCATTGTATCCAAAGTGCAAAATAGTCATAGAACTCCCCTGGATGGCTGATCATACTATGAAGTGCTGGGGGCTCGGTTGGATGGGAAGCTTTGATGCCCTCACCCCCTATATGTGAGGAAGAACAACAATAGTTCATTTTGAAGGACTAGCTGTTATATCTTTGTTTGAAAAAGGTAGTTCTGCCAGGACTGCTTTTTTTTCCTGGAGGTATATTAATGCTCCTGTATTCCTGTAGCCCAAAAGAAGCATGGTTCCCTAAAAGATGAAGTATACCCCTGTGGACTTCATCAAAACAAATGTAAAACCATGCCATCTCACCCGTCCCCTACTTTGATGAGCTGCTTCTGCAGTGGTGCTGCTAGGAGATGACTCCATAACAGCTTTGGGGGTGGGAGTCGGTGCTCAGCCCAGGGCAGCCCCTGCTGACTTTCCTGGTCTGAAACAGCAGAGCTGCTCATTGTGGTGGATGGATGGGTAGGCCGGCTACTTGGCATTCTTCATGGTGCCCCATCTTGTGTGGCCATAGCTGCTGGTGCCAGGACTGCACAGCTGCAGTGCTAACAGGAAGCTAGGTATGGGGGATGAATGCAGTGGGGGGGCAGAAGGGGGTCTAGGAGTCTGCACACTGCCCAGCTAAGCCCTGGCTGTAGCAGAGCAGAGCAGCATAGGGTGAAACCCTGCTTCCTCAGGCTCCCAGCGGTAGCTGGTGGACTGGATAGGATCAATTGGCATCTCTATGGCCCTCAACAGCTCATCAAAATTCATTAAGTGGCCTTCCACAGAATCATAGAAAATTAGGGTTGGAAGGGACCTCAGGAGGTCATCTAGTCCAATCCCCTGCTCAAAGCAGGACCATGTCCACATAGATTATTCTACCCCAGATTTCTTGAGCTGGGCCTTAAAAACCTCCAAAGGTAGTAGGTAACCAGTACTAGTGCCTTACTACCCTCCTAGTGAGAGAGTTTTTTCTTAATATCCAACTTAAACCTCCCTTGCTGCAACTTGAAACCATTGCTCCTTGTTCTGTCACCATTGAGAACAGTTTAGCTCCATCCTCTATGGAACCACACTTAAGGTAGTTAAAGGCTGCTATCAAATCTCCTCTCTTAGAAGTCATGTGGCCGAACCCCTGAACCATTTTCATTGCCCTCCAGTGGACTCTCTCCAACTTGTCCACATTTTTTCTTGGAGGGCCCAAAACTGGACATAATACTCCAGATGTGATCCCACCAGTGCAGAATAGAGGGGAATTATTACTTTCCTTAATCTGTTGGCAATGCTTCTACAAATGCAGCCCAATATGTCATTAGCCTTCTTGGCAACAAGGGCACACTGCCAACACATATTCAGCTTATTGTCCATTGTAATTCCCAGGTTCTTTTCTGCTTAGCCAGTTAGTCCCCAGGCTGTAGCACTGCATGGGATTGTTCCATCCTTAGTGCAGGACTGTGCTGAATCTCATGAGATTTCTTTTGGCCCAATCCTCCAGTTTTCCTAGGTCATTCTGAATCCTAGCCTTACCATCCAGTGTATTTACTATACTCCCTAGCTTGGTGTAATTTGTGAACTTGCTGAGGGTACAATCCATCTCATCTTCTAGACTGTTAATGAAGATATTGAAAAAAGCCAGTCCCAGGACTGACCCTTCGGGCACTCCATTTGACACCAGTTTCCAACTAGATATTGAGCCATTAATTACTACCCAGTGAGACCAGCTCTAGTCCAAATAATTGCCAACTGCTTCTGTAGATATTGAGGTAAAGACATGATAGGATTTGATGTGTAATGCATACAATTGCATGTTTGACTGTGGGATCCAACATCAGATCTATTACAGCTTAGTGTTTATGGAGGGGGGGAGCCTGGGATCACCATCCTTGGTTCCTCCAAACAAGTAACAAGATCTTGCAGCTGTCAATCTGGTAGCTGTGCCAGGACTGCACAGCTGCTCCAACCTGGCTCCATGTTTTGTTGGCATGGACAGGTTAGAGAGGGACAGAAAGGAGTAAGTACAGGTAAAAATCTCCATCCCTAGAGGTTTCTAAGGTTTCTAAGACCTGGCTAAATAAAGCCTTTGGCTGGGATGCTCTAGTTGAGGATGGTCCTGTTTTGAGTAGGGGGTTGGACTAGATGACCACCTGAGGTCCCATCCAAATTTAATTTTCTATGATTCTGTGACTTGGCCCTAAGGTTCTAGAAAACTTATCTACTTGAAAGGACCAAAGAGAAGTCCGTTTGCAGTGCAGTGTGGACTTGGGCCTGGAAGTTCAAGATGTTCATGACAGAACTTGAATTTGTTGACAGAACTTTCCAAATACCTGTCAATCAAATGTTTGAACTGTGTCATTTTGCCTTTGCTTACAACAGAAATAGCGCCATCTACAGAAGCAGCTGGGAAGAACACCCATGTCACCTGGAAGATGTACAACATGGCTTGGTGCAGGGGAGAGGATTGGGTTTCTTTGTCAAAATGCTTAAAAATATTTCGAATGCACATTCTAATGTCAAAATGTTTCAGCGTAATTTGAGGGCAACTAAGTTACAAGGTTTGAGTCACTAGGTTATAGGGGACCAAATGAAACCTTAGGATTAGGAGTACAAACCAGTTTAGGTTGGCCAGTACCCAGGATTAAAAAGCAAATTCATTCCTTTGGAGGAATGGCCAATTGGTTTATGAAAGGGCCCAGTGAGATTGGTAACCTTATTGTTAGTCTGTAGAAGAAACACAAACCAGACAAGAGTGCAGCAGGAATGTCTGGTTAAAAAGGCTTTGGCCAAATTGGAAATGTCTTGTTAAAAAAGGACTGCACTGAGTATTTGTAATTTTGATAAAGCCTCTAAACCATACTCCGGTGTAGCAGACACAGGTATAAGGGCAGGGGACAGTGAAAAAACACCTACCACTGGCTTCATGAGGGCAGAATTAATTTCTTGTGACAAAAACCCACTTTAATGATGGAGCATCTCCTGTATCCCATCCTCCATGATAAGGAGGGTGCCATCTTAGATTGCCTTTTGCCTCTGACTAGGGACAAAAAAAGATAGACCCATTTTGTGAACCTGATGTTTTAAACCCTAGCAGCTTCATTTCCTTGTTTCCTTCTGTAGGAGGCTGTGCCTTCTTTCTTAGGCTGCTTCAGCTTAGGTAAAGTGAGCATAATGCCTATCAGCAATTTCCTTATTTCTTTCTAGCATGGGAACACTGCCAGACAGTACAAGAATAGTGAAGTCCATGAGAGTGGCTACATGACATGTAGAGCCCTGGATATAGGGAGCTCTTGTGATTTTTTTTTTTTGTACTTCATTTAGCTAACTACAGTAAAAAGTTGATGGCTCTGTAGGTAAATGTATTTGATATTCCAGCTTTGGGACAGTCTCACACAAAATTTTCCCATCTCTGGATACCTGAGACAATTTTGTACTTCTCCCTAAAACAGTGTTTCTTATTAACTGGATCTTGGCTAAGAAACCACCCATTTACTGTTCCTAAACTTCATTGCTAACAACATTTTGCAAGTAAAAATGTATGGAAAAATGAACAATAAAGGAATACAAACAGGCAAGAACAAACTTGATTTGTAATTCAGCTCATTCTTTACAAATAGGTGGTTACACAGTTCAGTTGGCTGAGATTATTTTGGCATATAAAAAAGAGCAATATTATTAGTTGAGATACCTCAGTACAAAACACTTAAATCAAGAGCATCAGTCTATGGTCTGAGACAGAATCTGGCAGGTTTTTGGTGTTCTGCAATCATTTATGCTTGTAGTTGGTATGTATCTGCCACAATAAATATTCTTTTCATTTTATTAATCTCACTTACTGGTAGTAACTTTAAATTATTTAGTGAAGTAGAATTGCTTTTATAAGTTAGAAATGTCATTGGACTTCATCCCTCCCTTAAACCTATACGGAAAATCCTCAAACAATTGCAACCCATATTAGAAGGAGAGACCCGATTCTTAAAGAGATCTTCCCAGAACCCATCCTAGCCTTCAAACAAGCACGTAATCTCATTAACCTCATCACCAGGAGAAAAATCCTATGGCCCAGAACACATGGAATGGATCCAGATCAAGCTGTGACAAAAAATGCAAAACCTGCCAACACATCTCTACCACCCCCACTATTACTACACCCCACAACAGAATTTTCACCATTCCTGGATCTTACAGCTGCACCTCCAGAAATGTAATATATCTTATCCAATGCACCAAATGCCCTGCTGGAAAATACATAGGAGAGACCAAACAACAACTGCGCACCAGAAATCTGTTAAAGACAAGAATACCCAGTTACTGGTGGGGGCACATTTCTCACAAGAAAACCACTGTCTTTTCAGTCTCTCAGTTCTAATCCTTAAACGAAGTTTACAAAACACAGATGAGCCTATGAACTTCATTTCATCAACCTCCTGGATACAAGAAATCATAGACCAAATATAGACATTGGATTTATGATACACATTATAACCTGCCTGGCATCTGACTCCCCAGGTACCTCTCCACTATTTATCTGCTACATTCATCTGTCTTCCCTCCTCCTACCCCCCCAGCCTGTCTCTCACCCATGGACTCCTCAATTTACATCTTCATGAACTGGATTTCTTGCATGCATACCAGCCGCTGGCTTTACTATTCATTCCATCCAAGAAGAGCACACACCAACTGCAGAGGCTTCCTCAGCCTGGTGAAGAGTATTTAAACCCAAAAGCTTGCTAAGAAGAATTTGTCCAATTACCTGAGTTGGTCAAATAAAAGATATCAGGTTTACCCAAAGAACCTTGTCTGCTTATGTCCTTATACCAACATGGCCACAACCAACACCATTGTACTTTACTGTCATTCCTAAGAAGAACAAAGCTGATTAGAAAGTTCAAGTGAACATGTGAAAGGGGATGTGTAACATGTCTCTCAAGACACTTGCTATCAGCTGGGACAATCGGTATTTCAGGTACAATATTACAACTGAAAAGATTTCTTATGCCTTTTACTTCAGTAATATCCATGCCATTAAATTATGTCAATTTAATTGCCAAGCCTTGCTGCAAAATGCTGCAGTACACCTTGTTAAAGTACTATATATACCTTAGTATTGTCATGCTGCATGCATTTTGTATTACAACAGTCATTTATCAGTGATGCCAGATTCTATGCAAATTATATTTCCTACTCATGTGTTTTACTAAATTCTCTAGAGACTGAAGTTTAATCCAAAGATTTGCATTAGTCATGTTATATAATAGTCACATTCCATTTTTAACGTGGTCTACATTCTCGTGTAGCTTTAAATGGAATATTGTGAATGTACTGGATGTACTTGGGGGAAAAATGATGCAGATTTTTTTAAAGAATATCTTTCCTATGCTTATAGACTTCGGGATATATGCTACTTTCCTATAGATAAATACACAAGAGAGTACAACATGGACTCAAATCTTTTAGAATTTATAGACTGTCACTGGTATCTCCCTTTCAGAGATAGGAACGTTATGAGGCCGAGTGCTTAGGCTTTGTGTGATTCTGCAGAGAGCACAGTGCTCATCCCTTCAGACTTTAGATCCCTGAGGGCCAACTATTTTACCATTTAAATTTGGATCAGTGGGGACCAACTGTCAGGTGTACCACAGATTAGCTCCACATCCTATCTCGGCACATCTGTATGAGGCATTTACTGCACAGTAGACTAATTAGCTGAGCAGTATATGTCTTAGCCTCATGCCCCCATTTGGGAGGAGTAAACTAATTTACTCTTCAGAAGTGAATGTGGTGACAATGGAGGGGCTGTCTGCAACATGAAGGTGCTTCAGCGTGGGGGCGTTCTGCTGGCTAGTTCCACACTGGAGTGCCCTCTTGCCCCAGCTAGCCCCAGCAGCTGGTGCTACTCTGACCTGGTTTAACATGCTGCAGTCCAGGACGCATATGCAGATATGTGCCTTACAGCAATAAGCTCTAGAGTTTATTTCTGCTTATTAATAGGCACGTGTAGACACCCCACCCTGAATGCAAGTCTAATCCCCTTTCCCTGCCCAGTCTGCTGCTGTTTTCTGCTCCTTGTCCAATCTGCCACAATGCAGTCTCTGCCCTCCCCAATCTGCTATGTGCCATACACAGCAACTATCCTCGCTACTTGTGGAACGAACACATGATGCAGGTTGGCCACTTCTGCTTTAGATCATCCTCCTGGAGTACCTTTCCATCTCTTTTGTGGCTTGGAGCTTACCTGGTTTTCTTATACCCTAAGCTCCCTTATACTATTTAAGTGGGTATAAAACATGAAGTGAAACGGTGTTGATAAGTGTACTTGGTTTTGCTTATTGTGGTAGTTGGCT
This sequence comes from Caiman crocodilus, assembly GCA_030014935.1. Taxonomy (NCBI): domain Eukaryota; kingdom Metazoa; phylum Chordata; order Crocodylia; family Alligatoridae; genus Caiman; species Caiman crocodilus. The sequence continues at coordinate 107,051,969 of JAGPOW010001296.1, forward strand.
GTAAATGGGGAGATAATCTCTTTGGAAGTAGCATTGAGTGTTATTGGTTAAGTTAGACATCAGTCCTTTTAGAATCATCCAACCATGAGGCTGATGCAGTGCAGTGGGATAGGATTCAGTTCAACAAAGATCGAGTGACCCTAAACCCATGTTTGGCTAGTTGAGAGGGGCTAGTTCAGCTGTTACTTTGGCCCTTTGAGTTGAACAGAACTTAGAAGAAATTATTAGACATAGAAAAAAATATTAAAACAAGTTAAGGTTATAAAGTCAGCCACTCAAATTTATGAGATGCCAGAATTAAGATATGTGCAATCTTAATGCAGCTTGTGTGTGTGTGCTTTACAATGGTCTCTAATAATATGATCACATGCTGTTTTTTCACAGGATCTTTGCCTTAATGCACTGAATGGATGGTGTTTACAGAATAAGCAACTCTTTAATATCTTAAATGCAAAAAAAATATTGTTACAAAGTGCATGGCAATCAATTGTTCCTTGTGTCTGATGGGGATAGGACAGGAGGTAATGGGATTAAACTACAACAAAGGACATTTAGGTTAGGCGTTAGGAAGAATTTTTAACTCTGAGAGTAGTTAAGGACTGGAACAGATAACCAATTAAGGTAAAGGCTGCTCAGTGAAATGGTTAAACAGACATTTTTAACATAGGTTAAACAGTGCATTTTTCTTAACAGCATTCTGAGAAATGCCCAAACAGTTTTGGCTGAAACATTCCAGAAAAATTCAGCTTGAGGCTGAAGCTTAGCATGGAAAGGTATAGTCTGAATGCTCAAAGCCTATAAAAGTTATACACACCTGAAGACAGGTTCATATAATGCGAAAGGTTAGGTAACCTTCAATATAGATAATGGTTCTAACTCTGCCGGTATGTCAGTTTTTCATGTATTATTTACATGATACTGTGGGTGGAAAGTAAAGCTTTTCTTAATTTTTTGCATTTACAGTTAGAAGGGGTTTCACATTTAGTAAAAACTGTGCTGTGTACAAGAGGAAAAGCCTGGTAAATTTATATGCTACAAATGAGTTGCGTGTCATTTAGGCACAGGGCTTATGAGAGCAAAGTAATGGGGATACAGCTGGGCATTTGTTTCTCATGAAATGTCTAAAAATAGCCATTTCTAGAGATTAGTATTCAGGCTGGGTGGACCTTTGGTGTAAACTTGGTGTGGACTTTAACTTTTAAAAGGCACCTGGAAAGACATGTAGAAAGACCAAAGCAAGAGCTAGCTTCCCACCAGAAAACTTGTGGGGGCATTATGGGAAGCCAGTGCTGGAATGCTTAACCTTTTGGCTCCTGACCTCTGCCTTGCTTCTATGTATTTACCAGGGCCTGGCTCGGCCTGGGCAGAGTGAGCACCCGGCAGCACCAGGCTCTTGGCTTCCAGCAGCCTTATCCCTCAGTTGTGAGACCCTGCAGCAGCGTCCTCCCCTCACCTTCTCCCAGCACATCTCATCCAGCATAATTCCCAGTTCCTGCAGCTGCTGCCTAAGCCACTGCCGGAGGATCAGTGTGTGGGCAGCACATCTGGGGCTCCCTGCACCCCACCTGCAGCAGCCCCTGTCCCAGATTTCCTTACCCCCATCCCAGAATTTGTTTTCCTTGTGTCTCCTTGCTATACATTTTGATTGTAATACTGGAAATACTGGATTATTTTGTTGTCCATCTGAGGGTATGAGGTGATATCAACATTTATTGACACTGAACAATAACAACTGAATTCTGCCAAACTTTTATATATATATATATACACATACACACACACACACATACACTTATCCATATGCATATCAGGGCCAGAAAGTGATATAATTATTTCAAATGTTTTCACCAGTTGTTATATTTATGTTAAGTTTATTTTTATTTTACTTTACTGATTAATTAACTCTCTGCCAATGGGCCGTGTTTTTCTCATTTCAGCTAGTGCAGGTTTGTTTCTGTAGTGAAAGGCATGACCAAGACCTCTTTCCTCCTTTTCCATCATGTGTGTCACCCTGATCATCCTCCTCTGATTCAATGTATGTCTTGTGAATAATGTTCTTAAGCTCCTCCCAGTGTGCCAGGCTGTCCTTGATGTCTGGAGGTAGGTCAGAAAGCCTCTTGGTAAGGTGATGCTGAAGATTGTCACACCTAGCTTGGTCTTGGAGTGCCTTAATGTTAAATCTCTTCCACATTCCTTTCAGTTGTTTATGATGTTGCAGTGCAAGCTGCATGCCCATGATTGATCTGACTAAATGGTGATCCATCCAGCAGTCATCTGCACCTCTCAGGACTCGAGTGATATGGACAGCAGTATAATCACAGGCTCTGACAATAATATAGTCAAGAAGCTGCCAGTGATTGGAGCATGGATGTTTCCAAGTGGTCATATATTTGTCACTGTCTGAAGATGGTATTCGTGATGACCAAGTCATGCTCTGCACATTTGCTGAGGAGGAGGATATCATTGGAGTTGACTTCCCCACCTCCTTTTCCCCACCGGTGCCACTACAGAATTCAGAGTGTCGCCCAACTCCTGCACTGAAGTCACCCATGAGGTTGAGCTTGTTGAGATTGAAGTTGAGCTGTGGGTTGACCCAGAGTCAGGACTGTGTCAAGAGCACAGTAGAACTGTTCCTTGTTGACTTCTTCATCATCAAGTATGGGGGTGTATGCACCAATGACCATAGCATATTGGTTGTTACTGAGCTTGAGGTGGAGAGTCATAAAGCATTCATTAATGTCCACAGGGACTTCTGAAAGCTGGATGACAATCTTGTTCTTGATGGCGAAGCCAACCCCATGAATGTGTGTTTCTCGTCAGGTGACTTTCCTTTCCAAGAAAAGATATAGTCACCTCCTTCTTTCAGTTGGCCTTCATCCACCCAGGGGGTCTCACTTAGGGCAGTGATATCTATGTCATGTCTTGCAAGTTCTTTAGCTACTATGGATGTTCATCTTTCAGGATGCTCTTTGGGGAGTACATAAGAGTGTGGATATGTGGCAAACTTCAGTACTTTATTTTGTTGGTTTCGGTCACAAGTAGAATGATCCCACTAGATGAGGCAGTCCAGCCAAGGAGGTTGAGACAGCATATGTTTAGGGCACCTTTTCTAGTCCCTTCTCCACTCAGGGTGAGCAGAGAGAATCCTAAAAAGGATTTCTCAGTCATGGCTGCAGCTGCCAAATTGTATTCTGTCTCGGTAGGTGCAAAACGACCATTACACGACCACTGCCTAAATGCAGATTTGAGACTAGGAATTCCTAGAGATCACTGTTCCTGTCCCCACTGCCATCCATCCATCACTGCAGATCTTGGTTTGTGGGAAATGTTAACATCTCCGGCAGAGGCCTGCACATGATTTCTTTTAACATGGGGAAGCTGATGTGCAAGTGACAACCACACAACCTTGACAGGAGAGAGCTCTGAACTCTGGCAAGGATATCCAAGACAACTGGAGACTTCCATCCTGCTGCAGCCCTTGTTCACCTTCACAACCACAGATAAATAGCAGGTCCTCAAGTACACCTGTTCCACTGTTGGGGTCTTAAGGAGTTTGTACCATGCTTAGTCTGGGACCTCACCTTGGATCTGCTCGCCAGGGGAGATACTACCAGAAGTACAAGACTGCAGATGACATAGCTCTGAGAGTCCTTGGAACACATAAGCTTCTCTGTCACAGTAAGGTTACGGTCCAAGGAGAGGCATTCACAAGGCATGTGTTGAATTATTTGGATACTCCACTTACTGTCAACGAGATTGGCTTGATGAGAACAATGAGGAAATCCTAGTATTTGTCCATCAGAAGAGAGCCATGCTTTGCAGTTGGCAAAATGAACCCTCCAACCAGCAAAAATGAGAAGCTTACCAATGGCTAAAATCTGTAGTTCAGACGAGGCTATGGGATATTGTGGGGATGCACTTCTTTTACAACTCTGTAGTCACCCAAAGAACTGTTGGTACTCCATCTTTCCCTCCTGCCACATCTTGGATGTTATTATTCTATGCTCAAATTTTTTATGTCACTAGTTGGGAGGGCTATTCAAAAATATTTTGTTGTTGTTATTCTTATTAGGTCTCGATTAGGGTTTCATAGGTACTATCAGTAAATTATCTCGCTCACTTTTCTGTATATTCACACACACTTGGTGGTATAGATAATCATAGTCTGATTAAGATCAAAACTTGTATTTATTTTTATCTTTTATTGTGCTGTACACCAGTCCTTTACTTTTGAACAGAAACTTTTTTTTTCTTTCTATAATATCGACTTGGTAATTCTATTTATAAACTGTTCTTATACTATTAATGTCAACTCAAATTAATGGAACCTAGTATTAATAGACAAAGTCTCTTTCCTATTTGTCCATTTGTGTTTCTGTTCTTATCGTAGGTTCTTCAAACCCCACTATATACACTCTCTTTACTTTGTTAGCAAATAAGTCTATCCTTTTTTTTTTTTTGCTTGTGTCTGATGCCTCAAGTCCTTTCAATAGGTACTCTCTGAGGCTGAATAATAATGTGTCAATTTCACTCTTTTTTTTTCCTTCCCTTCTTTCCAGGTTGGCAGTGCAATATGCGTCCCATTTATCTCTTCCCAGATCTGCCCCTCGCTCTTGGAGCTCCGTTCTTCCCTTTGGTGCTGTGAGAAGTCTTTGAGCAAGTTACTGATTTCCTGGGGATCCTCTCCCATTTCTCTCTTTTTTTCCCCTTTTTCTCCTTTTGAGGCTCCCCTTTGATGCTGCGCTCCAATCTCGGAGCTTCTATCCTTATATGGAATTGGCTGTGGAAGCAGCATTCTTCAGGTCTTTTCACTGCCACCATGTTTGCTCCTTCACAGATATCAAGAACTGGTGCAGGAATGTGAAGGCAGTGGAGATCCAGAGTTTCACTGACCAATGTGACATAAGAAGCTTCTTTTAAGTTATAAAATCTATCCATGGGCCATATTTCAATGGCTCATTCAATCCCAGAACAGCTCCACCCTTTTCATGGATAATGTATCCATCAAGCAATGCTGGAAGGAGCACTTCAAGCCTCCACTCAACTGTGAATTAGAGGTTTCAGTTGCCACTATTGAGTCTATCTCCCAACACCTAGGAATAGATCCTCTTGCTGATTCCTCATCCTTTAAGGAAGTCCAGTGTGCCATCACTCAGACCAAGAACAATAAGTCACCAAGCCCAAATGGCATCACCACAGAGGTCTTCAAACCTGGTAGAACAGCACTAGTGCAAAAATTTTACCAACTTCTTATCAAAGTAGGGGTTGATGTCATTTACTTAGACTTCAGGAAGGCCTTCGATACGGTATCCCACCCCATACTGGTGAACAAGTTAAGAGGCTGTGACTTGGATGATTACATGGTCCAGTAGGTGGCGAATTGGCTAGAGGGTCATACCCAGAGAGTCATGGTAGATGGATCGGTATCGACCTGGAAGGGTATGGGCAGTGGGGTTCCACAGGGTCTTGGAAGATCGTTGGACCGATACTCTTCAATGTCTTCATCACTGACTTGGACGAGGGAGTGAATTTATTCTGTCCAAGTTTGTGGATGACACAAAACTGTGGGGGGAAGTGGACACACTGGAGGGCAGGGAACAACTACAAGCAGACCTGGACAGGTTGGACATAAGGGAGGAAAACAACAGAATGCAATTCAACAAAGACAAATGCAAAGTGCTGCACCTAGTGAGGAAAAATATCCAGCGTACCTACTGCCTAGGAAATGACCTGATTGGAGGCATGAAAGCGGAAAGAGATCTTGGAGTCCTAGTGCACTCCAAGATGAACATGAGTCGTCAGTGTGACGAAGTCATCAGAAAAGCTAATGGTACTTTATTGTGTATCAGCAGATGCATGACAAACAGATCCAAGGAGGTGATACTTCCCCTCTATCGGGCACTGGTCAGACAATTTGGAATACTGCATGCAATTTTAGGCACTGCACTTCTAGAGGGATGTGGATAACATGGAGAGGGTCCAGAGATGGACCAATCATATAGTTAAGGGCTTGCAGGCCAAGCCCTATGAGGAGAGACTAGGGCACCTGGACCTCTTCAGCCTCCACAAGAGAAGGTTGAGAAGCAACCTTGTGGCTGCCTATAAGTTCATCATGGGGGAACAGCAGGGAATTGGTGAGGATTTATTCATCAAGGTGCCCCTGGGGGTTACAAGAAATAATGGCCACAAACTAGCAGAGAGCGGAGTTAAACTGGACATTAGGAAGAACTTCTTCACAGTTAGAGTGGCCAAAGTCTGGAATGGGCTCCCAAGGGAGGTGGTGCTCTCCCCTACCCTGGGGGTCTTCAA
>JAGPOW010001296.1:107058377-107083714 GCA_030014935.1 Caiman crocodilus
TAGAGTGGCCAAAGTCTGGAATGGGCTCCCAAGGGAGGTGGTGCTCTCCCCTACCCTGGGGGTCTTCAAGAGGAGGTTAGATAGGCATCTAGCTGGGGTTATCTAAACCCAGAACTCTTTCCTATGCAGGGGGTTGGGCTCAATGATGTATTGAGGCCCCTTCCGACCCTAACCTCTATGAATCTATGGCTTAAAGAATGCCAGCCTTGTGACCATCTCCAAGAAAGTGGACAGGTCAGCATGGAAAACTACTGAGGCATTTCCCTTCTCTGTGCCAGGAATATTCTTACTTGCATCCTTTTGATTTGCCTCCTCCCCCTTGCTGAAGATGTCCTTTCAGAATCCCAGTGTGGCTTTAGGCTATTTCAGAGTACTCCTGACAAGATTTTTGTTGTACAACAGACCCAGGAGAAGTGTACAGAGCAACACCAGGAGGTGTTTATGACATTCATTGACCTAACCAAGGCCTTTAACTTTATCAATTGAGAAGCCTTATGGAAGGCACTGGCTAGGGTTGGTTGTCCATCGGTGTCTTCAGGCTTCTCCACAGTCCTTGGCAATGGATCAGAGACAGACCCATTTACCATCTGCACTGGTGTCAAGCAGGGCCAAGACATTGCCCCAAACCTTTTTCTCATCTCTCTTGCTGGGATTTTGATTTCCATCTGTGGTTGCTTTCCTTTCAGAATTGTGGTTAAGTATCAAATAGATGGTCAGCTTTTCAATCTGTGGCACCTTCACAGCAAAACAAAAGTTACCAAGACTGGCATTACCAACCTGCAGTGTGACGATGACTATGTTATCCTTGTCCACACTGAGACTGATTTGTAGTCTGCCTTTGACCTTTTCTCAGATGCCTATCACAGCCTGGGACTCTCCCCTAACATTAGGAAGGCCAAGGTGCTCCATCAGCCTATCCCAGCACAAGCACAAATTTACAATTGGCAGAGAACCCCTGGAAAATGTCAAGCATTTTCCATACTTTGGCAGTCATCTCTCCCAGTCAGTCACTCTTGATGTAGAACTCAAACATAGGATTCACTGTGCCAGCATATCCTTCAGAAAGCTGCTTCACCATGTGTTTGCTGACAGATCTGCAGATGGAAGCTAAGATTCTGGCCTACAATGCAGTGGTTATGTCTATACTCTTCTACAGGTGTGAGATGTGGGTGATATATCAAAGCCATCCTAAGTGCCTGGAATGGTTCTATCAGCATTATCACAGGAAGAGCCTTCACTTTAGATGGGAAGACCACTGCATTGATGCTAGCATCCTCCCTGCAGCTAACGTAACTAGCATTGAGGCAGAGATCATGAGACATCAACTCCACTGGGCTGGCCACCATGTGAAGATGGCTGACACTCATCTCCTGAAGCAAGTCCTCTTCTTTTTTCTTAGTCATGGTGAGAGAAATTGCTACCCTGAAAGCATACCTTGAGAAGTGTGTCATCAACCCTACAAATTGGGAAGTACTGGCTGGTAACAAGTCTGTGGCACTGCACCATACATCAAGTTACAGCTCACTTTGAAGAGAACAGTCAGGCTCACAAAGCCAAGAAATGGCATAGGAGGAAGAAAAGTACACAACATTGTGGCAAACAGTTGTGTCATCCTCCCCTCACCCCCTCCCCAGCACCACCAGTCATATCTGTGGAAAAACTTGCAGAGCATGGATTGGACTCCTCAGCCACCTTAAAACTCACCAGTTATCAACCACCTTGACAGATATCCTCCTCATATCGAGAGATACCCAATATCATTCTCCTTTAGAGAGGACTCTTTGTTAGGAGTTCTAATAATGTGGTTTGTTTGCTTAAGAAGGGGCAGCCAGCCCCATTAAGGATTAAGGGCCTAATCAAATGTTACACTTAGATCATGTTTCTTGTAGATTGTAGTAAGCGTTATTATTAGTTGTAATGTTTTCTGAGTAGTCATATAGTAATGTGTACTGTGAGCTAAATAAAACACATCCTGAACATTGAAGACTCTATCTGTGAGGGTGAGACTCATCTTCTTCCCCTCTCCCGGTGTAGTGTAGTTAATTCATGACTCTAGTATAGTGGGAAGGCTTGGACCAACAATCAGCTGTTTAGTTATCCCACCTTCCCACTGCACCAGAGTAACTTTGCTATGCTAGGATGACACTCAGCATGTGCTTTACTATTTGAATGCTTGGACCCTAGAATTTTAACATGTGCTAAGCAAAATGTGTGACAAAGTCCTCAGAATGTGGGGCATTCTGCTACCGAGGGAGTGTCCCACTGAAATTCAGTGAATTGCTGCAAAATTTGAGAAATTACTGTGGCGGCACAGTAGGGGGCAATACTACACAGAGCCACCTATCTCACTGTGCCAGGCCCAAAAACCTGACTTCAGATATCTTATGCAGGGTGCCTACCACCAGCTGTCCCACTTCCTGGAGAACACCTGCAAGCCTGAGGTAAAGCTGCCACCACCCAGGCACTGGTCTCAGTTAGAGCTCTCTGCAGTTCAGGGTACACAGACCCTTCAAGCCTTGCAGGTGCTTTGCCCACTGGTAATATTTATGGGTGCCTCTTTCAGCCCAAAGCATCCCAGGAATACCTCAGGTAGGACTGAGGGAACATAAACAGACAAGCTCTACTGGCTTTGCTGGGAACAAAAAAGCTTTCCTTTGCCCCTCCATAACAATACAGCAAGGCATACTATAACCTGATACCTTTATTGATCAGGAGGGGGATGAGCAGTAGAACAAGGAAGTCAGAAAACACTTTGAGCAAACATAAGCAACCAGAGTCTTACACTGTCTTGGACATAAGAATCCTTTTAAAATGCATCTGCCTATACATAGATCCTAAATCCTGGCTAGTTTCCAAGTTTTTATTTACAGGAATTTATCCAGGCTGCAGCCTGGAGGCACTTTGTTTATGGCTTTTCAAAATGCCCACTGGAGAGAAGAGAGCATTTGCCCCCTCCCATCAGGAATTGATCCAGCCAGTTCACCTGGTTGATCGGCCTGAACCAAATAGAAAGTGAGAGCAAAGGAGAGAGGGATTCAGCTGGAATGACCCAAGGGAAGGATAGAGAGAGAGGGCGTGTTCTGCACAGTTACCAGGTAGCAATGTAATGACAGCATATTTTCATAAAATGGTACAGAACAGATACACCAGTGAAAATGAGGTGTGACTCACAAAATGGTTTTCATCCTCTGGTGGGAAAAATCTCATATCCTGATTTTTTTTTCCCACTTTGATCATTCATGAAGATTCCTGGGAGGTGGCTATAAGCTGTTTTCTCGTGTGCAAAGATACCAAAAATGTAGCCTAGTGGTCCTTGAACCTTATAATGTATGAGAATGCAAGAATAGGTAAGACCCTGTGCTCTTCCTATCATTTGAATCATGGGTGCTCCTTGCTGGGATAAAAATAAATTTTGTAGTGGTATATTAATGAATCTGTCCTGAACAATTATCTTAAAATGATGAAGATATAAATTAAATTCTTCTCTACTGTTTGGAGGAATCTTCCACTCAATTCAACTGTCAAATCAAGTCAAATGTCAGCATAATTGGTTGCAAAGTAGTCCTTAATAAGTCCTTAGTAATCAGTATTTCATCTGTCAGTCTAATTTAGTGTGACTGCAATATTCATAATTATAAGAAATTTTAGAGCTGTAGTTAACAACTTGAGAGGCGGGGGGCCCATAGAATGCACTGGTGAGCTGTCAAGAGATCAGAAACATTTTAAAATTTGAATGTGCTTTTAACCACTTTACTATGTAAAAAGAGTATGTTAAATGTCATCTTTAAAGGCATCTCTGTGATAATTCAGCATGGACCCAATGAGATGTGAATAATGCAATAATTTGCTGCCATTTTTCTAAGTGATATGATAATAATGATGTGCCATTACTTGGAATATTTCTTATGAATTGCTTGCAGATTAAATATCAAATGCCCTATTGTTCTACCTAAACAACTTATCCTTCAATTTTATGATATTTTTATCCAAAAGGAAAGAAAAATGTTACCACAGAGTTCCTATACAGTCATGAATAGAACACATTCACTGTACTGATGATGACAAAACATAAAATAAACATCTCTACATTAGCAGTGGAAACATCAAACAGCTTGAAGGTTTACCTACATAACCTTGGGATCCCTGAATATGGGTTAAATCTTACTCTAATTTTAGGAAATAAAAGTTTTAATTATTCAGGGTTGTATTTGGTAGCTGTGTTGGTCCGAGACAAAAGTATCTACAAAAAACTAGAACTCTTGGTTCCAAATTTTACCTTCTATTAGACCAACTAGAAAATGGCAAGAAAATTGTCCTTTTCTGCAAGCTTTTGGGTTTAAAATCCCTTTGTCAGGCTCTGGGAAAAGTATAGATGGTACAAGATAGTAAAATGTACCCATAGGTAGGAAATAAACTTCATTTTTGCACAGAGGGAGCTGAAGATGGAAGGAGGTCCTTCTGCGTCCATGTGAGTGTGAGAGCTGTGTTGAGTAGCTCTTTGATGTGTTGATCAGGTAGAATTCCAGGCTGATTAGTCATGTTGAAAATCTGGGAAAAGATTAAAACTTGGTTCTGTTTCACATCTTAGGTTTGTAAATAGATTTAGGTGCTTAATGTGACCTTGTTCCACCCTACTCAAGTCCCTAAAACACTGTCAGTGCAAAAGTTTGGTGGCTCCTCCTCCTCCGTGCTGTGTTTGTGGTTCACTCTTAGGCTAGGGACAGACATTACAAATAAACTGGTTTAAACCTGTAACAGAACATATGTTCAGTGCATATAAACCAGTTTGAAAATGGCAAAACCAGTTTGAGATAAACTTGGAGAATGTAGTGTAAGACTTAACTGATTTGTCTCAAACTGGTTTATTCAACATTTGCCCAGATCCTTTCCCAGTTTAAGTTAAACCAGACTTCCCCAGCATCCTGGCATTTTCTCTGGGCTGGGCAGCGCTCTGCTCCACAGCACAGCTAGCCTCTCCCCTCTGCTCCCCGGCCGGAGCTTGGCAGAGACTGAAAGTGTCTGCCTGGTTTCCCCCTGCTCCCCTTACCCCCCTCCCCTCCCCATGCTAAGCAGGGATCCCCTGCCCACTCTGCCTTACACAGAGAGCTCTCAGCATTAGCTAGCAGACTATATGGTGGCTATGGTCTGTGTTGTGGCAGACAGCACAAGGGCAGAATCAACAAGTAGCTGGTAATGTCCCTCTGTTGTTTTCTTAATGAGGTGATAAACACTGTGTTATTAATTTCCTGCTGGGCTGGTCAGAAGTGAGGAGGGGGACATCTCTCTAATCAGAGCATCCTGCCAAGGCCTGGCCACACCCCACTCAGCTCAGCACTATGCCAGGGAAGGGAGGGCTGCTCTAGCACCTCTGGGCTTCTAGCCTGAGCCACTGCAGGCATGTGCCTCCATTTCTGGGATCTTTCTGAAGTTAAAAACTGATTCAGCCCAGCCAGGTTACACTAATCTTAAAGATTGAATAAATTCAGGCTCAGGCTTTTTGAATGTCTGTTTCTAGCCATAAGGTTAAGATGGTGGTTGTTGCAAAAACAGATACATTATTAGATTTTTTCAGAGACTTAAGCAGGATGGAATATAATTGCATTTAGGTGTCTGTGTCCACTTACATGAATAATAGGTGAAATAGAATCTGGCTTTAATTGTTTTGATCAACATTTTGCAGGAACTGGCAAGAAGACTACAGCAAGGGAAAACTGATCTCTTGAAGCGCCATTTAGTGTCTTAAGAGTGAGATCGTCCTTTATTTCATGCCCCTTGCAGATGTGCAAATGAAGGTGTGATCTGATATACACGGACATGGCATCCATTCCAAGTGATGGTGAATTTTGCAGCTATTCTACTGACTGGTACCACCTGGCATTTTCTTTTGTGGCTGTAGAGACTTAGTCTTGCAGATCCTGCCATAGTGGACACAGGCTTACATGGCATTAGGGGCTACTGTACTGACAGGCTGTTTCCTTCAGTTATATTTCTGCTGTAATTTGAATGACCATTTCTCATAATGATGTTGGACTCCATGATTGAGAAGGGAGCACCACTTTGTCCTGTCTCTTGCTAAGGCCTCCTAAAGGTTTGGGTCAATTCCAAAAGCCTTCATATCCTGATTGCAGATGTCTTTGAAGCACAATTTCAGGTGACCTTCTATGCCAGGTGCCTGAAGAGAGCAGCCATTTTGAACCTAGGGCTGCCCATATAAACAGGGCAGTTCTGCTGCTGGAGGCCAGGCAACAACATTGACTGCCCAAAGGGCTGCTAGTATCATCTGGAGGTAAGGGAGGAGCTGTACGGGATGGTAAGGAGGCTTTTGGTCCTGGGTATGACCTAAAACTGCACCCTGCCTGGAGTGGGTGGCCTGGTGGGTCTCCCAGTGGCGCGGGAGCCCCCAGGAAATGCCAGGCCAGTTACCACCCTGGTGAAGGGCGGGTTGGGGCACCTTAACCCCTAACCCCACAACTGGATGGGATACCCCTTGTTGGAGGGTCTGGAGGGTGGACCCCCAGAGAGACAGAAAAGGCCATAGACTCATGCTTGTCTGGACTTCCCCTGACTACTCAATGCTAAGGCCAGGCTTGGAAGGGTTGAAGGGCCAGGGACCCACCACAAGGAATGCCCAAGAGCTGTGGGCCTGGGGTTCTGACTGGCTTGAAGGTGGGCCAGGGCTAGTGAGCCAAAGGTCCTGGGGGGCCACACCCAAAAGGGAAGAAATTCAGGGAGCTATGCTGCCTAGTATGAAGGCGGGTGAAACCGTCTGAGGAGAGGAATCCAGTCTGGGTTCAATTAGGAGGATTCTGGGGCTCAGTGTGGGGGCTGGTGATTATGATAACATCTAGATGCCATCAGAGAGGCTTGGGCTGTGGTGTAGGGGAGGAATGCAGTGACAGATAGCGCCCCCTTGGCATCGGGGTAGGAAATGGGCAGCCTCCCTATTAATTACATCAATGAAGTAATTAATTCCAACAAGGCGTGGTGGGTGAGAATGCAGGAGGTTAGCCTAGAAACAGGTGGGCAGGCCATAGTTAAATCGGCCCCAAGAGGCCCTCTGTTGCATCTCCCCACCTGCAGTTTGCCCATACAGGATGTCCTTTGGGATGTGCCCATCTTTCATCTTGCAAAGATGGGTAAGCCAACATAGGCATAACTGTTTGAGTGGTGCAATGATGGTTGGCAGCTTGGATTTGGAAATGACCTCTGTGTTGGTGATTCTGTCTTGCCACTTGATGTCAAGGATGCATCATAAACAGTGTAGGTGGAAGCTGTTTAGCTTCTTTTCTTGATATGCATATGTTGACCATTTCTCATTCCTATACGTAAGCACAGAAGCAGTTTAGTTTTGATTGTGAGTTTTTTATTGCTCCAGACTCATTTGGAGACCTTACTGAAAGCTGCCTTCCAATGCACACATTTAGCTCTTCATTCAGTGATAGGTTGTTGCTCACTGGGGATCCAAGGTAGCAGAACTCATTCACTGCCTTGAGAGGTGTGTTGTCAAGGCTGACAGATGGTGCCTGGTGAACACGCTGTCCTAGGACCACATTCTTCTTGATGCTGATGTCCAAGGAAAATATCCTGCAAGCATGGGAGAGATGACTCATGAGTATCTGTAGTTGGCCTTCTTCGTGGGCAGCGAGTGCAGCATCATCAGCAAAAAGGAGCTCCCTTATATGTGTCTCATTTTTGCCTTGGCCTTTAGAACTAATAGATTGTTGAGTTTTCCATCTGTTCTTTTGTGAACATATATGCCTTCCTCCAAGCCTTCAAAAGCATAGTGCAGCAGCGTAGAAAAGAAGATCTCAGAATGTGGATGCCAGAACACAACCCTGCTTCACTCCACTCTTCATCTCAAACCTGTCAGAAGTTGATCCACCAAACTGAACTGTGATCTTCATGTTTCATGGAAGGAGCATGTCATACCTAGTAATGTTGTGTGGCATCCAATCTTTACCAAGACTTTGAACAAATGTGCTCTGCTGACAGTGTTGAAGGCTTTCATCAGGTTGACAAATGTTATGTACAGTGGCTTATTTTGTTCTCTGCATTTTTCTTGCAGTTGGCATAGGGAGAATATCATGTCCACTGTTGATCTCCCTGCTCTGAATCTGCACTGTGATTCCAGGTAGGTCACTGTGATCCAGGTAGATGTAATCAGCAAGTTGTTGTGATCATTTCAAGATGACTGGCAAAAGCCTTGCCTGTGATGCTGAGGAGAGAGATGCATCTATAGTTGTTGCAGTCACCCTCGTCTCCCTTGTTTTTGTAGAGAATGATGATATTAGCGTCATGCATGTCCTGGGGTACTCGATCTTCTTTCCAGCAGCATACTAAGAGTTGTTGAAGATGTGGTAGCAGGGTACTTGAGAACCTGGGCTGGGGTGCCATCCTCCTCTGGTGCTTTTCTACTTGCTAGAGAATCTATGGCTTTTCTAAGTTTTTTGCCTGGACATCTTTGTCTAGCTGTGCCAGTACACGTAGAGATGGAAGTTGATCCAGTGCCTCTTCTGAAATGTCTGTTTCATGGGAATAAAGCTCTAAGTAATGTTCACCCCAGTGTGACATCTGCTTGTTCTGATTAGTGATTTTTACTTTGCCATCTTAAGACTGAAAGGCCGGGTTTGTATGTGCATTGATGTTTGGGTCCCCAGGGACAAGTAGTGGTGGGACACCTTGTGCCACCACTACTTGTCCCTGGGGAACACCTGTGCCATGTTTGTGAAGGCCAGAACCAGAAGTGTTAACAGGCAAGTTAACAAAAGAAATCTGCTTTTTGAAGATATCTGACATAGCACTTTTGAAACAGTTTCCTGTCTGTCTGGAGAGAATATATATATAGCTGTCATAAGATGCAAAGCTTTAAAAAGCAGAACTGAAAAATAAACTGCAAACTTAGCTGATTTTAATAATTTTTGCTTAAGTTGGGAAAAAATTAATGACCTAATCACAAGGTATAATTAACATAGTGGGTTGAATTTGGGTGGAGACATGTTAATTTCAGACCCCAAAGTGATGTAGTGTGATTTGCTTATAGGGTAAACCCAAACTTGGGCAGTAACTTATTGTAATCGTTTCTAACACCTTTTAATCCCATAGGATAACAGCTATCAAATAACATTATGAATGGCTATATAACCAAAAAATTAGCATAAACAGAACATAAAAGAACACGCATGCTAAGTAACCCTTGGGAAGGACAGAACAGAAGGGTCATTGCTGTCCCATTCCCCCAGATCTCTCTTATTCCCTGTGTGAGCAAGGACCAGATCCTGACAGAGAGACCTACGCCTGATTGGGGATGCCTGATTTCGCTGAATCAACTTGACGTGTATCTGACTGAGGGACTATCAATAGTTTACTAACCAAGTGGGAACTCTTGGTTGATTTCTTTAGTTAATTGCTTTGTCTGTTTATTATCACTGCCAATTTTAACTTGTATTGTTATGTTGATTGTTTATTAACTTAACCTTTTTCCTAACTGTCATATGTGCAAACTATATCTTTTGTTGTTATAAGTAAAATTCATTCCTTTTATAAGTGAAACTTGTCATTGCTTTCCTCCCCAACATCACCTCCTCAATCCTGAACCAAAAAGCGCAGTGGCTAATAAAGTTGCAGTACTCAGCATGCAACTAAAATTGATATACTCACAGTGCCCAGCTGGCCTGTGACACATGCTCCCTCTGGTGTGTGGCAGGTTACCCTGGGTGGGGTAGGGGAGGCTGGAGCCAGCATTAGGCTGGCCCCAGCAGCCTTACTTGGGGCCTCTGGAGGCTGCAGCAGGAAGTGATCATGGTAGTCGGAGCCTGGCCAGCAGCCAGAACCTGGCTCCATTCATCCAGGTTCTAGTTTTGAGTAGCACATACTGCCCCTGCATGCGCCACTCTCTTTTACTTTTGCATGGGTTTTGCTGGCCCCTGCATATCCAGGGGTCAACCTCCCCCTGACATGGTGCTTCCTCAAAGTGCAGAGAACAGCTGAATATGTAGTATGTGGCATCACAGATGTGTCTGCAGCACCACATGTCACATGGCCATGCTTGTTTGGAAATGGCCAAAGGGGTTACTTTAGTGATGGACCAAGGGCTTTCTTCAGGTTGTCATACGTAACTCACAAGTTTCCTGTGTCTGAGGCAAGCTGTATCTCTTTGACACAGGTCAGTTCAGTACTGGTTTGCACAGCATCTGGCTGTTTGCTGTACTATTGCTCTGGCATACTTCAGTTTAGCCCTGGAACTTTCTGTTGGATTCTGGTTATGTTTCAAGTAAGCCGCACTCTTAGCTTCAACCATCTCTTCTGAGCATGCCTCAAACCAGTCTTTATTTGACATTTTCTTTTTCCCAAATACTTCTGTGGGTATTTCCTGGATGACTGCTCTTGGTCCAGTCCAAGTTCCTTTAGCATTTGTAGTTGTTGCTTTCATAGGCATAGCTAGCTCAAATGTCCTTTGAAAGTCAAGACACTTGCTTTGGATTTTTGTGCTGTGTATGTTAATTCTGGCTGACTCTTGTGCTTGTCTCTGTGCACCTTCTTTGGTATCACTTTCACTTTGCTGACAATAAGGTTGTGGTCTATGTCACAATCTGCACTGTGATAAGTGCAGGTGTGCAGTACACTGGGCAGGTCTTTCCTCCTGGTGATCATAGGTCTAATTGATGCCAGTGGCCAGATCGTGGGTGTCTCCATGATACTTTATGAGGTTCTTGCCCAGTAGATAGGTGTTAGTGATATACAGGTGGTTTAAGCTGCAGAGTTTGAGAAGACGTTGGCCATTTTCATTCATTTTCTCGATGCCATGATGTCCCAAGCAGGTTGGCCAAGAGCCATGATCTGTTCCTACTGAAGCATTAAGGAGGGATCTGATGTGGGATCCTCACAGTCATGGTTCCTGTCATGCCGCATACATGTGGTAGGTGCAATTGTGGGATCCAACATCAGATCCCATCATGCCTTATTGCTGGTTCAGGTGGAGCTTGGGATCACTATCTGGGGTTCCCTCTGCATTGACAAGTAACAAGTTCTACCCTGGCTGGGAGTCTGGTTAGCCTGGCCACACATTTAATTAGTGATTGTAACATGTGATTACATATTTTGGGCCTTGTTACATATTGCACTTTGGGCTGATGAAATGCTGATTGGTGTTAGTGCTAGCTTGTGTTTAAAGTAGTCATACCTTAAGGCTAAAAACCCTCTCTTGACTGTCCCTGATTTGCACAGCTCTGACTTGCCACTAGAGGGCTGGGGAGAAGGGACCAGACTAGGAATTACTTATGGCTGTAAGTTGCCACTAGGGCACTGGTGAGCCAGGTCAGGCTTCTTTCCCTGCTCTAGGTGAGAGAGGTTGGGGGAGCAGGAACATGAAACTGGTACGGGGGTAGGTAATGAAATGGGAGGTAGAAAAGAAATGAGGATGGGGAATGGGTGGTGAATGAAGGAAATCAGAAAGAATTTAAAAAGAAATAAAAAGGAAGTAAATTAAAGAGGGTCTTATTTTAATAAACTGGGATTAGGGTGTGGGGCAAGCTGACTGTGGTTCTTGGGGTGTCTGGGAGGTAGGAACAGTGAGGAAAGATGCTTTTGAGGGGGTTACTGCCTCTGTCCTGGGAAGGAAGCCCCAGCTCATGGGACTCAATCCAGCCTCCTGCCTTGTTCCTCCCTTCATCCCCTGACCCTGCTCCTGGGCCCATCTGTGCCCTGAGACTGGCATGTGCTCTGCAGGCATTTCACACAGTTTGCATCCTTGGGGGATGGGAGAAGGAGGGAGGGTTGGCTTGGTGCCAGAACCAACAGCTGAGCAGTAGAGTTCAGGGGGTGGAAAGTTTGTCCACACTGAACAGGAGGGTGGACACTGGACACTGCATCATGGGATGCTGGAGAACTACAACTTGGGTAGCTCATCTGTGGGGGGTGGCCATACAGTAACACAAAATGAGTTGTATCATGGACCAGAGATAAACCTGCCTTGGAGTGGCATAACTAAACCACCTAAAGCATGCTTAAAATTAGTTTTAGGTTTAATGTAAGTACAATCCAGGGGCTAAGAGCTGTAGGAGCTGCCTAAAATGAATGTGTAGCAAGGTCCTTGGAGTAGATTAGTCTCCAGGAAGCCTGAACCATTTTTACTAAACCAGTTTTGAAATGAATTTCAATGTGTTATACAGGGCCTGTGTTAGAGGCAGATGGGAAGGCCTCAAATTATTATATCTAGTTGGAATTTTTGTCACTAAAGGTGATATTAGTGGTTAAACAATATAATTAGGGAAGGTATATTTCAAGAAAAAAATTAGTTATGTTAATAACTGGGCTATATTTTTACTGTATTGCTAGTACAAACTTAAGACTGCAGCTGCTTTATCTATTCGATTCATTCATGTGTCACAGTGTACATGGATCCTCCTCCCCCCCCCCCTTCTCCTTGTAGTTTACAAATTTTACAGGAAAGTTTAACAAGGGCTTTCCTTTTGTAAGTTAATAATGTGAGAATGGCAGCTTCATGTAAATTGCAATTTTGTAGCAGTCACAAACTAAGCTTTATATATCCATAATAATGTGACTCATTCATATTCAGCCCACAGAAAAAACATTTTAAACAATTTTAAAACTAGATCTCCTGTACAAATGTTTTGGAAAACTTAGTGAGTAGGCTCTAATTTTGAGAAGACAGCTGCTTTCCCAATGCATTCATCATTGGAAGGAAGTAAATTTGAGAAATGAACTACATTAAAAGAAGATGATTTTTTTTTCCAGTTTCAGGCCCTACTGATCATACGGTAGCTATATTTGAAGAGACAAAAACACCCTGTAATTGATCTTGACTTGAAAACTTTGAGGGTAATGGAAGATAATGACATTTATGGGTAATGGCAAAAGGAAACAAATCTGTTAGGAAGCGAAATTCGGCCCATGTGTAGCCTTATGTGTAATTCAGATCAAAAGCCAATGGAGTTATACAGGCCAGGCCAGGATTCTGTCCACAACTAAGGACAGAATTTCTGAGTGAGAGCCTATGTTTTAACTGGTTTAACAGTGACTTAAATGAGAGTATTAACATCAGTGGAGCTGCCAAGTATAAGCAAGAGCAAGAATTTGGCTCCTTATGCTCTTGTTGTTGTGGGCAGTCTGCAGATATTCATAGTTCCAAACTATTAATTAAATGCCTGTTTCTGGCTCCTTAAATTCTGCTCAGTCTATCTTCTGAATAGCCTGAAAAAGGAATTAAATAATTAACTTCACTAAAACAGTTTACTTTAACTTACATGTTTTAAACTCTTTGAGGTGAGGATTGCCTGTCTGCTTTGATTTTCTACATTGGAGTAGTAAGGACCTAATTTTGGATAGGAACTTTAGGAGCAACTCACCTACAAATAAACAGCAGCAATAGATGCTTATTTACTGTATGCTAGGAACAAAACTCACATGTTGCAGGTTACAATTACACTTCTTTCTTTAAAAAAAAGCTGTATTTTATTTATTTATTTATTTATTTATTTTTAGATGTGATCTTTTTTTCAGATTATATGGGAAAAGATCTTTTTTTTTCATAAAGACAAATAAAAATGACAGTTTAGAAATGGCATCAGATTTAATTGTTTTCGACGCCAGATGTTATAAAGCTGTCAAGTTTATGGTACTTTGCAGTAGATGTTTCTTTCCAGCTGCTAATATTATTATGTGAATTCACTTTTTCCTGCTTGTCAATACATCTATGTAGACGTTATTGTACAGAAGGGTATTCTTTTTTGGGGGGATGGCCGGGAAAGGGCAGGGGGGACATGAGCAGCATGGTAGGGTCTGTCTGTGCAAAGAACAGCTGGCAGTTGAGGATAATTTTCTGTAACATTATTTTGATGTTGTTATAGTAATCCACTTAAAGAGATTTGCATGATTTAAGTGTTTTATCACATATGACTCTGCAGCATGTAATTTCCAGTTTTAAATCTGGGATCTGTTTTGAGATAGGACAAGGGGAATTTAGCAATCTCCATGCGTTAATTTTTTTTCTCTTAGCTCTATTAGTTAGGTGTGTGAAAACTAGCATTTGCACTACCCTCTAGAGTGGTTTTACATGTTCAACTTAATGCTTCCTAAATGCAGGTAAAACACAAGCAGACTTGTGTTCAAGCTGTTTATCACATGTTAAGTGCCCTCATGGCAGTGCAAAGTTCCCTTTGAATGAGGGTTATTTCCTGACATATGACTATCTTTAATAGGTCATTACATTTCAATGATTTGCAACTGTTGGAAATGAATGGGTGACACCACCCTAATACATACTAGCTTTAATACATCAGAACATTCCAGTGATTTGCAGCCCTTGCAAGTGAATGTCTGACAAGTCATTTATTCCTCTAAATCTCCCATCTATCATGTTTGTATTTTATTTTTTCATCTAAATATCTGTAACAAAATCTCTCCAGGCCTCTGTGCAGTCAGTTTTCCTGACAAATCAGTCATGAAGAGCCTGCTCAAAAATCTGTCATCTTCATTCTCAACATCTATTCCATTGTAGATTTGTTAGACACGTTTCCTTACTGTTATATTTGTGAAGTAGGCACCCAAGGGGTTTTCAATTTACTTAGAGGTGACCATATGGCAGCACAAGAGAGAGTTCTATGAATTTACTTAACTGAAAGTACAGATTTTTAGCTGCTGGAAAAAATACTAGTTATTAGTTGTGCACGACTCTTTGTAAACATTCTGCATATCAGCAACACAATTATTTTATCCCTTGTTTCCAATTTAAAATAATTACTTAAGTGCAAACATTTTACATTTGTCAAAATATGTAAGCATTTTTCATTCTTAAAAACGTCCAACACTAATTTGAAGAAACAGGGAAACTGAGCAAAGCAACATTCTTACTTTAGGATCCATTCAGGCAAACTGAATTTATATTAAGTTTCACATAAGTCAGTGAAGTTTTGCATTGGCATAGAAGTCTACCCATATGCTTGACAATGTAGAACTGTTTTGCTAAATCTTACAATATGTAAAATGACAGTATTGCATAGAAAATGGCCACTCATGATTAGTATTTAGTAGTAGTGGTTAACATTCTTTTCATGTTTCATATTTTTCATTAGTTCATCGAGTGGGTTTTTCCTTGGTCTTGTTTGTTTGTTTTAAACTTCCATAAGTAGTTCAGCTGGTCTTTGGACAAAATAGTATGCAATCATGTGATTAATAACTGTATTATCAAACAGATGCATAACAAAGCAAGATTATTGGTGCACAAGCAGTCATAAATTTGATGATTCTTAAATTTTTAGTGCTCGACTTCACAACTTAAAAATAATCTTGAATGTTAATGTATTTTTTTGTGTATTTTATTTTAATGTAGGCTTTTGTATCACTTTTTAAAAATAAAAACAAAGTGATGCCAGCAATTATTATTCATTTAATTATACTTCATTGGTAAAATGATTGAATAATCTCCAAATATTAAGCTCAGATTCAGCCCAGTTCTCAAAATAATGTATCCTGTTAATGGAACATAGGTAGATTGTGAGAGTTCAGGGCTGAGGGAATGAATAGTTGGGCTCTGTGAAACAGCCTTGTTTCATTTTGGTTTCGGACTCAATGTTTTGGAGGGACAGTGTTTCATTTTGGTGTTTCGTAGGACTGTGCAAAATGACTGTCTTTCATTTTGGTTTGGATTCGGCATTTCGGAGGGACGGTGATTCACTTTGGTGTTTCGGATCACTGTCCAGGTTAATTTTGGCTGGGACAGTTTCAAAACTGTTTTGGAATTTCAGTACTGTGTCAGTGCTTTGGCCATAGGCTATAATGGGGAATCACAAAACTGTATATAACTTTGTCATATCTTGTCTGATTGGGATGAAACTTGCAGGGATGGTAGCCCCTGCTGAGGCCCTGAAGCCTGCCAGGTTTCAAGGACATAGGTGCAGGGCTTTCTGGGAAACTGCACCTCAAGGTGCTGACAAACAAAACTTGTGATGTGTGACTTTGTGTGTGTGTTAAGGCACAGCAGGATGAAAACCGCAGGGATGGTAGCATTTGTCACCCTCACAACTCCACTGCAACCAGTAAGCCTCAGGACTGTCAAAGATCTTACAGGTCTGGGCTTTCCACACCCAGGACTGTGCAGTGGCTGGAGGTTATAGTGTCTCCAGCTCCTACCTTCACCAGGGAGGTTTGTGGTTTTGGTATTTCCTGGAGCTCCTGCGCCACCAGCAGTCCCACCCAGGCCTCCCTACCTAGCAGGGTACAGTTTTAGGTCATGTCCGGGATGATGCAGGACCTCCTCTTCCCCATATAGCTCCAGCCCTTATACCTCCAAGTTTTTCCTGGCACGGGAACTCAGCATGGAGATGTTTTTCCTCTGCTGGCTGGTGAGAAACTAAACTGCCACCTCCAGCTCTGAGAGTGGGGCATTAAGTGGCTGCCCTCATTAGCACCTGTCCTTCCACATACATAGCCCCTTGTACAGACATGAGGGAGGCCTGCCAGGTTTCAGACAGAGAGGTGCAGGGGTTTCTGTGAAACTGGACCTCAAACTGCTGAAAGCAACACTTATATCACTTGTGTGTGTTAAGGGGTGTAGGTTATGGCTGTGTTGGTCTAAGGACATAGCCCAGACAAGGTTCTTAGGGTCAATCTGATATCTTTTATTAGATTAATTGAATAGTTGGAGAAATTCTTCTTTGCAAGCTTTCAGGTTTAAAAGCCCTTTGTCAGGCTGAGGAGGCATCTAGTTGGTGTGTGTGTGTTCTTTCTGGATGGAATGAATAGTGAAGAAGTCAAAGGTTGGCATGTAATGCAGGCAAGAAAGCCAGTCAGTGAGGCATCAGAGGTGAGAAACAGATTGGGGTGAGGGTGGGGATAGAAGGGGGATGTAGCAGGTAAAAGTGGAGAGGTACCTGCTACCTGGGGAGTCAGATGTCAGGCAGGTTGTAGTGTGTCATAAATCCAATGTCTATTTTGAGTCGATGAGTTTCTGTATCTAGGAGGTTGATGAAGTGCAGGTCATAGGCCTGTGCGTGAGAAGTGGTTTGTAAATTCAAACAAGCACCAAACCTCATTAGCCTTATCACCAGAAGCCAACTTCCTACAGTCCAAAACATATATAATGGATCTAGACCATGCCATGACAACAAATGCAAGACCTGCCAACATATCTCCAGTACCCCACAAACTGTGCACCAGAATCTATTATAGACAAGAATAACCAACTACCTGTGGGGGCACATTTCTCAGAAGAAAACCACTCTGTCTCCAGTCTCTCAGTCATGATCCTCAAAGGGAATTTACAAACTACTTTTCAAAGATGGGCGTATGAACTTCATTTCATCAACCTCCATCTAGGATAGAAACTCATGGATTCATTATAGACATTGGATTTCTGACACTATAACTTGCTTGACATTTGACTCCCCAAGTAGCAGGTACCTCTCCACTTCTACCTGCTACATCCCCCCTCCCACCCCCAGCCTGTCTCTCACCCCCTGATGCCTCCATTTAAATTTTCACTGAGTGGCTTTCTTGCCTGCATCGCATGCCTATCTCTGGCTTCTTTACTATTCCTTCCATCCAGGAAGAGCACACACAGCAAACGGAAGATGCTTCCTCAGCCTGATAAAGGGTTTTAAACCCAAAAGCCCATGCTTCTCAGCTAGAAACCCAGGCACTTAAACTCACCTGGAGCCTCACAACTCCACTGCAACCAGCAAGCGTGAGGCCTCTCAAAGATCTTATAGGTCTGGGCTTTACCTAGCCAGGACTCTGTGTGCGCGCGTGCGTGTGTGTGTGTGTGTGTGCGCACGCGCGTGCGTGGTGGCTGCAGGTTATAGGGTGCCTCCTACCCACCTTTCACCAGAGTGGCCCTTGGTCCTGGCATTTCTTGGGGGCTGCTGCACCACCAACAGTCTCACTAGATCTCTGAACCCTGACAGGGTTCAGTTTTAGGTCATGCCCAGGACCTGGTGCCTCCTCCTTCCCCATAGCCCCAGTCCATACCTCTAAGGAGGGCATCACTAGCACTGATGGTCTTGGTTGCCTTGAGGAATGGCTTAAGAAACACCAAGATTTGGGAGATGGTATGTCACTCTGTTTTGTTAAGTGGGCCACTGATCTCTCTCTGAGCATGATTATCTCATTCTGTTGCTCCACCAGCCTTTCCAGCATGAGGTATGTGAAGTTCCACTGAGTCTCTGCATCCTGGATGATTTTGTACTGCAGGATGCGCAGCTCTGCCCGTTTGTCCCACAGCATATTGCCCCCTTGATGCTCTGGTGGAAGTAGTCCTTTACTTTTTTGCATTTTGGAATGATCAGGCCAGTTGTGAGAACACCATCACTGGCAGCCCTGTCCCCCTCCAAGGCATCCCTTGCTATATGGTGGAACTTGTGTGCAACACAGTAGATGCCAACAAAGTTGACACCATGGCCCGCCTTGACCATATTGACCCCATTGTCAGTGACTACGAACCCACAGGTGAGCTCGCCTTGCCCAACGAGCCCCCCCTGCACCACATGGTTCATGGACACCATGATCTCTGCCATATGATTCATGCATCACCTTGGCTTGAAGGAGAGCCCACTGATGGGCTGACTGATCGCACCAGTGTCCTGTAAGGGAGAGGTAGGCATGATCTCCACCCTGGCTGCTCCAGATGTCAGAGGTGAAGTGCAAGGCCAGCTGTGGACCTATCTTGCACAGCTCCTCCCTCAAGTACTCCTTGCATGCCTCGCAGGGAGGTCACCACCATCCTGCTGAAGGTGGTGCATGTGGCCACATGGTAGGATTGGGTCATGAGCATCATGAGCCACCTGAACCCTGGCTGCTAAAGGCTGGCCATCAACAACAAGCATCTCCCAGATGCTCTGGGTGATCTTGCTCACCTTTGCAACATGCCCCTTTGCAACATGCCCTTTCTGTCCACCTTTGCCCTATTGTTCCAGGGTGGCATGACTCTGTTTCTTGGGGATAGGGACTTTGAAGTGAGAGGGGGACTTCTTTTTGGGCACACTCCCATTGTTTCCAGACTGAGGAGGAGCAAGGGCTCCTGCCACCCCCATGGTGCTGAAGAGTTTCACCTCCTTGCCCTGGCTGGTCTTGTATCAGCAGTGCAGGCAGATAGCATATGTAGGATCATCTGTCACCTCAAAATGATCCCACTCCACACTACCCCCTTGCTTCTGGGGTGTGGGTGCAGATCCTGCCTGATCCCTCTTCTCAGCAGGCAGAGGCACAACAACGTAAGTAGGTGCATCACTAACAGGTCTGGGGAGGTGATACTTCCCCTCTATGCAGCACTGGTCAGGCTGCAGCTGGAGTACTGTGTCCAGTTTTGGGTACTGCATATCGGGAGGGATGTGGGTGGCCTGGAGAGGGTTCAGAGGAGGGCCACTCATATGGTTAAAGGACTACAGAAAAAAACTCTATGTGGACTGATCGGGAGACCTGAACCCCTTCAGCCTCTACCAGAGGAGGCTGAGAGGTGATCTCATGGCCGCCTACAGGGACAGATAATTGTCACTGGCCAGCTACAGATGTCAATATCAGAGCAGTCCTTCCCCACTCCTCCTTCCCTTCCCTCTTAGTTTCTTTGTCCATGCAAGCCCACCTCCAAAACATCTGAAACATTTCCAAAACATTTGGATGGATCTGTTTAATTTCATACCTGTTTCAGAGCTTTGTGTTTCATTTCGGATTTGGTGCTTCAGCTACTGAACCGTACAAATCTGAAATGAAATGAAATGGCCACCAAAATTTCGCCCTAATGAATAGCAACTTCAGTCTCCTCTCTTGAGGTGTTTCCTTCTCCAGTTATTGATACTCCTTTTGAAATTTATAAGGTACCCTGTAATGTGTATTGCCTTGGTAAAGGTGAGGGCCAAACCAATATAACACCCACCAGAGAAAATCTTCCAGAAACTCAGTTGAGAAATTACAGTTCAGGGAACTGCATGCTTGGAGGAGAATGAGGCTCTCTTTAAAAAACAAAAATTACACCAATATATATATTTCTAGCCCTTTCTTTCAAAAATATCCTTGAAAAATATAAACAGATGCAAAATAATTACTGGAAGATGAATGGAGGAAGCAGATGAGTTCAATTCAGCTTCAGAAACTTGGAAAGGGACCTAAATATTTGCTTGCATATGCATATTTAGCAGGTAAAAAGTATTTTGGATTTATATGAGCCAGGCCTAAGTTTTTCCTCTGGTCTTGTGCCTAGTGGGATGATAATAGTAGTTGGCTATTTACTTACAGTAAAAAGAGGATGTTGTAACATGTCTCAGACCCAGGCAAAAAAGCTAAAATTGACATTGCTGGTGGAAATTCAGAGAAAGGCAAGCAACACCAATATCCACTGCTATGTGTAAAGGTGAAGATGTCTTAGAAAGCAGTCTGGTGCATGTATGTGTAAGAGCTTTTTGCTTCTTTGTATATAAAACTTGTCTGAGGTAAGCCATTTGTATTTTGTATGCTTCTATAATTTAGAATGGGGGTTTGTTTTCATTCCATCTATGTATTGGTTTCTATTAATGTTTCATGTAGAAGAATTACTGGCTACTTTGTAAAGGTTGTGATATACACCTCTGGGGAAATTAATAGCCTAGTGGTTTAAAAAAGTGCACACATGTCTATCAACAAAAATAAGTGCTTTGCAGAAGATGATTCCCCCCACTCCTTATTTCTAAATGACATGGAGAGTTTATCACAAGCTTTTAAGATTTCAAAGGAAAAATCAATATTAATTCCCTGCTGAAAACAAGAAACATCCATTTTGTCAATGGATCTAATCTGCCTTATTTGACACAACTGCCACTGTAATAAGAATGCATCATTAATATCAATGAAAGCTGATGATCAGAAGGTCCTGTTTTGAACCACTCCTTGTTTTGTTTTGTATTATGGAGGTGACCACCAGGATTGCAGTACTTACTGGTTTGGCAATATTTAAACCTTTTGTATTCCAGTAATAAAGTTCTCATATAGAACTGTTCAGAGCTGAATCATGACCCACACAATTTTTAAGCATACTACATTAAAATGGTTTGTGCCACTTCTTAATAAGACTACAAGCAATCTTAAAATACTGATGGTTCAAATGTATTTTGAACATTTTAAAGTCTTTAAAAAATAGATATTCTGTGAGATTATTTAGTACATTTAGGATTTAGTTTAATCCTCACACTTCCCAGGGTTAACCACTCATTAACTAAAAGATTTATGTATTTTTTACCACAGCTTATATTTTGGTATGGATTCATCATATTTTGTATTCTTGTTATGAAGGGATTGTTGAGTTATGAACTATCTGAGTCAAACTCTGATGCTGTTGACTTTAATGGCAAAATTTTCATTGATTTATTTGGAATAAGGACTTAAATTTCCACATAGGTTAACAATGGTTAATTAAAAAAGCGGCAATTTATAGTTTGCATTAAATATCTACAGAGTGGATTGTGCATTATCTTCCTTCCCATATGGGTTTGACTTGAATTGTGTGGTTACAATGATGAAATCAATAGATTAAACAATGTAATACATTATACAAAAGTTTAACCAGTCTATTGACACAATTTTTTCTTAAAGGGAAACAGTATCCCCAGTAGCATTTTGTCTCTTAAAAAAAAAAAAAAAGAAAATAAAAGGGCTTTTTTGGTAAATAGTGTTGTTAAAAGATGTTCCACAAATGGTTTAAATGAATTCAAGGACATTTCTCACTAAACAAAAAGTGAAGATGTTCTGAATGAAGACAAAACTTTAAGTTTATCTCTTCCTGTTCAGCTTAAGAGTTTTTTTTCTTTAGCCAGTAGGATATCTGGTACCATAAGGATGTATTAATTGTATCATAATGTTTAAAACTTCCAGTTAATATTTCACTTTTAACTTAAGCTCTAGCATTTGATATTCCTACTCTTGCTACAGGGGAGATGCAACCAGGCCCAGGGGCAGTGAGGACCTAATCAGGGAAATTTTGGTGGGACTAGATGTGTTCAAATCAGCAGGTCCTGATGATCTTCACCCCAGGGTGCTGAGGGAATTGGCAGAGGTCATTGCTGGACCCCTGGCACAGCTTTATGAGCTCTCGTGGTGCTCTGGTGAGGTGCCAGAGGACTGGAAAAGGGCCAATGTGGTCCCCATTTTCAAAAAAGGGAGGAAGGAGGACACAGGAAACTATAGGCCTGTTAGTCTTACCTTGGTCCTGGGAAAGCTCTTTGAGAATATTATCCAGGAGCACATCTGCAAGGGACCAGCAGGGGAGATTATGCTTAGGGGCAATCAACATGGGTTCATTCGAGGCAGGTCCTGTCAGACCAACCTGGTGGCCTTCTACAACCAGGTCACAAAATCCTTGGACACAGGTGTTGCAGTGGATGTAATCTTTCTGGACTTTAGGAAGGCCTTTAACACTGTCTCTCACCCCATTCTCATTAAAAAATTAGGTTACTGTGGTGTCGATGCCTACACAGTCAGATGGGTTGCAAACTGGCTGGAGGGCCACACCCAGAGACTGGTGGTGAATGGGTTATTTTCAGCCTGGAGGGATGTGGGCAGTGGGGTTCCCCAGGGCTTGGTCCTTGGGCCTGCACTGTTCAACATCTTCATCAGCAACTTGGATGAGGGGGCAGAATCACCTTGTTTGTATTCACGGGTGACAACAAGATGTGGGGAGAAGTGGGTGCACTAGAAGAGAGGAACAGGCTACAACTAGATCTGGAGAAGTTACAGGAGTGGGCAGATGAGAATAGGTTGGGTTTCAATACTGACAAGTGCAGGGTACTGCACCTGGGGAGGATGAACCAGAAGCATACCTGCAGGCTGGGGAACTCCCTTCTCGTCAGAGCAGAGGCAGAAAAGGTTCTTGGAGTCACTATGGATTCCAAGATGAACATGGGCCACTAATGTGAGGACACGATCAGGAAGGCTAACTGCACCTTATCATGCATCCACTGATGCATCATGAGCAGGTCCAAGGAAGTGATCCTCCCCCTCTATGTGAATTGGTCAGGCCACCGTTGGAGTACTGTGCCCAGTTCTGGGAACCACGCTTCAGGAGGCATGTGGACAACATGGATAGGGTCCAGAGGAGGGCCACTTACATTATTGGGGGCAGCAGGGCAGGCCCTATGAGGAGAGGCTATGGGACCTGAAACTGTTCAGCCTCCACAAGAGAAGGCTGAGGAGGGAATCTGGTGGTTGCCTATAAACTGACAAAGGAGGACCAGCAGGCAATGGGAGAGTCCCTGTTCCTCCGAGCACTACTGGGAGTAACAAGGAATAATGGCCATAAGTTGACTGAGAGTAGATTCAGGCTAGACATCAGGAGACACTACTTCACAGTCAGGGTGGCTAGGATCTGGAACCAACTTCCAAGGGAAGTGGTGCTCGCTCCAACCCTGGGGGTCTTCAAAAGGAGGCTAGACATTCACCTAGATGGGGTCGTTTGACCCCAGCATTCTTTCCTGCCCATGGCAAGGGGTTGGACTTGATGATCTGCTCAGTCCCTTCTGACCCTACCAACTATGAAACTATAGCTGGTGGAACTGGCCCAGTGAACATGTGATGATGAGGCATTTATCAAAAATGGTGGTGTTAGAACATAACTGTTGTGGAAACTGAACTCCATGCTAGCTATGTTGGCAGCATGTACCTGTACTAGCTCCTGTGCATACATGTGCAACATTTTAGAGGGTTTTCATAGACATCATTTAATTGTAATGATCTAATTGTTCAAAGTTTCACACTGTACAACTGTGCATATATCAGGATAATAGCATTTTCACATTTGTAAATTACTCCAAAGGTGCAAGGCTTTGGGGCACAAGGGGGCAGGTGGTATCTCTGGTTCAGACTGCAAAGTGTCCTAGTTTCCTGGACTTGAGCTTCTGGGCATGCTCAGAAGCAATTCAGTTTGATCACATGGGTACCTAAGTCTTGCCTAAGTTCCACTTCCATCCAGTTTGAGGCAAGGGGCCTAAGTCCCCATTACATATCTACTGTACACTCACAGCTTGGATTCAGTCTAAAACCACTAGTTATACCCCAGGGAATTATGTGCAGAAAAATTCAAAATTATTCTCTTAGTCCCAGGGACCACACATGCTGGCACAGAGCCAGCCTGGCTTGGCCTGCTGGAGCACATCTTTGGTCCAGACTGGGCTGGCTCCATGCCAGCATGTTTATGCCCTGGGACTCAGCCAGAGCTGCATGCTGCAAGGGGGCTCTGCCTGCCATGGCCATGAGTACCTTGAAGGCCTGTAGCTGCTGCCAGTGGCAGGGGCTATGCACCATGGGGGAGGGCATGTGATGTGCAGGCCCACATCCACCTACAAATCCCACACCCACCTCCCACAGCAGGCAGGAGCTCCCCTTTCCACTCATCAGTTGTTCAATTGCACACCACTATGGTCAGTGCCTCCACATGGGGCTCCCAGCATGAGCGCTGAGAGCCCTGCAGATGTGAAAGCACAGTGCCCTCCTGGTTAAATTAGGCAATGTTATGCACTTATACATGGTCATATGTTTGTATGCAAAATTATGCTGGTGCCTAAATGTGTAATTCCCTGGGGTGTAACTAGTAGTGATGGCACCCAAATTTTGTCCACTAGCTTGCTAGCTGAAGCACTTGTTCCATATCTGGGACATTTGTGATCTATGTCAGCCTCAGCTGGAGGGGAACTTCATTCCATATCTCTCACTTTGTTGGTTGTATAGAAGGAGTGGCCAGATTTCCTAACATTTGTGTCATAAGAACCCAAAACTTCTGAGATGTATAGGACTCCCTACTACTGCAGTTTTTCAGGAGCTGCATTTGAACTATCCATGAGTTTCATGCATCTCATGAGCTATAGTTTGGCTGTGTCCATACTATAGCCTACAGTGGTTCTGGCACTCCAATATGAGTGAGGAGTCCTGCTGTTAGGCTTATTTCTGATTCTTCAAATTTGTTAAAGTTAAATATAAAGTATCTAAATAATTCTAGGAGTGGAGACTGGTACCAGAGACCCTTCTCTTCCTTTCCTAACCCCAGGAGAATGTCATAACCCACAGTCTACAGAGGTAGCTTCATCTTTATGCATTTTTCATTAGAGAGTTATTTTTCTCAAATCGGACCTGTATATAATTGTAAAGTGCTTTGGGAGCTTTTGTTGCCAATGATGCTTTTTAACTATTAAGTTAGTTTAAGAAAATGAAAGTGTGGGACACTAGTTTTCAATCTGATCATATAAACATCTTGTAGAATCATAGTATAATTATGGTGGCTGCCTATAAGCTGCTGAGGGGTGATCAGCAGGAAATAGGGCAGGCTCTTTTTTCCCGGGCACCACCAGGGGTAACTAGGACTAATGGTCACA